>LLCE01000074.1:0-196331 GCA_001414415.1 Hymenoscyphus repandus | reverse complement strand
TAAGAGAATATATGTATATAATATAAGCTATCTCTAGTATAAATTCGTGGAGTTATAAAGCCGTAAAGAAGGATGTTTGCAGTGTGTTTTTGGAGGGGTGCGAACGGAATTCCTGCAACCCCTGGTGGTACTCCATGACTGATTACTAAGCAAGGTTTGATCTAATGCCGATATATGATTTGGTCTTTATGGGGGCCTTGGGAGTGCCACTGCCAGGCATAATTTGACTTCAGCCCTTATTAGGATCTTCTTTCAGACTCACGATCTAGTCAAACACAATCTTTTCTTTCATGCTTCCACTACCGAGACAGATCTATTCCACTCGCATTCCCCGAAACCAAACTAATCCAAAAGTACTCCATGAGTTGTCGTCTCGTTGCTTTCATCTGATTTCCGACACCGGACACATTCTGGTTCTCAGTCAAGGCATTCTCGATTACTGCATTTGGGTAGATCTCTTCGTACTCTGGGTTGATAGCCGCCAAAATGCCATCCGGATGGGCATCTGGGTTGTGAAAGATGAACAATGGTTTATAGTCATTGACTGTCGCCTTGATCGAGGGTTCTTGGTAGGGTGTTCAACAACCCATTGGATAACCTGGTATTGATATCTAGTAAGTGTCACTCATATCAATTACACATTAGCACAAAGATAGAACAGATATGGAAGAAAATAAAGTGACGTACGCTTTTGGATTCTTAAAAGGAGTATCACCTTCAGGTTTTTACAAAATTCGCGTTCACAACTTTAATTGGGCCTGGAGCCGCATCCTTGATAGAGCTGGTAGCAGGGATGGGGCATGTGACTTTTAATAATCCAACAGCTGTCGCCAGGGCCCATGAAATCTTTACTCGCTACTTCGTGAAAATTACACCGGCCGAGGTAAACCTTGTTCGTGAAAGTGACTGAGTGAGGCTATCATAACATTTAGCTTCATTCTAGGGGGATCTCTTGGAAAAGGTGGACTTATAATATTGGCTAGATCTTTGGAGAATGCTAGATCCATGAGTTCCAATTGATCACCTGGTGAATTGCCGATGATGACTAAAATAGAGTCGAGATTTAATATCAATCTTTAGATCACTACTTCGAGGAATTTTTGAATAACCTGCTCAAATCTTTTGACTTCAATAAAATTCGCTGCTTTCGACACGCCGCCTAGCTTTCGAACTAAGGTCAAAATTGCGGCAGGGGTTATGCGATGACGCCGTAAGGCTGTTGAGGTGTAGAGTCTTGGATCATTACATCCTCATATAACCTTCGTCTATAAACTATAAGCATTCTTTAATAAAGGATGGTCCCATTTATGTTTAAAAGCCTATATTTATGGCTCGTTATTTCCCGCAAGCTAATGCTAGGCAGTACGAATACGCTCCTGAACCACTTGTGAGAAAAGAAGATAGCTTTCTCTCGTTGTATTGGCTTATAAACGCCTCACATATTGCATAGCTATTTATACGAAATTCTCGATAGCTGAAATTTAGTCGTATATAATAAGCGCGAAATAGTCTTAATACTATGGTATAAATATAATATATAGCTATATATTAGATATATATCTTCTATTTATCGTCTGCTCGAAATTAGTATGCCCTTCCCTATTCGAACAAATAGTATACTGTTAGTCCAACATTTAAGGATTTAGATTTTCAATGTCCCGTTTTATTTGAAATACCAATCCCTAGGCGCTATAATTACTGTTGATAGGTAAGGTGATATCTGTTTCAGAAGGGCCATTTATTCACTATTCGGAAGCGCCGGCGGGAGTACTGATGGCAATTTCGTATGGTTAGAGTAACAGAAAGATATAATATATAGATAAGCTCTGGTCGTCTAGGACGAAGGAATAAGGAGCTCAAGACTCTTTCTCCTGCTCTTGTCTCTATTCATGATATTCTTGTATGCCTCGCAGCAACAATTACCATCTCGTATAACCCAAAACTCGGTCAACGATTCTTGTAAAGAACGATTATAGTATATAAATATATATCTTTATATATATATATTAAATACCACCTTCATAATTACCCTGCTGTAATGATTAGTATAAACTAATAATTAGTACTAAGAAGGAGCTAGTACTAAAAGAGTGTTAGTACCAGAGGAGCTCTGGCACTAACCGATTACTCTGTAGTGGGCCAAGGCCTGATTCTATGCTAGGCCTCAGGCTATCGTCCCGCCTGTCAGTCTTACTTTCGTATGAGAGCTTACCTCTTGTCGGAGCTCTCTGACCCCTCTTACCTTTTTTCTCTCCTTAGAGAATTCTTAGCTGGTCTAATACCACTTTACTTGGATTTCAAGACCTGGTTCGTGACATACTCGTACCAAGGAAAACACCGACACGTGAAGTATTACTATAGATGACGGGTTTGTGAAATTGCGTGATTAGATATGCTTACCAGCTCACTTACCAAGTTGGCGGCCTAGCTCGTAGGATTACTGGTCGAGCTAACAATCAAGGAGTATGAAGGGTTCTATATAGTCTGTTTCTACACCCTTTAGATAGGAGCTTCGTTCTTGACTAATAATAGTACCTGAACAGTATTTATTTTACCGTCTTGTCATTATTACAACATTTATCTCCGAATAAATGATCCAGTGATAACTACATATACTTCTGTTGAATTGTCGCAGCCTTAAACTCACTTCTTGCACTTTTACCACTTCTGATCATGTATAATATTTATCAATTTATCCAGTACCACTACTAAAGCGCAGATTTTAATATATTATTCAACTTTTATCTGTATACCAACCTACAAACCAGTAACTTACTCAGAGTAGCTGAGTGCAGAGCCGACTGGACATATAGATAGAATAGCTACCAAGACTGGTGCTAACGATAAATCTTAAGGGGAGCATATTAACCAGACCTAATATTTTATTACATTTATTATCTTAATTACTTTATATTACTCCACTTTCCATTGACCTCTGTATTAGTCAGTAAATCACTCATTAATTACGGGACACATTATATAATAGCTTCCTTTTAATAAATCAACTCTATATGACTAGTATGACCACTTACATACTATTTGTCCCGATACAAGCTGTAAGGAAAGACTATAAGTAGTTGCTATATGACAAGAACTCGTTTTTTTTAATGATAGGCCCTTGGAACTATTTTTGTACTTTCCAAAACGTCCACAACAGTGAAAGGTATTTTTTTCTCAGGTTCTCAAGCAGAAGTGCCCTCTCTTAGGGAATTATTTGCAACATTAAAATATGATATTATTCCGAGGATTCCAGAAAATGAAATTCTCTTCAATTCAAAACATAAAGCAATAATCGCTCATATGGCGTCCACAGGAGCGTCCCAGAACAGCCAAGAAAAGATAAGAGCCGTGGTACGAGCAAACATCGAATCACTGACAGAAGAAAGCTGCGAGGGGTTTTGAGATCTTAGACTGGTTCACATCGAGGTAGGAACATAAGCTGTAGCACAACCAAGTTCCCTACAATCTGTCTCATAATTAAGCCAAATCCAACAACTAGAAGAGAATGTGCGAATATTGGAAACAAAGACTAGTCTGGGGGCGGAAAATAACGCAACCGAGTCTGAAGGCCTAATCCCAGAAAAGACTGTACAGTTGGACAAGGATCTGGTGAATGACATACAGAGGTTTTATAAAAACGATTCCAATCAACCTACCGTTGCCTCGTCAGATGTACCGCAGGGCTTCTATGCAGAAATATTGGGAGCATGGGGTAGGACTAGGTTATAGGGCGTACCTGGATCGAACAAGATTTCTGGGTTTCAGAATTCTGCTCGAGAAGCTCTTTAGTAGGCTTTACAATGAAACGGAGCACATATATTTGAAGGTCTCGAGGGATTATTGTGTCAACGACGTAAAGTATGAGTTCTCGAACAATGAAGGGCATCAGAATGACTTAGTTGTATTGCCTCCAGGGCTAGCGGTCAAGGCAGGCTTAGAATTTTCGAAGAAGGATTGAGAAAGTGGCCCAAAGGCAAAAAGGACCAGGACGACCGCATGATACTTCCATAATGAATTAAGAAACTAAAACTCTGCTGGTTTGCCCAGCCTCTTAGGTCTACTTTATGAAGCATTGTTAGCCACTATAACGTAATAGTGGTCATATGAGTCACTTATTTCCTTAGTAATTATTATAAATCATCATTAAGGTGGCAAAGAAGATTCTGGAGGATATTAAACCTGATTAGTCAGGCAGTCACTCTCTATATAAAGACTCGCCTGTTCCTGTATTATAGAGGGCAGTCCCTTTTAAACGTTTCCTGAGAAATACTCTCTTTAACCTACCCAGAAACCAGATTCTGACTCCTGTATAGGGCTCTCAAGCATTCATACCGCAGTGGCGAGAGCAGACAATGCGATTTGCCACTTATCTTGGTTTATCTTCTACTCCAGCTGACGCTAGCCAACACGGAAGCGACATATGCACAGATATAGAAGCATTACTCCAGCCTGCTCTCGCAAATCACGATTACCCTCAGTAACTGCACGCGCAAACTATGTTTCTATGCAAGTCCATGAGTAAGCTATTGTTGAAAATTCGGCGATCAAAAGGAAGATATCAAATTGAGCTGCCCACAATTGTGTTCATTTGTACAAAGAAACAAATCTACTGTAGATACCAACACTGCAGTCCTCGAACATAAATATCATACACAAGTACGGCAAGTTTTTACAAGTTCTCCTCTCACCAGAATTGTTTTGTCTCAATTTTGGAGTTTAAATGCGTCGAAGTTGATGTCTAAGCGGGATGAGTTAGTTGCTATCATAAAGGCGGCCTGAGGCAGCTAGCAAGTATATATTGTATTGAGAAACATGCTCGATAAGTAATCGTTGCGTATGTGACATAAAGATGGCTCTAGTAACACTACAATCCTAACCAGATGCTGTATTGGTTTGTTTAATCGAGGAAGGTTAGCACTTGGGTTGCGAGCTGATCCACTGATGGTGAAGGGTAATCCTGCAGTTTATATCCCAAATACACTAAATATCGCTAATTTTTGGAGACAGGGAGACGAATTAAAAGTTTTAACAAAGACTATCCAATCGATAGATAGATAGAGAATATTTCCTTGTTGAATGTCTCTAAGCAAGTTGTTGTCCCCTTGCTCTTGGGTTCCTGAGTAAGATCAGCGACAGCAGGTGATAGAGTATGTGGACAGAATTCATTGTCCGGAAACTTCCAAGTAACAGTTGAAGCACTTTATATTTTCCTATTTTTTTGGCCCCCCTGGCTAATCCCTCGTTGAGCAAAGCTCGAGGTGTGCCATTCTCGCCCGAAAATATCACGAGACACTGCCTCCCTTCCTCCTACTGTGTTTCCAACGGTGAGGAGTTACACTTTTAACGACCTGATATACAAAATTGATGACAGCGAACGTAATCCAATTGTTGCAGTGCATTCAAACTCGCCTAGCGTCTAATTATCAATCTTGGAAGAGTGATTACAGTCTATCTTTGTTCTTACATCAACATCGAGGCAGAATGTGATCCAAGCTTGTGTATGGTGTTCATTTAGTAAATTGTGAGCCAGAAGGATGTCAAACGCTTGGGAGGGGCCGAAATCTTCTGCAGTCGTGAAACTCAGAGGAACACATACACTAACGAATTGATCTACAGTTGTGCTTGCCTCCAAAGCTATTCCTTGGATCCATTGAAACAAGGATATTGGTGGGGTTTGGAAGGTTGCTCTATAATGCTTTGCAAGATGTAGGGAGAGTTTCAGCAAGCGCTTAGGGTGTCATCGGCGGCGTGATTGATAAGCGGGCCGCTGGGATGGCACGGTTCCAGAGATGTTGGTCTGGTGTTGGGAGGCTGTTGGAATCTGACAAGAAGAAATGTGGTGGGCCAAGGGATGATGTTGAAACCATCAGACATTCGGTATGCTTCGTACATCGATCACACTTTTTGGCGTTTCGCAATTTGAACCTCTGCTTTTTATATCTACTTCCTTGTATCACTTTCTGGCTGCCAGTTGATCATGCCGCAATCATGGTGCACATCGGATGTAGAGTTGGACTCTGAACCATTCCTCGAAAGCTCTTCTATTGTGCGAACAAAAAAGCCAGATCGACGAGGTCAGAAGCGATTATCACTTGCTGCCAGTGTTCTTATAGTTACAGCTATGTTGTTGGTAGTAGCAAGTGTCCTTCTAGGAAGAGAGCAATCCACTTTGCTTCCCCAGACGACCGACAGTCCCAACGCGGAATTAATATTAGTAGAAGCACCGCCGGAAATCCCACCGACCGACAGTCCCAAAGAGGACTCAATATTAGAAGAAGCGCCGCCAGAAATCCGAATATCGACCTCGAAAGCAGCTGTCATTGTTGAAAATAGACCTCTTGAGAACCTTATTCCTATCATCCTACACTTCTCCTCCGTCCTAGGTCCAGAATGGCCTATACACGTCTTCACGAGTAAAGATAATATGCACATATTCTCCGGCTCGGAAGCTTTCCAACGAAACGTAGCGCATGGTCGCTTTCAAGTCCGCCCCCTACCAGACTATGAGACTCTGAGCTCGCATGCTAGTGTCTCTGCATTCTTTACAAAGCCTTGGTTCTGGGAGCAGATGGCGCCCGCCAAACACCTCCTTATGTTCCAAGCGGACAGTATCCTCTGCTCTAGAGCACCACAAAAAGTAGAGGATTTTCTGGAATATGACTTTGTGGGCGCGCCAGTCAGGGGAGATCTAGGTAAGGGTTATAATGGTGGACTTTCGATCAGGAATAGAACTATGTGTTTGGAGATCACTTCAAAATACAACTGGCAGGTAGAGAGACATGGTGATCATTCTCAGGGGAATGTCGATTATGAGGATCAGTGGTTTTAAAGATTAGAGAGTTCCCGGGCTCGCATCTGCCAGATCCCGAAGTGGCTATGAAATTTTCGGTCGAGACTGTTTGGCACGAGAAGCCCTTGGGATACCATCAACCAAACGTTTGGCAGGGAGATCACATGGCGGAGATTTATAATTGGTGTCCAGAGTATCGGATGTGTACGACGGAGACGTTTACGAATCACAACACGGAGGATTTTGGTAGATGATTTTCATTTTGTACGAACTTTTAGACAAAGGGTGTTAACAGGGAGCGTTTCTAGCGGTTCATGTGCTAGGAGTTTAATGGAGCCGGGTATTTGTCTTGCTTAGATCCAAGCACGTATATACCCAGGGTGAATAGGTTGTTGCCCATCAATAACAAGCTATAAAATGATGTTTCTCAAAGAAATATCATGAGACAGGAACAAAAGTTCTCTTATCCCCTACTTCTATCACAAGGATCTGACAAGCATCATTTGAAGAGACAACAGAGTGCAGAAAACCCTTTCACCTTCACACACGTGCAAATGGCAGTACTCGCCACAGCTAGATTCACGCTTCATGCAATCAGTCACAGAACTGGCCATTTTATATCTTATGATATCTAGTGTTTACCATAATGGAAGGAGAGATTTGTGAAATCTGTATGCATCTGGTGCATTTGGTTTTGCTCCTCTAGGAGAGTGAAACAGCAGGAACTAATATCATTACTGATGTTAATAATCACAAAGAGTAGTATTACCATATAAAGCCACTTCGCTAAATAGATACAAGATCAACGTATAATTTCACAGACTATCACCCTCTACACGCAGGCGAAAATCACATCTCCTGTGGTTGTTTAATCATCTGTTTACTTGCGCCTGGAACTTCATACACCTGCTCGCTATGTGGATTCGGCACCGACGTTTGACGCCTGAAGAATGAGAAACCCATCGGTAACATTGATTTTGAAAGAGTAGGAGTTCCCGAGAGTTCTGTAGCGGGAGGATGCCAATGGTCGCTTCGTCTTCGGAGGAGTATGATTGTTGCTATCAAGCAGATAATACAAATTACGCCAATCGAGACTCCGACACCTATTCCAATCTTCGCCCTGAAGCTCAGTGGCTCAGCCGTAGCTATAGCTGTGAGCACACCTGCTTTTTGTGTTGGTATCACTGTTGTTAGGGTACTGATTGGTGCTATCACGGCAATCGATGGCAAAGAGCTTGGTTGGGTAGTTGTTGCTGATGTCGAGGCAGGTACGATAGAGTTTTCTGCGTTGAAAACGAAACCATTAACGTGCGCTGCAATGACAGTTTTCCCAGCAGTGGCGTTTGATACTGACATCGGTGTCTGTTCAACTGTTATATCCGAGCTCGCTGTGATCTTGGCCATGAAAGTTTGTCCTGACTGGAGAGAAGAGAAATATTGACCTAATGTAACTGCTGAATTCAATGTCTCAGCGTAGACATATTCGCTTTCTTGGTTAACGCCTGCCATGCTTGTCAGGGACTTGGAGAACTAACGAGGGTCAACAACCCACGAATGATGTTAAAAAATTGTTCGTCATGGATCGATCTATGACAACGCATCAAATTTCGCATACCCCTATACCGACGTAAACACCGTGTCAGGGTCAATTGGCCAGCGCTATACGAGGTTACTCAAGACTTTTCACCCAATTACCTTGACCAATACTGCTCAATTGGTCTCCATTTCGTACTGTGCTCTACTCGACCTAAGAGGCGGTCGGCTCTGGCGGTAAACTTTTAGACGAATCTCAACTTGCAGACTTCTAGTCCCAAAATGGGAACTGGTTATTAAGATTATACACTATCCTTTACTTTTAGATCAAAAATTAGACAGATAAAATTAGAGAAAGTATAGTATAGTCCCCAGATTTGAAGGAACTTTGTACAAAGACGACCTCGTACAGAATGCCAACTTAGATTTCAACTATTCGAAGTTAACAACTACGAAAACCCATATTTTATATTATTTACCGATATGACCGTGCAAATTTTTGTGATTTATAACGTTCTTAGCGTGTAGAATGGATGGTAAGCCCGTCGGAGTCCTTGCCGCTTCGAAAAAGAAATATGCTGACTAGATAAGCATCGAAAAGTCAGAAACAAATACAAGATCACCCTCACTGAAACCATAAGTTCAAACTTGGTACCACGATCTAAAACTAGAGAATATAGATCATTCTTGCACACTTATTGAATATAAGCCAAATCAACTGATCTAAGTTCGCTTAGATGCTTGAATACCACGAGCTGTGATTGTTACTCCTGGAAAATTGGATGAATTTCGTAACGGCACTATTCATCCGGTAAATTTTGCCCTTTTTGGGGCATTGTTAGGCGTCCTGCAGCAATTTGTATTCTAGAGTTATGGCGTAAAGGAAGTGGTGTCTCGGCAACCACTCTTGCTCTACAAAGCCACAGAAAGAATGAAGAAAATAAGTGCTTGAAGCGTCTAAGTATAAGCGAACATGAAAAATTCCTCGTGTTTTTTTGGTTACTGTATTCAATTCCAAGGCATAGCATGCTAGTGTGGGAAATAATTAGACTCTAGATTCGGCTAACGTAGCGAAGTATGACCACGAGATAATTAGGTTGGTAAGTTGGATTTAATTTGATATAAACTCGATTAGCAATCCGATAATACAAGCCTAGATTAGACACTCACCATCAGGTCATGTATCACTAGAATTTGTTTGATGCTTGGATTCTAGAATTAGGAGCCTTTATGTGAGCACTAAATCACATCCGCAAATATGTACCTCGTCTCATTTCAGCCAAAAACCTCAGCATTCAGCTACCCGCTATTTATTTTCTGCAAACCTGGCCTATATTCTACTGCTAGTATCCCATCGCACCATTACAACACACTTCACTTCACCTTTCCACCCACCAACTTTCCTCAATACTCAACTTCCTATCCCCTTCAACCTCCCACACTCCTCCCGCCATGCCATTTAAGCCCATAATTCTAGTTTAATAATGGCAGGGAATTACGCACGTGATAGCCCTCGAGCCTTAAGCTCACTTCTTGCACTCTTATCACTTCTGATCCTGTACACTATTTACCAATTAATCCAGTGCCACCATAGCGTTGATTTGCCCATACATTTTAGCAATTATTGAAAGACCCGGAGCGTTGGTATACCTTGCGGTAGTACTTACATCTCATGCAGGGAATAGGGCGGAGGCCGATGTGGGCTTCATTATGGATAGAAAGGTAGGTTGGTTGTGGGGGTGATATAAACAACTCGTGTGGATGGAAGAAAAGCTATTGCCATTTGAAGTTGGGTTGGGAGCTGAGAGTGGGGATGAAGTTGGGAACTGCGAGGGATGAGGCAGATCAGTTTTGAATTGCTCATAGTGAAGTGGATTATTGGAAGCAGCGGCTGCAGCTGTTGAATGGCCGGCAGTCTATCGTTTGAATTGAGGTGTCTAGCGCTTTGAAAGTAAAACAATAGCTTGAGATCATCGCAAGACACTTGCTTTTTGAAGTTATGAATCGGAATTGCCTCCTTTTTGGTTGCTGTGGCCCCAAAATCATTGCTCCCAGATGGCTGATCATCATCATTAATCACAATAGTACAAGCCATAGAAGCCTGCCTTTGAACCTGCTCGCGCGTGGGCCGATCCGCTTGCCTCATTCTGCTCAAAAAACCCGCTGGAACAGCTTCTAATTCATGATCATCGTCAAGTACCACAGGAGCCATATCCCGGACGAACCCCCTTTGAGCGGTTTCTGTTGAATTGCAAAATTTATTAGCTCTGCTTGCCTTTGCAACATGAGAAAATGGCGTGCTTGTGGTGTATTTCCCGTGCTCCCGATTTTCTTTGGAAGAGTTTCACGAACACGAGGCTTAAGAGGGAAGGGGTCTGTCGAGGAGGAGTGGCTCTTGATGTTGTCGCTTTGCCACTGGAGTAGAGGCTTTTTGATCTTCAGCGGTTTCATCTTTGGGATGAGCGTGTCTTGTAGATGGGTGTTGAGCTTCGATCTCATGACAGCTGCCGTAAGGAGGGATATCATTCATTACTGAGTTTTTCCTTGCCTATCTGTTTCTTTCTTTCCAGAGGAGGCTGAGTTTCTACTCATGTCTACTATGGAGTGTTGATTGACAAAGTGGAGTTTGTGGGGGTGAATCGAAGGTGACCCGCTCGAAGCAGATTATAACATTCCTGTAGAGTCGGCAAATAAAGCTGTCCCATGAATTAAACGAGGCGATGCGAAGTTCTACTAGGTCATACATCACGTAGCTGTGGAGTGAGACCATGTATGTATTAGAAGACTCCGCTATTAAGAAATAGTTGTGGTGGAAATGTCAAAGGGGCAACTTTAAATCGAATGTGATGATCTCGTGGAATTAATAATGAAATCTCAAAAATTAAGCGAGTGTCTGTGACTCGCTCATGCAACGGGAGTAGCTGCGCAAACTTCTACCGATCTATTCTTAACTGGAAATGAACGAAGCTTGAAAGAAATCTATCCAAACATGGAAGATAGTACTTTCATTTCGAGAGGAACATAAACTCGACAATTACAGCTGGAAGATGGCTACAGGAGGTTGCTAAAGTATGGTGAAAGGGGAAACGAGCTTGAATAGAAGTGTTGTGGACAGATGCCCTGAGCAGAGTAACTCCTCAAATCTCCAATCAATGATTCCAGCATTCAAGAAGTGGTCTAAACAGCTTAAAATGATTTTTTGGGAATTGAATTGGCTTTGAGAACGCGCACTTGAAACCTGAACTTAACTCAGTGGAAATTTGCATAATACTAGAACTATGCTGGATCTAAGGCTTGCAAAAAAAAAATTGAGGAAAGCCTATATTGATGGCCAACCACGCTTTTTATATGCAACATGTGAGTTTGTCACTGGTCGGGCTCGAAACCTATGATCTATCATCGTCTTTGAACTTGTTCTGCCAGAAACCTCTGAAGTGCTTCTGGTTACCGAGCTCGGCAATCTCCTCAACCTCCTTTGGTGTTAGCTTAAATTGCGAAACCTTCTGATATCCCTTCAATCTATCCTCGTTCTGACTCGTAGTCAAAGCCACAATGCCTTGATCAATGACCCATCGTAGTGCCACTTCTCCAGGTGTGACACCGTACTTTCGTGCCAAATCATCGTAAGTTCCGTCGAGTGGGCCACCCTTAGCCTTGACAGCCGCAGTTAACGGGCCATAAGCAGAGATGGCAATGCCATTCTTTCGCTGGAATTCTACTAGCGATCCGTGTTGGAGGTAGGGATGATATTCAATCTGGTTGATGGCAGGCTTAATCTTGGCAGTCTTCAGAACAGCTTCGAGGTCAGCTTGTAGGAAGTTGGATACGCCAATGGTCTTCGCCTTGCCAGATGCGTGAATCGCCTCTACGTCTGCCCATTTTGCCTGTAAGTCCGCTAGAGACTTGGCAAAAAATGGAGCATGGATGAGATATTGGTCGACGTAATCAAGTTGCAGCTTTTTCAACGAAAGCTCGAATGCCTCCTGGGTGTTCTTGACCTCCGTTCCGGAGATTTTAGTGGTAACATAGAGTTTCTCACGTGGTACGCCTGACTCCTTGATCGCCAATCCGAGCTCAGTTTCGTTGCCATAAACTACACTTAGTGAGCTTTTGAACCACAGCATAAGGAGAATGTGGAACGGGAAACAAGAATTTAAGAGACCTTCTGCTCCATCAAGATGATAGTAGCCAGCCTTAATGGCCATTACTATAGTCTTCACCAATTCCTTGTCAATGGGTGCATTGGAATCGCTCTTATACCGAGCTGTTCCCAAACCATAACCAAGCTACTTCATATTAGCAAGTGTCAAGAAAATTATTGAAACATTTCCCACCATTGGAATTTCGTTGCCATCATTGAGCTTGAGATCTCTCAATTGAAAAGATTGCTTCGGTGCAATTCCACAATTGCCCCCTTCTGCGAAGGATGTTTGTTGTGCTGCCGTGGAAGAGTTCATTTTGTGTATTGAGATGTAGGGTTTCCTGATGACTGCAACAGACGAAGTTTTGAGTAACAGGATCTTGCTTAAGTGGACTTTTCTGAAGAAAACAGACATCGAGCTCATATAAATTGTTTAGAAAGACAAAACGGATTAAGATTACCGTACCTTGCTGTGGTTGCACTTGCCCCACATTCGTCATTGACAGCTGCGGGTGATAATCGGGATGTTTTTGCGGGAAATAAAGAAGCACCGGACATATCATGTTAACCCCGATGGGTCAAGTCCGAACAAAGTGGATTAATGAGAACGGTGCAGATAAACGCTAGCTTAGCTTAATGGTGTATCGGGTTTGTTGATCATTTTATCTCGGTAACAGGGCATTGGCAGTAAACATGCCACGAGGCTCATTTTCTCTCTCATGTTGAAGCATCTTGAGATGCAAAAAAACTAAATTGGCTAAGATGACTGCTGTGGAGAAGGAAGAGACGGATGCATCCCGAACGTGAGAAGTTGAGAAAGATGATTGACATCATCATGAAGAGGATTTGAAAAATGATATCTTGTAAAGACGATTGGGATTGAAGTTTGGTATTTATGGTGAAGGCGGTGTGATATCAGCATCTTTCCTGTTATAGGGTCTGTGGGTATTTACTGCCACTGCATGTTTCCTATGACCTCAAGAGGCGAAAAACGCTGTTTGTTTATTACATCAATTCCTACATAATCTTAATTTTTTCGTTCCCGGGAGCACTGTTTGAAAAGCATCACGGTGAAGATACTTTTGATTCCACTGCATATGCTTCCACGATTGCTTCCACGATTGCTTCCACAACCGCAGATACCCCGCCTCCGACTTGCGCAAATGGCTTCCCAGGTTTCTACATTGAATACTTCTAATGGCATGTCATCTTTAGGAAGCACACTCGAAGACCTGCCAAAGTCATGGACCTTTACAGCTTCTCTTCCAGCAGACTCCATATTTCCAACACCAGCCGATTCACACAAAACGCCTCGAGAGGACATTGGCCCTCGGCAGGTGAAAGGCGCACTCTTCACTTGGGTGCGGCCGGAGGAGCAAGAAGAACCAGAACTTTTGGGCGTCAGTCGTACGGCCTTGAAGGACTTAGGCATCAAAGAGGGCGAAGAGAGCACAGAATATTTCAAGCAAGCTGTTGCAGGCAACAAGCTGCTTGGCTGGGATAGTGAGAAGGGAGACGGTGGATATCCTTGGGCACAATGTTACGGCGGTTGGCAATTTGGATCATGGGCTGGACAGCTTGGTGATGGTCGAGCCATTTCACTGTTCGAAGCGACGAATCCAAGCACCAAGAAGCGATACGAATTACAATTGAAGGGAGCTGGACTTACGCCATACTCGAGGTTCGCCGATGGAAAGGCTGTATTACGATCGAGCATAAGAGAGTTCGTTGTATCAGAGTTTCTTAACGCACTTCGAATACCTTCAACCCGAGCCCTGTCTTTGACACTACTTCCCCACCAGAAAGTACGGAGAGAAACATTAGAGCCTGGCGCCATTGTGGCTCGATTCGCAGAATCATGGCTGCGCATAGGAACGTTCGACATTCTTCGAGCCCGTGGGGAGAGAGCTATAATCCGGCAGCTTAGTACTTACATCGCTGAGAATGTTTTCGGGGGTTGGGAATCGCTCCCAGAAAGAAATCCTGCCGATGATGGCAAACACGAAGAGCCATTGGGAACCGGGGTTACGAAGGGCACTATCCAAGGACCTACAGGTCTCGAGGAGAATCGATTTACTCGCCTCTATCGAGAGATAGTCCGTCGCAATGCGAAGACTGTTGCTGCATGGCAAGCTTACGCCTTCACCAACGGTGTACTCAACACTGATAACACTTCCATCTATGGTCTATCCATTGATTTCGGCCCTTTCGCCTTCCTAGATAACTTCGATCCTCACTATACTCCCAATCACGATGATCACATGCTTCGATATTCATACCGAAACCAACCAACCATTATTTGGTGGAATCTTGTACGTTTGGGTGAATCTCTTGGTGAGCTCATGGGTATTGGGGAAGGCGTTGATCAGAAAGAGTTCGTTGAAAAGGGCGTCAGACAGGAAGCGGCAGAAGAATTGGTATCCCGCGCGGAAGGGCTTATTAATCGAGTTGGCGAAGAGTTTAAGGCGACATTCTTGACCGAGTACAAGCGTTTGATGATCGCTCGTCTTGGCTTGAAGGTCTTCAAGGAATCCGACTTTGAGGAATTGTTTAGTGAACTTCTTGATACGATGGAGGCCCTCGAATTGGACTTCAACCACTTCTTCCGGAAATTGAGCTACTTCTCTGTTCGAGATCTAGAAACATCTGACCAGCGCAACCAGAAATCAGGTGTCTTCTTCCATCGTGAAGGTGTGACTGGCCTGGGTAATACCGAAGAGTCTGCTCGTGCTCGAATTGCGGCATGGCTTGAGAAATGGCAAGCTCGAGTATATGAAGATTGGGGACCAGATGGCGATGACGAAAATCGACAAGCTACTATGAAAAAGGTCAATCCCAAGTTTGTCCCGCGTAGTTGGATTCTGGATGAGGTAATAAAGCGAGTCGAAAAAGGTGGTGAGCGAGAGATTTTGGACAGAGTTCTGAATATGGCGTTGCACCCATTCGAAGAGCAATGGGGATGGGACGAAAAAGAAGAAGACCGATTTTGCGGAGATGTTCCGACACACGATAGGGCGATGCAATGTTCTTGCAGCTCATGAGATACACTGAACGATTGTACAATGCTCTTCGATTCGATTGTGGAAGGTCTGGTGATGTTGCTCGAGCTGTTCGCTTGTGATACTTTGTGTTCGTGAAGACGTGAGTTTCAGTAATAGTTGTTCCAGCCTCTTCCTGCTTTCCACCACTCCGCAAGACACTAACCCAACTTTCTCCCCTTGAACGTGCAGAGGGCGGAGCTTTTGACCAATGGAAGTGTCATCAAGACATTCAGCTCGCTTCCTGTACCAATTGGATCTTTAATTCGTCTCACGAAGCGAAAATGAGGCGAGGCTTGGCTAGATTTGGTCGCTACACTGCAGGCATAATATTGGTGGCGCAAGGCTGAGTACAATGTCGGCTTGCGAAACCTAAACAGAGCCAATTAACGGTTGAATAGAGTTCGTCCCAACCAATAAAGAAAGATGGCAACTCCCGAGGACGACAAGGCAGATTTAGGATCAAGCAATTGAGGCTCTGTTCTAGAACCACTTGTGCATTGACAGCTCGCGCGTGAAACATGAGGAGAGATTCTCCGTACTTGGTAGAGGCCTCCCCTTCATTCAACCTGAACGATGATCATATACTGTTCTGAGGCACGCTCTCTTCTTCTCTCTCCCAGACGCCTTCGAACAGGCTCTATCACACTCGTTTGTGGGGATCGAAGACATATTATTAGGACGAATCCACAGAGAGTTACTGAAACTTGATCAAAATGTCATACCAGCCGCTACAATCTCAGCCTCACGAAAAGCTTGATAAGGCACTTTTCACTCGAAATATATGCGCCATTGGACTCGGTGCAAGTTGGATGGCCGGGGTCGTAGCATTTGGGGGAGGTTGCTATAGCCTCTATCTGGACAGGAATGAGAACCAAGAAAAGAGACCAGAGTTTACCATACCGCATTTCGCCAAAGAAATGCTACCTTTGGGAATCAATATCATCCTCACGTTCCTAAACGAAAGCATGGGATATATACATAGCACATCGCTACGCTGGTCCCTTCAATACGAGAACCGGTTGACGTTCAACTCCAACCTGCGGTTACTCTCGAGTTCTGGCAAATCACTACCGAATAAATGGTACTCGAACATATTCTTCCTCATCTGCCTCATCCTCTCTTATGCTACAACGTCTCTAATATTCCTTGGATGGAACCCACAACTCTCGGAGACCTTTGATCATACTGACCTATCTACACCCGACAATCTCATCCATGTCTCAGGAGCTGCGCTCATCATCTTTGGCCTTAGTCTTCTTGGTCAAGCAACTATCGCTACCTGGGCTCTTACAACGACCTATGTCCCGACATGGTCCTCGAATCCTCTCGATACTGTGGTCGCCTGTACTCTAAGATACAACCCAAACACTGGAAAGCCAACTCCGAATCCGTTGACTCGCCGAACCAATCGATGTATGAAATCAGTACATCAGCTGGACGAACCTTCAAATCCGACACAACCAAAGGCAAAACAAGGACCAGCACTTACCGCGCACCCCGAGGTGAGGTGGGTTCTAACTCTGCTTTGGGCTCTGGTTCCGTTAGGAGGAGTATGGGGTGCAGCAATTTACACCATGATAATCAAGAAAAACGAGCACGGAATCCTTGGAAGCAGCTGGCAATTCCTCCCAATGTTCACCGGCCACTCCACCCGCGCAGACTCATGTCCTGCCGCGCGCTGCACCGACGGCACCTCCGTCCTCAACGTAGGCTGGACACGCAACAGCGGCACTATCGGCAATATCGGCTCCATTTTCCTCATTGCATCCTTCCAAGCTGGCCTTACACTCGCGCTGCACTGTGCGGAACTCCTCGTCAACCTCTCCCGCGACGAGATGGTCGTCCGCATGGCCATCAGTGAAAAGGGTACCGATCCCCGCTTCAACAGCATTATCGCCGCGTTTTCCTCCTGGCAAACCATCATACTCTTCCTTTTTAAAGCCGCGGTGCATTGGCTGTTTGGTCTAAGCATCAATAATGATTTCAAGATGGGCGTTAATATGTACCCGCCTCAAATTTTCTACTTCACAGCCTTCGCGCTGGCGGTAGCCATATTCTCAACCTATGTATCTGCGAGGCGGCCGAAGGGACCTATGCCCGCGACGTTCGGACATTTACAAACGATGGCAGATGTTATCGATGAGTGGGATGATCGCATGTTTTGGGGGGAGAAAGGGAGTGAATTTGGATTGCAGCCTGCGTATGCGGGGATGAGTTATAAGAAGTTGCCGATGCCGAAACGACATAAGGTTTATGGGGGCGTGGAGATGGTCTCTGCGGTTGTGGTCAATGGGAATTTGAGCAGTACGACGATTGCGAGTAATATGACCGGGGGGAGTGGGGGTTGGCAGCAGCCGTGGCAGCAGGGTGGCAATATGTATAATGGGGGATTGTATGGTAATGGGGGACAGAGACCTTATAATCATGTTTATGGGTATTAGAATGGGAGGTGGTGTTGCATTGAAATGGAGTTTCTTGGGATATGGCATTGCTGGAACAGCGTAGGAGCTTGGTGTATTGTTAGTGTAGTAATAGAAGCTTAGACACCCTATAGAACAAAATTCAAAAGTCCTGAAATACCCCAGTGGCTGCTGATGGGAACCGCAGATAATTATCTAGAATGGAATCTGAGACACCACTAATACTATGATAGGTAATGAACTTCGAGAAAATGACTTGTCCTTCCTCACGTAGACAATTCAGGTTGTGATGAGAGTATCAAGTTTTATTGTAAATCGCACAAGTACTTGGGATATTCTTGTCGTGTCGGGAAGGTGTGTCGGGAAAATGAAAGGTCATTAGAACCCATCAACTGAAATTTGGATAATAGCTTGTAAATTACATCCTCCCGATTTCCGAGTGATTGAATATAAGTTCAATTCCGAGCCTGACGGAAAAAACTCATCTCATAATGAAACTAGTTTGTGAGACATATATTTTTTACGGGGAACTTAAAGGGGAAAATATGAAGAAGAGAAATTAACGAAGTTGATGGATAGTCGGAGGGAAACCTCGAGAGTGAGGGACAGCAGATCGGGTTGCATATCGTTGTTGACTTGCCAGAGTTGCAAAGTCGTCATAGTTCATCTATGAGCTTGTTCTACTTGAATTTGAGACCTTCCGTGTAAAATAGCAAAAGGCTTTACATTTGCTAGCAAATCCTTTATTCCATTTTGATGACAATTAACTTTGAAGCATCTCCCAGATTTTAGGCCAGATTTGAGTTATGCTCAGGGCAGTATGTTCATGGGTGGAGGCACAGATAGTATTGAAGTGTACAAGTATCACCAGTATCATCCTCATGACTTGGCGTGACAATGACACCGATAATACAAGTTAAAGGATAGTCCTGGCCGAATCGGCATATGTTCACCGAAGCAAGTCCTTAGCCTGCCACTGTGCGAAGTGTATAAGGATATCATTACAATATTATTTAGGTTCATCCCGCCATTTCTTCTCCCAGCGCCCGGCATACGACCAATCTTTGTTTGGATAGGACACTTGAGTCGCTCGGTGTCGTCCCAGACTCACACCTCCATCACTACAGAGAGGTATCCCAGAGTCTCCGTCCCAGTCGAAAGGGTTCATTGAATGAGCGACTGAATTCGGGGAACCCTCTAACCACCTCACCAGCGTCCCCTTACAATATCCCTCATTTCGTACGCCTTATTCCCTGTCTCCTTTCCCACCGTCGCACTCGTAAAAACCGCCCCAGCGGATCCTCTCATACCATCCACAGCCGGCGACGCATTCCTTCTTCCAGCATTCGCCGGCGAACAAACCACAGGCGAAGCAGTCATTTCCCTAGCAGGCGGACCAAACGATACACTCCTCGCTATCTTCGGACGAGCTGAATCTGGTGCTGCTGAAAGTGGTGATGCTGAAGGCAACGACCCTCTTCGACCTTCAGGTGAGAAACCACCAGTTGTGACTTTCAAGATCCCTCGAGGTGGAGGAGGTGCCATGGGAGTGGTCGTTGTCGGCGATGGAACGGTGGTGGAGGAAGCTGCGGGTTTAGCTTTATTGAAAGTCTCGCAGAACTGATTATACGAAACAATCTCATTGATCGTTCTCTCCGTCAACTCCCTCAAATTCCTATTCAGTTCCTCTTTAACCATCGCCGCAGTCCTAGTCGCTGGATGTGCATGGCCGTCATTCATATCAATATCACCCTCTCCATCACGAGCTGGGGTAGTCGGGGCCAACGTCACGCTTCGAGGCTTGAAGTAGAAGTCCTCGGGTCTAGCGTTTTTCTTGGGTGGTGTTTTCAATCTTGCGACCAAGGCATCGACTTCTTCCTTCTTCGCTGCTCGAGAGCTTAAGAAGTCCAAGCTATTTGGTGCTTCAAAGGTGCGGAGTTCTTTTTGAGCATCGGCTCTGAGGTTGTCGGCGCGTTGTTTGGCGAGGAATACCATGTTGCGACGCACGGCATCTTGTTGGATGATGAGATTCTGAATGATTTTGTTGGTCCTCTCAGTTTCATTGAGCGGTGCATCTGGAGCTGGTGAGAATCCAGAGAATGGGAGGAAGATAGCATGGTCGAGGGAGAATGGTGCCTATGTCATTTGTAAGTCAAACCATCCACATTAAGCAAATAGTGAAGACCAAGCAAAATAACCAACGAGAGTTGAAACGAAGGTATTGAGGTGAGAAAACTCTCTGCTTGACAAACAAGAGGCTCAAAAATATATCCAACAGGGGGGTATATAAGCTTACATCTTTACCGGAAACAGAAGCTTGTTCATGAGGTGCTTGCTGCGCCATATTAGCCATAACGAGCGCTCCAACCAAACGGCTTTGTGGTTGCGCGTGAGGATCCAGATGCTTGTCAACGGTTAATGTCAGAGGTCGCTACCAACTATACGGAATGTAGATCTGGGGAAGCTTCTTTGAGGTTGATGGTTTGATGGATGTCACGAGACCGGCTTGTAAGTATGAGTTCCTAGATCGCGAGCTCTTCACAGAGATTTTGGTTATCTATCAATTGTTGTTTAAGTGCAGGAGGTCTTGGGCGTCGCTGCGGGGCGGATTCTAACAGCCGAGTCATTTCGACCAATGATAGAGCTCCTATTCGGCTTTCCTATTCGGACGTCATATCTCTTGGAAGCCTGCCTGGATATCTATGTACTACCTGCTCGAAATGATTCCAAATATTTAGGCGTTAGGAGATCTCTATACCAACCGCTTCCGTATAAAGCAGGTGTTAATCATTCGGACACATGGACGAGACTCGCGTCTAGACCAGGTTCGTGGAGGTGTGTGTATAGAAGCAAAACACCCCGCTTGTTAGTGTTCAAGCGATCATCATCTAGCAGAACCGAGTATTGATGCTTTAGAGGGGTAAATGAGAAGGGGAAGATAGAGACCGAGGGAGTGGGACGTTCTTATATAGAGAGGAGGAAGCACCTCTCCAGATGCTTCCCACTCGCATTATCATAATTCATTTCAGCTCTAGTTTACAAGTCTAAATTCCTCTGTATTCAATCAAGATGTCTTACGAAGGTGGTTGTTTCTGCAACAAGGTATGTAATGGCAACCTTGTGAGGTGGAATGTGTTGTAAATGGCATGTTAAGCTGAATCGGTATAGATCCGTCTGCAATATAGCGGCGAACCCAATGCACATGTTCTGTGCCACTGCCTTGACTGCCGAAAGATCTCTGGTGGAAGCTATAGCAATAATATTGTCATTCCAGAGGATAATTTCAAGCTTCTGAGTGGCAAGCCAAAGACCATTTCCAAGACGGCTGATGGCGGTAACGAAATCACGTCTCATTTTTGTGGAGACTGCGGTATGCTCTACCCCAAAAGACGACGACAGCCGTTCTGTGAAACGTCCAATACACCATAATAGCCCAAGACTAATTCTATCCTTTCATAGGGACCACTCTCATGCGAACCGGTCCATCCTTCCCAAATTCTGTTATCATCAAAGTTGGCGTTCTGGATGACCCAAAGTGGCCAGATGAGCACATCCCCAGGGGCGAGTTGTATGTCGGCGAGAGAGTGAAGATGCATGGCCCAATAGACGGTGCTGCTCAGATGGAGGGAATGCCGTCGTAGAGATTGCTCTTTGATCATAAGATCATGGTATACGTATACCAAGCTTAAATAAGAGCAGTTGTAATCGGTGTCTTGTCGTAACGCGTGATAAATATGATTCGTGAAATCGTGGCGCTTTTGGTATCGTAAAGCGTGTAGTTGGTTCCTCATCTAGGAGGCAGTATTTTTCTTGCATATTCCCGACCAATCTTCAAAGCTTCCCTAACTAGATCCTCAAACCTTCTGTCCTTTCTCTTCCTCAGCCACAATAGGACGATCCCAAGCACGACGATATCGACCAAGAAGTGCCTAACTGCCAACCAAATGAGCCAGGCAACCCATCTTCCTATCGTTCTCTGCCTCTTTCCCTGATATTCCCTCCCTGTTGCGATTTGTTCCCTCAATGCTGCAATCTCGGCAGTCATCTTCACTACTGCTTGCTCCATAGTCTTCCTCCAAGTTTTGGGGCTCTGCTCTTTATCCTCACCATTATCAACTTCATCATTGTCGTTGTATTCGTCATTGTATTGCCTCTCCATCTCGTCATTCTCACTCATAGGCCTAAGAACTCGCATAGGACCGTCGTCTCCCGATCGAGGCTGCCGAAACTGCCGTGGTTGTTCTTTATATGGAGGAGCTCCACGCCCAGGTGAAGAGCCAGAAGAAGAAGCGCTGTTGTTCTTGATCTGATCCCATACGAATTCGAGTTCTGCAACAAGCTCCCTTGCATCACTAAATATTCCTGGAATCAGTAAAAGTCTCGCATACTCCCACATCTTGTGCCAGTATGAAAACACCAATACTCACGCCGTAGTACTCGCATATCTATGCATGGTCTCGATCAGAGCCTCAATATATCTCCTTTTTGCCTCCGTCCTGCTAATGCCCCTTTGCGCATCCCACGCATCGTATTTGTCCCTTTCCCTTTTCAGCTCTTCTTCTTTTGGTCCCTCCTCGTCACTTCTAACACTCATAGGTCTCTCCATCACCCCATCAACATCCCCCTCCATCGCTTGTTTATACAAACCATAAAGCCGCAATCGATCTGGAGGTGGCGGTCGAGCCGCGCCAGTTTTAGGGATTTTCTTGACGGTGTTGAGAGCGTGAACGAAGACTCGGTCTAGTCACACATGCTTCTTGTCAGCTATGAAGTGCAAGAAGCGACGTAGGTTCTGAAAAAAGCTTTGGGGAAACCAACCGACCGAGTCTGCCATCTTGTCACCCACTATCAGTTTCTCACGAGATGTCGGGATTCGTGATGCATCGACCCCGGTCTAGCAATAGCAATGAGTTCTATGATGCTAACATCTGTGCAGCGAAGAACAAATAATGTATAAAGGGTAATGGATAGCATAAGTGGTTATGAGATTTCATGTGTTGATGTCGAAGATAGAATTAGTTTTGGGCGATTATCGCGTGCTACTCATAATGCCTCGGTCGTTGATGGAGAGTGACAGGGATGTGGGGTTAATCGGTTGGGGCGCCAGGGATCGATCCCCGGATATGCTCTGCCAAAGAGGAGAATCTCCCCAAGATTTTATCGAGAATGAAATTGAGTTTTATGCAAAGGAAAAAATGCATTGGGCCAACTCGATTTGTCTGCCCTAGGGATCACAAGTCAAAATTGCCCTTGGCCGTGCGAATAAAGTCCAGCTAGCCATGTGTAATCGTCACTAAGTAAAAGCAACACAACTCTGCGCAGTCTTCACTTAGTTGAGCCTCCCGAGAGTTTGCACTTATCCACTTCGACACGCATTAAGTTCTCTCCGTTATTGTCATTACTTCCCCAAAGCTTGAGCTTCCTCTAGCGACTGTCTCTCAAGCTCTCGTTGATGATCGTACATTTGCTTCTTAGCGATGTATGGAGCCATCACCTTCGTACTTTGCAGTGCCATTTCTGCTGCTGCCGCCCCAGCTTCTTTCTTCGACCTTCCGGTTCCCTGTCCGAGTTTTCTATCCTTTTCTCCCCAGCCGGTGAGATACACACCTACCGTATACGTCGGCATGCTGTGAAAACGATCTTTCCCAGGCGGTCCGAGATCTTGATAAGATAATCTCACTCCCTTTCCTGACAATAACGCCTGTAACTCATCTTTAGGATGTGCCGGGGGTGCAGGAGGCAGATTCTCTTCTGAGTTTCCCATAGGCTTCCACAGATAGTCGACCTTATTCGCCGTGTCGTTTTCTGCTTTGGCAATTTGATCTTTTAAAGTCATGCCGAGAAGGTCTTTCAACCATCTTGTAACTCTCGCAAGCCCATTTTGGGGGTCTGATAAGACAACTGCAGCTACATATGCTTCGAATAAATCAGCTTTCGTTTTGATCCAGGTATCACGTTTCATGTCTAACTTCGTAGCGAGATCAGGCGGCAGGCGCTTGTCAAGCCCATACCAAACACAATACTTTTCCAGGTTCGAATTTTTGACAAGTTGCTCACGATATTGTGCACTTCGTCCAGGTTGAAGAGTGAAAAAGGTCTGCGAAATGAGAAGAGTGGCAGTGTGCTCCAGATAAGAGTCTCCAATCCATTCAAGCTGTTCGTAATTGAGCAAAGGGTCGATCCCTTTGTGGGTGAAAACTGCCTTTTCAATTGTCTTGTCCAAAATTGCTGGTAGAGGCGGTAAAGATTGAGGTATTTTGGAGGCAACCCACGGGGTAATCAGCGCCTTTGGTATGCATTGTGCTCCCCTGTGTGTCATATCAAAGGAAGGCATCCTTGTCTTTGGTTGATCCCGTAGGCTATAGCGTTCGATAGATGCCTGTAAGTCGATACATTTCTGGAAAGATTCGTCGTCAAGCAACGGGGTCTCATTACTCGCATTGTTTGCTCTTATGGCCTCATCCAGAGCTGAAAGTAATTTGGCGGTCGTCTTTAAAGCGGGCGAATCTTGTCACAGATTAGCTTGAAGCCTGGATTAAGCGCTGCGAGAACCACTTACTTTGAGATAGGTTCTGCTTTTCACTAACATTTCTCTCTTCCTCGCGATCATACTAAGAGTTGTATTAGCGTCATGTGATTATATCAAGTTTGAATGGAAAGCTGGAAACCCACATTCTGTCTCCGACGTTTTGATTCATGAATTTCAGTAACCGAGTCTTCCGGGAATTGACTTCGCTTCTTATTTTGGATACCTTCCATGATCTATCATGCCCTTTGCTGTTGGACGATGCTCAAGTACCTGAACTTCCATAAACTGTGTCTCAAATTGATCTGCTGTCAGTCGCGAATATTACGGTAGCAAAATACTTTCATAACAAGGCGTCGTGTTTTCAAAAGTAATCCGAATCAAATGCACTGATAGCATCCATATGTCGTGTAAACTTTGCTGAGATTCTGATCAAATTTCTGAAATTATTTCTAGGGATTTCCTACCGGAAAAATAACGGGCCGAGTGAAGCCACCAAAATTTGGCACCAACGTCGGTGATGCGAGAAACAGCAACAACGCGCTGTATTTATGCACATATCGTCATAATGGCTGTGCCACGCTCGCGGATATTGGATCTGATGAAGGTGACTAAAATCTGTTGTTCGATCGCCTTGGTATGAAGATTTCTAACTAAACTAGGTCCAATGTCGCATCTTCTCCCACACCTTCAACCCAGAGGGCGTTCGCCTGGGCAATAAAGTCCTGCGTCAACGCCTCAAGGGTCCAGCTCTTGCTGCCTACTATCCAAGAAAGATGGCGACTTTCAAAGATCTGCAGAAGGCATACCCGCAGTGGGAAACATATGACGAAGAGCAGGAGGACCGACTGGAAGCGCTCAAGATGTATGTCGTCAAACGTCCAAGCTGCACAATACATGCTAATCTTGGCACAGTCTTAAGGCGAGAGGGAAAGGTGCACCGAAGAAGAAGAGGACGGCGGCAGGTAGGTACTCCTTATCTAGGGGAAGATTTTGTGTTAATCTTGGATTCCAGAATCGAAGAAGTTCAAGGGCAAGAAACGAGCGGCGGCGGCAGCAGCATAAGCCAAGAGGATGGTATCCACAAAGCGATCTGTACCGAATGTGTTGTATATGTAGAATATTGGGCGTTTGGTGGAGTATATCATGGAAGCAGGTTCAATGCTGGATGGCTGTCAAATATGGACATAGTTGGCCTGCAACATTTGACAGTAGAATGCAATGCATTCTTACATTCTCAATTGAATTTCAAGAAGCAAGATGTGGGATAGTAAGTTTTATATCGTACCTTCAATGGAATTTGAATGGTTCTATCCATAATAACCTTGAGTCGGTGGGCCCTCGGCACTAAGCCTTGACTATATTTGGAGCGCTCTCTCAAAATAGGCATGGCTTACGGTAGAAAGGACAAACCCGTGGTTGGAACACAAACAAGCATTTATGAGCACAATATAGCTTCCATTATCTTTCCTACGGGAGTGTAATGGATGCCGGGTTCTATAACTAGAAACATTGCTCTGTAACGTTATCTAAGGTGGTAAATCACTGCATGTCCCCATTGCTGTACATTCTGGCTCGAAAGACTCTAAATTCACACTTATCAATGTCATTCATTCATTAAAAGATTTATTTTGAAATACTTATCTTTCTAAAGGCAGCGAATTCACGTTGGGCCGTCTGTTGGTGGCTGCTCTTCAGCGACGTCCAGATATATGGAAGGTGCATATCAAAAGCCCATGCGAACCGTACCTTCTTCCTTCATCAACAACATTATTTCAATCTAGACCCCGCCTCTCTGTGGTGGCGGAAGTGGTTTCTTATCTAAAAGAAGTCGCAATCTGCGAAGGACGGTACTCTTCAGTGCTCCTTCTGTATCTAGTCACCGGAGCTACGTCTCTTATTTGTTCCTGCATCTCTTCGTTTCTTCTCTTTCTTCCTACCATCTCACCTCCACATACGCGTCCGCCATCTAACACAATCTCCTCCGGCCTTTCCTCAGATTCCTGGCGGTCAAGCTGACAATAGACACCTTGGAGACGAAAGACGACCTCATTCTTCAAGATGTCCGCTACCGCTACCGCCTCGACAGGCTCTCCAACCCTTCGTCGAGCACCAGCCAGCAGAAGCATTTCCCAAGAGAACGCGGGAGCTTTTGAAGACAAGCCGGGCTTTCACTCGGTAAGTCTCTTCTTCTCTTGTCTGTTATAGCCATCAACATCACCGGCTTGCTCTTGTCAACATTCTTTTCCTTTGAACAACCCAATCATCTTGTAGCTGCAGACTTGCCCTCGCTTGAGCTCCTTCACAACAAAAAGTGTATCTCCTCGCGGCTACTTCTTGCCACAATCTCGATCTGCTATGACTCGGCAGACACAATTCTGTTTGATGCTAATATTTTATCTTACACAGGACGGCAACAACACAGCGACTCTCAAGAAGTCGGCCACAGTTCTTTCAACGAGCAAGCTTGCCAATCAGGCCGCACCCAAGGTCAGTCAACAGCTCCCGGTGTCCGAACTTGTACAGAACAGTAGCTTACCTCCGCAGAAGATGAAGATCAATCACGACACCGCGTTGGGGTCTGAGATCAACCCTATGGACAAACTTCTCGCAAAACTCTCGGAACAAAGTGCCACAATCAACAGACAGCATGAAGCTCTCAAGTCCTCCGAAGACAACACTACCTACGCTCGCACCATGGAGTATATCTCTACTACCACTTCCGCCCTGCCAATCACGCCCAATACGGCTACCAATAACAACAGCACTACATCGAGCACAGGAGCACCAAGTATTGGCGGTGATAATGCCTCGACAGATGGTGAAGAAGTCCTTCGGCTGAAGCTTGAACTTGAAGCGGCTAAGGCCAAAATGGCACACATGGATCAGGAGCTTGCCCAGAGCAGAATCACAAAGCACACCATCGATCAAGCACTCGGCACTGCATCTGAGGCTGACTTTGGAATGCACCCTGATATCTCCGACCCTCGTCTTGGACACATCCAGCAATCACTCAATATTGGTGGCCGCCCACAACTTCAACGTGACGGCTCATGGGTTGCTCAGGACGATGCACGCTCTGATACCAGTGAGGCTCTCTCTGCTAGTGGTTTCAACCGTGCTCGCAATATTTGGGGAAATGGGAGCAAGCCCAATCTTCCAAACCTCCAAGGTCCTGTTCCCCCCTTCCAACCTGCCGACTCGGTGTCTTCCAGTCAATGGATGAATCGTGGGTTTGGCCAGCCTTTTGTTGATGCCCCGATGCCGTTCTCTGGACCTCCAGCCAATCCTTTCCAGAACAACCGCTTGGCTCCCGAGTCCGATATTATGATGGGCCCACCTGGTGGTCGTCGTAATCAAGTTGGTGGTGCCAGATTTGGTCGTGGATCATTCCCATACGCAAGCAGCAACAGCTCTTATGACGGTTATACGCCAGCTTCTACCGCGTATGGATCAGTTGGTGGTATGGGTGGTGGTGTTGCCCCAATGACAGGTCCTTTGGGGATCGGCACTGGGATGGGCATGGGTGGCAGCGTCTATGGTGGTTACCAACCACAGCCAATTGGCACCCCTCTTTCTCCTATGGCTCCAGAATTTACTTCGGGCACTTCAGGATGGAAAAATGAAGTAAGTCTGGAGATCACTTTCTGCTAGCATCACTAACTTCTGATAGGCTGTTGCAACTGAGGGTCAGACCTTTTTACCAACAACAGAGCCATTGAACTACCGTCGACTGCTGGACCGCACCGTCAATTGCAACTGGAAGTACATTGTGGACAAGATCGTCTGCAACAATGATCAACAAGCTTCGATCTTCCTGCAGCAGAAGCTCAAGGTTGGTACAACCGAGCA
The DNA here is from genome assembly GCA_001414415.1 of Hymenoscyphus repandus. Taxonomy (NCBI): domain Eukaryota; kingdom Fungi; phylum Ascomycota; class Leotiomycetes; order Helotiales; family Helotiaceae; genus Hymenoscyphus; species Hymenoscyphus repandus. The sequence goes on along the minus strand of LLCE01000074.1, from coordinate 168,028 downwards.
AAAGTATGATATTGTCGAAGCCATCGTTGCTCAAGCTTATCCTTTAATGGTCAACCGCTTTGGCAACTTCCTTGTCCAACGTTGCTTCGAACACGGAACACCGGAGCAAGTTATCAAGATCGCCGAGGCTATTCGTGGCAATACCTTGAACCTTTCAATGGACGCCTTCGGATGCCATGTCGTTCAGAAGGCTTTTGACTCCGTCCCCGAGGACTACAAGGCAATCATGGTTCATGAACTCCTCCGTCGAATTCCAGAGACTGTCATTCACCGTTACGCATGCCACGTCTGGCAGAAGTTATTCGAGCTCCGATGGACCGAGTCCCCACCTCAGATTATGAAGTATGTCAATGAAGCCCTCCGTGGTATGTGGCATGAGGTAGCCCTTGGTGAGACTGGCAGTTTGGTGGTTCAGAATATCTTTGAGAATTGTCTTGAGGAAGACAAGGTAAGCACCATTCTACTCTACTTGTAGGACTCGTCAACTAATCAATATTCAGCGTCCATGTATTGAAGAAGTTCTTGCAAGTATTGACATCGTCGCCCACGGTCAATTTGGCAATTGGTGCATACAACACATCTGCGAGCATGGAGCCCCAGCTGATCGCAGCCGAGCTATCGATCACGTTGTCCGCTATGCCTCCGAGTATAGCATGGATCAATTTGCTTCGAAAGTCGTAGAGAAATGTCTCAAGATTGGTGGTGTTGACTTCCTTACACGCTACCTCGACCGCGTTTGCGAAGGCCGTCTTGATCGACCACGGATTCCTTTGATTGACATCGCAAGTGACCAATATGGCAACTACCTCATCCAGTACATCCTGACTCACTCCAACCCTCAACACCGCGAGATTGTTGCTCAACACATCCGCAAGCATATGGTATCTCTTCGTGGCTCTAAGTTTGGATCCCGAGTTGGCATGCTCTGTACCAATCCCGCCATCCAAACTCGCCCTGGTCCTGGAGTTGGCCCTGCCATCGGTGCTCCCAACCCTCGTTTGCCCCAACAACCTCCACGCTACGGTGGTGCTTATCGTTAAGCAGTATCCATCAAAATCTGTCTCCCTTGCTCTGCCAGTTTGCACCCAAGGTCTTGACTCACCTCCTGATCTCTACTTGACACGCAATATCAAGAACAACCATAAGGATGCAACATATTCGAGAGGGCTTTGTGTCTCTGTCTGCTTTTGGTCTTTCATATCTAGGGATGTCTTCGATTGGCTCATAACATCCTCCGAAAGTCAGCTTCAGCGTTGTCTGCCTTGTGTGTTGTACAAACACCCTTAATTCGTCCAACCTACGATATTTTCTTTCTGTTTCATCAACATTTCCTCCAGCAAACTATTCTACCAATACTAAGCATCCTACGCTGAAGATGGGTATTCTCCAGTGCTTTGGACATATCATGGTTACGGGTTTGCAATAGGTTGCCCTGTCATAGTCACGGCTGTCATTATGGCAACCTCACTATTTCACCTCGACTTGTTGCATAGCAATCGCATTGATGTATTTATTCATGAGATTCTTTGTCCTCAAATGAAGATTGCTTCGATTAGAAGGGAGGGGTGTGTGTTTCTGCATCTTGGCAGATATCACTGGGGTAGATCTCCCAATTCTGGGTTGCGGGGTTCACCTCGACTTGTCGCCGCTGTATCATACACAAAGAAAAAGCTATGTTATCTAGTCAGTCGTTACAGAATAGAGTGGCTTTTACAACTTTCTGTCTTTTCCCATGCTGTGAAGATTGTAGAGTAACCTGAAACTTAAATGTACTTTAGCAATTTTCCAGACCATATGAATTGTGCTTTCAAAACGATTCGTAGACAAGGAAGCAGCCAACATCATGGGAATATTCTACGCGAATACTTTCGCATTGGACAGCTTTGGACAGCTTCTTGCAGAAGCAGAGAACAGTCAAAGCCAGCTTCTTTATAAAGACTTATAGGAAGATAGAAACCTTGGTAACCTTGCCTTGTTTTGACTTTCGACAATCATTTATGATATTGATATTAAATCATAGCGCAGGTGAGAAAATATTTAGAGTAAAAGGCATTACATTCTGGTGTCTAATTTAGCTTTTAGACAATCTTCTAAACAGGGTTCGTAGCGATCGGAAGAGAGAGAATATAGGATTTGTTAATAGAGATAGTACTTCATGTTACATTATTCTAGGAAGCTTGTACAAGAGGTTATTGTGTGCTAAACATTACAGTCAATCAATGAGTTTGACGCTGGTTCTGAAGAGAGAGTCTACGCCTTGATTTATCTACCTCGATAGTGTTTAGGCTTTCAATAAGCATTTATAAGCTGGAGCACGAATAGATAAATCGAATGGTCGAGATCAAATTAAATTAATTTTGCAAAGTAATAGCTAATTATCTGAAAATTCAATACGATAAAATGTGGTTAATACTAGAAAAATCTATTTTGCTTCATAAGGCCCCTGATATGCCATGTATATTCCATATTTGACTCTATGTCGGTTTCATTTCTCAGTTCCATGTTTGTAGCCAGTAACGCCAAGGCGCCGAATAACATCCATCCGCCCATTCATTTATTCATTTGCATGCAACCTGTATCTGCCATTGATAATGTATCCTTGTCGTCCAGACCATCGCTTCAAACAGCACTTTGAGAAACAGCTTCCTCAGAAACTGGAACAGCGTCATCCTCTGGTAACTCCTGAACAATGTGATTATCCCGACGATCACCAAATGTTCCTTCACCAGGGCCATTAAGGATGACATCTTCAGGAATATCCGTCTCCCACGGCTTTCTGCGGCGGGGAATAGTGGGCTTGCTGGCAAGGTGGGGGAGAACGATGTTGGGGATCTCCAGGATACCTGGGATCTCAGCACCGCTGGTAATGAGTGCCACAATGTCGGCGAAGGAATGGGGGTAGGGAGCTTGTTCTGGAATGGCTTGGGACTCTGGGTTGGTGACTGAGGCGGGTGGGAGATCATTTTCGTGGGTCGGGTAGGAGGAACGACGGGCGATTGGGTAGTTGGAGGGGCCGTCGACAGGAGATGAGACTTGAGGATTGTCGGGGGCTTGAACGGCAAGTGAAGGTTCTTGTGTAGTTGAAGATGGCGTTGGGGTGCGTAGGTTAGCTTCAGCTTCATGGGAAGCGCCATTGGTCTCGACAGCGTGTGGCATGTTGACGGGTGGTTGCGGTTGAGTAGATGATGTTGTCATGAGACTCTCGGGGTCTTTGTTGAGTAAGTATGATTTGTAGGAGTTAAAGTCGATATTGATGGAGCGTTTTCGGGAGAGGTAGAAACATTGAGCGCGAAGAGTAAGATCTTGGACTTGGGATGTTGATGGATTTGGTCCTAGGATCGCCGAGAGTCCTCCCTGAAAAGAAAAGTATTAGTACATGGGTTGTCGAGTTAAAGGTGAATATTAGAGACGCCGAGATATTGACAGTACAAGGCTGATGTCGAATTTGTATCATGAAACATTCACATACCTGAAATTCTTTGTCGTTGTCCCAATCGTATTTCTCCAGTTGTTGAAAGATGCCAGTACTACCATTGATCGTGGGAGTTGGAGCATTCATGGCCACTACCTTACGGTCAAAAGATAAGGTGAATGTGGTTGAACAATGATAGAGGGAGTATTGACAGCCTCGGCTAGAAGCGCACGTAAATAAGGCTGAAGCGCCGAGCTCAGAGGGGAACCCGTGCATGATTGGCTGATTAAGCTGCTCGGCGGTGAAGGACCCACTCTTACGCGAGACGACAAACATCAAACCTCACCAGCCTTTTTCCTTCGCGAACATTACACAAACTTTACTTCCATCCCATCTCATTCCCCCTCCTCCACCCATCAAACTTCCTCTCTCTTTGCGAATCTCTTTGCGCGCCCACGAACCACGAATTCTTTTACTACTCATAACTCAATTCCGTTTCTCTGGAGCTTGCTGCGAGCTCCTCGCGGTGCCTCGTTACGATGTCAGAATTTCTAGGGCATGTACCTCAAACATACACTTCAGGGAGACCGGTTGCTGACGTGCGAAAATTGCAGAGCGAGGATATCTCTGGTATCAAGAAGCGATATCAGGTATGGCGACGCGCGTTGAAAGTCGTGAACGCGCGCTAACGGGAACCAGATACGTTGGTACACTCCACGAGATCAATTCTGAGGCCTCAACGGTCGCACTTGAGAACGTCTCGTCGTTTGGAACGGAAGGCCGAAAAGGCAACCCAGAAGAAGAGATTCCACCTTCCGACAGCGTTTACGAGTACATTGTCTTCCGCGGCAGTGATGTGAAGGACTTGAGAATCGAAGAGGCAGCAGCCCCCACTGAGCCTCCTAAGGTTCCCGATGATCCTGCGATCCTTGGCGTAAGTTCAATTTTCTCGTTCAGCATCAGCCATACAAGGCATACTTATATGATGAAATATTTCGGATGTTAACTCATTATTGTCTCCGAGAGCGCAAAACCGTGTGGAGATTTCCGTTGCCTTCCTTCTGATTAAATAAGCTTCTTACTTTTGTTCAACATGAGAAACTTTAAGAAAGATTGAAGCTAATCATCTCAATCGTAGGGCACTCGTCCACCTCCACAAGCTCAAGTTGCACCTGGTCCTGCTCGTCAAAATCAAAATCAACTCCAGAATCAAAATCAGCCTCCACCACAAGGAGCCCCACAGGGACCCCCAGGTCAAAGTGTTCCTCCTTTCCCTCAACAACACCAATTTCCCCCACCATTTTATCCGCCTCCACCAGCAGGATGGGGACGTGCTGGCCCTCCCGGATATCCTGGTATGCCGCCATTCGGTGGACCACCTGGCTGGTATCCTCCTCCAGGACAAGGTTTCCAGCCTCCAAACTTTGGTTATGGCTTCCCTCCAGGACCTCCAAATCAATTTCAACAAGGTCAGCTATCAAAGCCTGCGCCAATTGGACCTGGTGCCAATAAGCAGCCTGCAGCAGGTGCTTCGAATGACAAGCAAGCAGAGTCCAAGAGTTCAGCAAAGCCAGCTGAGATGGCTGCCACCTCCGTAAAGGCACCAACCCCACCCGTTGAATCAAAACCATCTCCCTCTACAGTACAAGCTGCTGTAGCTCAAGTATCTGCTGGCACAAGCACAACTACACCATCAAAGCTCACCCCAAGTGGCCCAAAAAACAACAATCGCATTCAACCAGCAATCCCACTTAAGAGCCCCGCTAGAACTGCCGCACCGCTTGCTAATATCTCAAATGCTCAAGTCAGTACTGAAACAACTTTGAAAGATGCCACTGCAGCAGCTACTGCTGCTGTTGCAGCTGCTATGGCTAAGCTCCCTCCTTCTGGTTCTCAAGCCAATGGAAACGGAGTCGACAACTTGACTAAGAAGGTCAATGAGATGAGAGTTAATGAGCCTACCCGAGGTCCTCGTCAACCAACAAGTGCTAGTGGATTCACCGGAAGAGCACCACGAGGTGGACGTGGGGGTGTCAGAGGAGGTGCTGCACCAAAGGTTGAGGTACCAGCTGCTGACTTTGACTTTGCTGAGTCCAATGCCAAGTTTAATAAACAAGATCTTGTGAAAGAGGCAATCGCTGGATCACCGCTAGGAGAGAATCTACAAGAAGCTTCTCCAGAGCCAGAGGTTCCTACCGGTGGCTACAATAAAGCATCCTCGTTCTTCGATAACATATCATCAGAGAGCAAGGATCGTGCAGAGGCGGGTAACGCCAGGCCAGGCGGAAGAGAGTGGCGCGGTGAAGAACAAAAGAAGAATGTGGAGACCTTTGGCCAAGGCAGCGTTGACAATGGCTACCGTGGCGGTTATCGAGGGCGAGGACGTGGCCGTGGTTTCCGAGGCCGTGGCTACAACAATGGCCAGCCAGCGCGTGGACGTGGAGGTTATCGAGGTCGTGGTGATGCGCAAGCAATCGTGCAGTAACTCGGACTTATTAGCCTTGGGCTGCGTCACGAGATCAGGATTTCCCACGCTATATCAAAAGCTATTCGTAAAACGCACATCATATGGATGTCACAAAATTATGGTTTCTTTCCGCCAAATCTTGGGACTACTGGACCAAGGGAAAAGATCACGAATATCATAGGGTGGTTTGGGTGTGTTTGATTATTTCTTCTCTTTTCCTTTAGGCATTGTATCATCAGGGGTGATTTGCCACTGGAAGCGTTTCATGAGGGCGTTTCATGAATCATACGACCGGAACTTTGCAACAATGGTTGGTGGCGCTTACGACAAAGCGATGATCTGATCTTGAATCAATTGAGCCCTGGGCACTCTATCGACTGGAGCATACGGCCTCTTTTCGTTATCTTGTCTTACCTCTTTGCGGTTGGTTGGCGCGGGAATGTTCTGGTGGTATCTGGATGGACATGGTCATTTGCCATTTCATCAAACATGAGATGATGGATCATGTAATGGTCCACCATGCAATACGAAATATCGCGAATGCGAATTTGCTCTCTGCTTAAGTTGGAGCTGAATTTCGTTGTATGATCAATGAGCCCATATATCAAAACAAAAGGGATATAGTGGAAATAATGATATTAATAGGTCTAGCGGCGATAGCTTCAAGGCAGAGATAGATACTGCATCTGTGCTTCAGCTTTACCCAAAAATGAAATGTTTCAGACCCCAAACTGCCCAATTAATTGTCTTGTCAATCTGTGCATCATTATTTTTCTCTTGGTGCAATACCTTTTTCACTCTTAGTGTTTCCTGTTTAGTTCTTCATTACTCATCTGGCCATTTCTTCGTTAATAGCTAGTAAACGATATTGCTCCATGCTGTAAAGTTATCATATTCAAGTATCAAGTTGCAATCCTATGTGTAAGAGAACATTTCGCATTTGGGTATCAAATTCAGTTCAACATGTATGCTTATATTAAAACTATTTACAAGCAAGATTTACTATCTGTCCAAGGAGCCATGGATTTGGTCAATCTTTGAGCAAGTCGAGCCCCTCCTTTTCTCTCTCATGCGCAAATGCAGCGAAATAATCCATCAGTTGCCTCTCTGACCCCTGCTGAGCCGATAGTCGCTCCAAGTCCTTTAAAGAAGCTATTTACTTCTTCTCCTTCTCCTGACGAGCCAATGATCGCCTCACCTCCTTGGCTTCCTTCATAGAAGCTGCCAACTTCTTCTCTTGACCAGCTGACTCCACGAAGATAGACAGACGACGTCTCTCATCTTCCTTTTCTGCTTTCGCAGCGATTTTGAGCGCCTCGGCCTTATCCTGAGTACGTTGGTAATGGGCTAGGCACTTAGCGAAGGACACATGCTCTTTGCGAGAACGGTAGCGTGCCTCAGTCATACGAGAGAGACACTCTCGCGTCTTGTCAGACTTGGAGTGAAGAGTTAGTGGGGTTCGAGGACAGGAAGAGAAGGGATGCGAGGGGCTTAGGGGTGAGGATGGCGAAGGGTCCTTCGGAGGAAGATGAAGAGGGGGGAAATGCGGGAGAGGGATATTGGGGTGCGGCCGCGAACGGGGCCAGCTCGTCTATGGTATCGATATGGAAGACAGAAAGGGAGTTAGGTTTGAGTGCGCGTCAGCAGCAAGTTTGTCAATGGCTTCAACGTAGAAAACCAGGGCAGGAGACGGAGATGGAGCCAGTGCGGAGACCAGCTCATCTACAATAGGGCAGCTGTAGAAGGGAGATGAGAGAACGGCAGGTATAGGAGAGGCCGAGTGCGACTATGCGTCTATAGAAACAACCAGTAGACTCGATGGGGGGGGGTCACCAGGTTAATGACCCTTGGTCTGAATTGCGATACTCGGAGGATACTCTTAGAGTATCTGGAGATGGTGATTGCACGTTTCCCCATTCACCCTCATATGCACAAGGAGAGGAGAAAACATACGGAGGAAATTCTGATCCCTCAACTGACAAAGAGGATGAGGTGACATTTCCGTGTTCATCACTTGACGAGAATGAGTATAGAGGACAAGCACGCAGGGTAGTAGCCGTACCGGCATTGAAAGGCGCGTTCATGTCAGGAGCAGTCTTGGTATAAGAAGGTACGTCGGTAGTGGTCGTGCTTGAACTGTGGTGAGTGAAATGGGCATTTAGTTATATAACGTCCCTCCCTGCGTGGCGAGACACCCTGTGTGCCGAGACGGACCAATGAAATCGCAAGGATTTCGATTCTTTCTTCGTAAAATCTCTTTTGAATTAACCACAATAGAAATTATTTATGTTTAGATTTAGATAAATATTAATTATATTATCCCTTGTAATATAGTGATCTATTGATCTCGACATTTATCTAATTTCGTTAGTCTGTCTCGGCACACAGGGTGTCTCGCCACGCAGGGAGGGACGTTATCTTGAAGCTGTGGAAGGCTAAATGGAGATATCGATAGATGAAGGTAGAAATGCAATATGCAGTTGGGAGGAAAGAAGTTAAGTTGACGGGGAAAATTGGAGATCAGGCAGGATTTCAGGGGCATTTATTTGGATTTGATCATGGTTATTGGAAAGGAAGAGATTACTGTTTTACTATGGTGATGTGGAAAGATAACTTTTATTTAGTTACGATTCCTACAATTTAATTTGTGGTTAGGGATGTTCCAGGAGTTCTTATGGAGATGGAAGTGTTTTGGACACTATTCCAAATCTTATTCTGTGTAGAGAAAGGGTTGCAACCGCATAGTTTGAATTTTTCACAATGGACCAGTTGTTTCGTGCCATGTCAACAAGCTGTGGTCTCTGAAGGGCAGTGGATCGATAGTAATGGTCTGCTTAACAAACAAGTTGAAGTCGAGTGTTTCTTTGCCAACATTTCGTGGTTGATAAAGAAGTTTAAGTACAGCAATAGGAGACAATTGTGATTTTGTTGTTGTGTTTACTGTTTACTTCTGTCTCGAAATTCTGCAGCGAACAAGACATTTAGCGAGTTAAATCGAACAATTGAATAGCAATCAATCTCGTCGATTGCTTGAAAGTACGTTGGGGAGGCAAAATCTGGCCATCAGAAGACTTTATCTTATCATAAGCCTTACAGTATCCGAATAAGCTATTATTCAAAGGTCCAATTCTAGTGAGAGTTCCCAAGTCACTGGAAAGGGGATATTATCTTGGCAAGTGGTTAGTCAGCACATTTTCACGAGATGTCTTAACGTCGGCCAAGTCCTTGTCCCTTTCGGCAACAACACCGGGCAAAAATCAAACCGAAAGACATCCGAACAGCAATTTTTGAAGGTCAAAATGTTGTAGCCTGATCCGCCCAGATATCGAAGACCATGGGCCGGAATTCCACCCACGTCGCGCAAGCCCCGCCAAGACGCGGACAGAAGTTTCTGTGGCGCAATCAAGACTAGCCAAGACGATCGTCATCGGATGGTTCTATATCAAGGCTCCTTGTTAGAGCACAATTACATCAGCCAATTCGCAAGGTCCACCAGTTCCATAACCCAACATGAAATCTCACGAGATTTTACTTTTCCTTGCTTCCTCATTGGTAGGGGTCGGTATCGATCTGTGAGAAATTTGTGAGAATCGATGGTGTGCCCAGAAGTTGCCCAGAGGCCCAGGGAACGGTGAAGGTCAGAATCAAGAAAGGAACTAAGAAATGATGAGGAGGGCCTCATATGAGCTGTGGGGAAGTTGGGGAGTGAGGGAGAGCGTTGTGGGTATATAACTTCCAAGTCGTGTCCCCGTGGGGTGCACCAGGTGGTTCATATATCAAAGAGGGTTCTTCTCTGCCTATCTATTCGAATCACATTCCTAGCAGAATAGATCACCAATATGGCGGGAATCAAAGCAGAGGACGAGGAGAGAACTCAGACTCACCAGGAAGATGCGAGTCCGGCTTTGTCTTCACACGATTCGACGAAAGAACAAGTCACAGGCGAGCCTGCGCTTACCCATCTCAATGCAAAATTGAAGAATCCGCTTCATGGCTTCACGAAGGAGGAGTTGATGGCTGATGTTGAGCTATTTGCCCAAGAGAAGTCATTACAAGATATTCTGCCAATGCTGAAGAAAGGAGCCTTGCTTGCTCAGAACCCAAAGCTGTTTGAGAAGATAAGCGAGTTGGATGAGACCGAGCGACAATGGCTTCGCAAGGAGAAGACTCATCGATGGCAGCAACCATGGATGATGTACTTTATGACCAGTAAGACACAACTTCTTCGAGTTTTCACTGATTGTCCTAATAATTTGTATAGTCCTCTGCGCCGGCTCAGCGATTGTCCAAGGAATGGATCAGACAGCCGTCAATGGCGCCCAGATCTTCTACTTCGACGAGTTTGGAATTGGAGAGGATCAAGTCTGGCTAAGGGGCCTGCTCAACGGAGCACCATACCTATGTTCGGCATTGATTGGATGTTGGACCACCAAACCTCTCAATTACTACTTTGGCCGAAGAGGATGTATTTGGATCTCATGTGTTATCTCTTTCGCTACCGTGAGTATTGTTACATTTTTAATAACAAAAAACTGACTTTATCTACAGGGTATTTGGATGGCCGCTGCAGATACATGGTGGAATCTATTGCTGGCTCGATTCGGTCTCGGTCTCGCTGTTGGTGCAAAATCAAGTACTACACCAGTCTACGCAGCAGAATGTGCCCCAACGGCCATCAGAGGTGCCCTCACCATGATGTGGCAGATGTGGACAGCATTCGGCATCATGCTTGGTTTCGTCGTCTCCGTCGCCTTCCAAAACGTTCGCTACGACTCTGCCAATCCACAAACACCATACTGGAACTGGCGACTCATGCTTGGAAGTACATCTATTCCTCCATTCTTCGTCTGCATGATGGTATATCTGGTGCCTGAAAGTCCTCGTTGGTACATGACTAAGAATAGATATCGAAAGGCATACGACGCTCTCGCTAGATTCCGAAATTGTGAGTTAATGGCTGCACGAGATTTGTACTACATCCACAAGAGTCTTGAGATCGAGGATAAGATGCGTGCTGGAAAGAACTTATGGAAGGAATTCTTCGCCGTCCCCCGAAACCGCCGTGCAGCACAATCTTCCTTCTTCGTCATGTTCATGCAACAAGTAAGCCTCCGCAACATCACTCCATCCCCTCCCCAAACTAACAATGCAATCAGTTCTGCGGCGTCAATGTGATCGCCTACTACAGCACACAAATCTTCATCGACGCCAACTTCTCCCGCTCCAACGCCCTCCTCGTCTCCCTTGGTACGGGAATCGTCAACTGGCTCTTCGCCATTCCCGCCATCTACACTATCGACACATTCGGCCGGCGCAACCTCCTCCTCACCACCTTCCCCCTCATGGGCCTCTGCCTCCTTTTCACCGGCTTCTCCTTCTTCATTGAGGGCCAAGCACGCCTCGCCTGCGTCGCAACTGGCATCTACCTCTTCATGGCGGTCTACTCCCCCGGCGAAGGGCCTGTCCCTTTCACTTATTCAGCTGAGGCATTCCCGCTCTACATTCGCGAATACGGCATGGCATTCGCGACTGCCACAACATGGGGTTTCAATTTCATCCTCTCGCTTACCTGGCCTGCTCTCGTGAAGGCTTTCACCCCTCAGGGTGCGTTTGGGTGGTACGCGGCATGGAATTTCTTCGGGTGGGCGTACGCGTATTTTGCCTTGCAGGAAACTAAGGGACTTAGTTTGGAGGAGCTAGATACGATTTTCAGTGTCAGGGTGAGGGATCATGCGAAGTATTATTATGAGTCGTTGCCGTGGTATATGAATAAATATATCTTGAGGAGCGATGTGCAGCCGAGGAAGCCGCTGTATGATTTGGAATGAGGTCTGAATATTGCACCATTACGAGCTGGAGATGTGTTTGAATTTCGATTGTATGGAGTGATAGAGAGGTATCTCTTGTTGGGATAGAGTCACGGTGTTTGTGTATACCCATATATCAATTTAATTACAATAAGATATTTCATGTTAAAAGACGCCTTGGACTTGGCCAGCAGCCGCACAGTTATGAAAGATTCGATGTAAATTTGAACTCATAGTGCTAGGTCTCGTTGATGACGGTGATCCGGGGTCTAACTCCCTCTCCCTTCAGCTTATGACTATATTCAGATGCAGCCATCACCATTTTCTGCTCTGAAGCACGAAGCTGCATCTCTTACAAGTATCTTGGTAACACCTCAAAAGCACTAATCGTCGCACAAATCCCACACTACAAGGGAAGATGTCACACTAGCACTTCTCCTTATCAACCTGTTAATCTCAAAACAATATTTGAGTAAGTACATTATTCTCTACATCTAAAGACAATTTCCGTGAACGCTTAATCATTGTAAGAACTTGCGACGAGATGGGACATTCCTCATTCTTTTATAGAACGTCGACCCAAAGGAAAACCCAGAGTAAAAAAGTATGATTCTCTTGCCTTGGAACTTCCCGGTTATTAAGTAGAGACTCTCGTGCACAGGCTCAAAGATAAGGCCGGGAATAGACTTCAAATATCTAAAAATCGAGGAATGGAGACTTTTTAACGTATATTATATGATATGACTTCGGGGTATATCGCCCAGCCACCCTCCTAATTTTATCTACCACCCTCATCTTCCCAAGCGCTCAAGGCCACTCTCTGACCTAACCTTATTCACATCATATCTCATCTAATTACTATATCTCAGCACTCTATCACTACCGCTGTTATTACACCAAGAGAAAACCGTCCAACCCTTACAATCCTCACATCTCCTTCCTTCCTTCCTTCGGCTGTAACTCACCGAGTATTGGCATATAAAATCACGGCGTTCGAAAAGTGCGGGGTCCGTCTACTTTCACTCGAAGCAACCACCGCGCATCTCCTCCCACACTAATTAAATCTTTCGATACTATAATGAAGAACAAAATCTCCCCATAAAAAAGACAGGATGAACGGCAGACGGATACCTGCAGAGCAAGCCAGGCACATCAATAAGAACAGGCGTCTCCAAAGTCATCAATCGTAGAGTTCATAATCTTCATTCTCCTTTCTCCTCACCCCCTTCCACCACCCTAAAGGTACAAGGTCCAACCCCAAATGCTATCGCTATCGCTCGCTTAAAATCTATCTAGCTTCCTCTCATCCTCGCCCCAAAAAAACAGATGTAGGGGTAACACCACACCCCGTACCAAATGCCTCTTTTCCCCTCTTCCCTCCCTATTTCTTTTGTCCCTTACCCCTGACCCCCTGCAAACTCCTCAGCTCCAAACGCAACCGATTATGTGAATCTGAATTCGCATCTGTATGATGGATGTGTGGTGTACAAAGTTGGCTTTGGAATTTCCATTTCCGTTTCCGTTCCAACCCCCCAAAAATATACCGCAAAAACTTGCTTCCTTTTTATACCAAATCAATCCAACCAAGCGATTGTCTTTGCTTGAAAGTGAGAATGGACCCATATTCATTCAATACTGTTCATTGACAACATCCCTGATACTCCACCGCCAGAGATCACCACCTCTGTTGGGACCAGGAGCCACCCATTTCTCGCACTTCCGTCGCCATCTATCTTCCTCTTCTCGCTGGCGTCTGACAAATTCAGGTCCGACGTCAAATTCTTCGCCTACAAGCCAGTCATCTTTGAGGCCGCTAGCACCGTCGCTTTTACGACCACCAGTCGCCTCAGCCTCCTTATCTGGTGCGTCTTCGAGATCGGGGACGTCCTTGAAGACGTCTTCTTCGTCATCCAAGGCGTCGAAACCGTCCATAGTATCACCAGCATCGCTCTTGTTCTGTCCTTGGGATGGCATCTTTAACCAACACATCCGAAGTGGATCAAAAACCATGCCACCAACGACCTGCACATTCTGGGCAGAGTTGACATTCTGGATGAGAGCTGGGCGAGGAGTAGTGTTCTCCTTTTCGCGATAGATATGAGGAGGCTCCTTGAAGGCGTGCGACGGTATTGATGCCGTCGATGGGGATGAAGCAGGAGCATCGAATGGAGTAAGCTCATTCTCGTTCCCTTCCCATCTGAAAGTATATGGGTTATAGTACATCCCTTTCACAGCTGTTTCGTGGTCAGGACATATACATGGGCTTGATTTGGATGCAAACTTACACTTTGGATTGTTAAGATTCCCAAGCGGCTTGATCAGTTGAGGTTTCTGAGGAGGACCTTTCGGCTTCTTCGACCTCACTGAATGTGCGGTAGCAGTGCTCAAGCCTGTCGTCGCGGATACCTTTGCCTTCCATTGATTGGTCAGAGTAGCAAGAGGTGCTCCAGCAGCTGACGGTGCTCGCTGGGCCAGAGCATGTTCTCTTGCCATCCGACTGGCAGCAGTATCACGTGCGAATCTCGGTAGTTCCTCCCGTAGTCTGGCGGGTGTGGAAGGTGTCAAAGAAGCAGGTGTACCCGTCCGCAGAGGTGGGCCATCTTGTTGAAACTTTTGTCTCAAATTGGAGAGTTTCGGGGGGCCGCGGCCAATAGGCTCTTTCACGAATTTCTGCTCAGTATCGCGAGACGTCGGCAGATCATCAAAACCATCAAGTTCACAGCCATCACCAAAATGCCTCCTTCGAAGTGGTTTTGTCAGCGTTCGCTTGGACGCTGCATCACGAGCCAAAACTTCAGCTTTCCTTCTTGGACTTGGGGACCGCATTGTCGACCTTGAAACCGCCCTCGAAGCAGGACGGAGCTCAAGGCTGTTCGTCGACGACTCGGAGTCGTGTCGACGGAAATGACGAGAAGTTTTGGAAGCAACATGATGCGACTTGTTGCTCGCAGCCCCGGCAGGGAGAAATGGTACTGGATTCCTTCTCGCCTGGGACATACTTGATTCAGCCCCAGAACGGTCTCTCTCAATCGGCGTCTTGGGGCGAGACATATGTGGTCTGCCGGTGTCCGTACGGGACGGAGGTCTCTCATATCGCCCCATTGGCTTGGCTGGTGATTGAGGATACGACTTCATGGTTGGCATCGATCGCTTAAGCTTTAGCAACTGAGCATTGGTCGTTGTTGGTTCATTGCGAAGGATGGGATTGGATTGCTTGGAACCCAGATCCCGTCTTCGTGGCGTCGAGGGAGCAAAGGAATGATTGGATGAAGGTGTAGTAGGTGTAGCGATGCTCGTGATAGAAGAATGTGCCGAATGACCTCCAATTCTGGATTGTGATCTTCGATTGCGATTCGCGATGGGCCCTCCACTCTCCGAGACGGGTTCCAAAGCAGAAGGTGCACGCTCGTGACCTTGTGGACGAGGAAGGCGCGAGGGGACGGCGGCGGCTGGTTTGTTTGTGAATGTTAGTGAGACGGCGGTCTTTGGTCGACTGGGACTCGTCTGTCTCGTGGTCTTGACCTTGACATTGCGGTTGAGAGTGATTTTGTGTGAATCGAATACATCTCCGTCGCCGATCTCAAGTCCAGAAAGGAAATCCTCTTTAACCTCAGCACGCTTAATCGCCTGCTTCTCGGGGGTCTGGTGATCGGGTGAGCGATCTTGTTGACGGCGCTTGAGGATGTCATCGAAAGGGATGGGTCCAGTAGGAAGGACTAGGCCATCGAGTCCTTCGTCTTCACTCTCCACGGTCAAGGAGCTTGCTACACTAG
This sequence comes from Hymenoscyphus repandus, assembly GCA_001414415.1. NCBI lineage: Eukaryota > Fungi > Ascomycota > Leotiomycetes > Helotiales > Helotiaceae > Hymenoscyphus > Hymenoscyphus repandus. Next base: position 152,569 of record LLCE01000074.1, on the reverse strand, counting down.
GGCTGAGGGCAGAGGCTGATGAACTTCGATTCGATGTCCTGTCCCTTCGAGTACCTCCAAACCTCGTGCCCAGACTACCTTCACCCCATTCGAAGTCGTCCTGTGAACTGGCAGGTGTTTTGGGGATCTCTTTCCGTGTTGATAATCTGAGTGGTCCACCATCTGAGGGGAATTGAAGGTCACTCTCAAAATCATCATCAGCGCTCTTCTTCTCCTCACTCTTCTGGGGAGTTGGGGGTGTGATCAGAGGTAGCAGCCGAGGTGTTTGTCGACTCTTGACTACTTTGATGGTGTCTCCTCCATCTCCGAAGAAGTCATCGTCGTCCTGATCTCGGAAACGATCCAATAGATTTGACGATGCAAGCTTCGGCTTCAACTCTGGTCGTGGGCTGAGGTTAAATTTGGGAGCCGCCTGCAAAGGTTTCACAGGACTAGCTTGAATGGAACCCCCACTGACTTGTCGTAAGGCGTCCGGGAAGTTGGCACTGTCCTGTTGCTTGATCTTTAAACCTCCCTCTCCTGGTAGTTCAAGATCTCCATCATCCCAATCATCCTGGATGATCTTTTTGAGCTTCCTTCCACCCAGCCTCTTGATTGTACCACCCAGCAATGCCGAGGACGGTACGTTCTGAGGTATGGGTATTCCCGCTCGTTTGGCTGTTGCGATTGCATCTATCGTGGACCGCTCATCATCCCCAGGCAGATGCACCTGTTTTTCCTCGTCGCCATGCATCGACTCGAGATCGGATCGTATTGACATTCGTGACGAAGACACTGATTCCCTGTGGCCGGTCGCTGTTGTTGCCAAAGACGCGCTCCGAAAGGTGAAGTCATCCCCGCCAATATCACCAAAATCATCGTCATCCCAACTCTCAATTGGCTCCTCCACCACCGCCTTGCGCGGCTTTAGTATTAATTGTTCCATCTGTATGTTAGTAGTTGATTGTTGAAAACGAGTGAAGCCAGAATTGTTGTGTCCTTTTGGTCGTTATGATAGCTTCTGCCAAACGCCAGTCGATTGGTGAACTGGGTCGCAGCGTTGCTCAACGTCGCAAAGTCATAGTGGCAAGACCGTGACAGGTCGCAAGTTCTGGTTATTGGTGTGAGGTAGCGAAGGACGGTGGTTCTACTCTGTGCAAGTGGGCGATTGTGCGAATATGCGATTGTGCGATTGTGCGATTGTGATGTGATGAGTTGTCGCGATGTGTATGTACTCGGTACTCGTAGATTCGTAGACACGCTGTGTTGTGTCGTGTTGTCTGACTGCCCACTTTTTTCTCAAGTGCCTCAGTACGATGTCCCTCCACCGCTCTGCATCAATCGCGTGGCAGTCTTTTTTTTCCTCCTCCTGTGCCTTTACGAGCTGACTCCTTCGTTCGTGTTGGTGGTTTTTATCGTATGAGATATAATTCTCGAGGTGTGCCGAAAACACCTTGTTGATGGTCGTTGGTGGCGATAGAAGAAAGCAGAGATTGTTGCTGCGGGAGGTCGGTATCAGTTTATCGGACGGTGGCTGGTCTCGTTGCGGTCTGTGGGTGACTGTGGGTGAGTGTGGGTGAGGGTTGTCGTTCGGGATGTGGTGGTTGGGTGGTTGGGTGGTTGGGCCTGAGTTTGAGGATGAAAATTTGGCGAGGAAGCCCCGACTAAGAGCCCCTGCGTAGGTCTGAGTGGCCGTGGTGGCCTGAGTGGTTGTGGTGGCCTGAGTGGTTGTGGTGGCCTGAGCGGCCGCAGTGGAAAGTGTGGAGGCCTGAGGACATAAATTGTAATAAGTGTAGCTATAGTAGTGTAGCTAGTGTAGCTAGTGTAGCTAGTGCAAATGTAGTCTTATCGTGTACATGGTCCGTGCGTTACGCGTCAAATATTGTCGCGTCTTTTCGCGTCTGCCTTCCAAGCTTGTGTCCTTCTGTCAAGAAGAACAGTCCAGTCATCCATACGATCAGAGCAGGCACAGCAGGCAGAGCAAAGAAAAGCCACTTGTCATTTCACGTGCAGCCTCCCATCTGAAGGCCTCATTCATACGAACATCTATCTCGTTGCATCATCTGACCATTACAACACTCACAACACTCGTAATACTCTCAACACTCTCAACACTCTCAACACCCCCAATGACTTGACTATTCCAGAGGGAATAAATACACAAGTTCACCCTTCATCTTGAGACCAGTATCACCCAAACGCCATCCGGACCTATTCTCAGTCCTACCCAGCTACCGTGAGGTTCTCTCCACCTTCCACGATCCGCACGACCTGCCGATGACCACAGGTCAACCATGGATCCGGAATTCGCCACGGTCTTGCGAGTCCCCCGCCCCGATCATGGTAAAGACGATGCCAACTTCGTACTCTTGCATATCTCATCAACCGGTCGACGACAGCTGGATCTGATGTTGATTGGTACGGAGGAAGAGAATGTGTTCGCGACCACATGTAAGACCAGCCAGATGATCGTCCGGCACGGGCCTGTCCTGGGACCTTGACTTCATGCGTTATCCGGGGACTAATCTCGGGTCTTAGTAAAGCACTCTCAGATATCAGCGTCAAAGTCAATAAAGTCCTCGTGTAGCCAGGATGAATGGGAAGATATTCTCTTGTCAGTCTTACGAGGTGTGCGGCCGAAGGATGATATATTGGTCCAGGGTGTAGAAATCATTGCCAAAGTCGAAAAGGATGCTGCTTCACTCAGTGTCACTGTGCAGAAACGAATTGAGGGGATCACGGTGTGTTATACTATCCCACTGACTATACAACAAGGGTTCGCGTACTGAAACGTTGACAGCAAAAACTTGGCACCATCGCACTAGCAAGTACAGAAGATGAGGAGATCTCCTTGTACGAATGGTGTGGCAGCGTGATCAAAACCAAGGATACGGCGACTCATGACCTCGCGAGCCTTCAGGCTACTGCACGAAGTAAGGATGAAGAGATCAGTAGGCTGGAGGAAAGTCTCGCAGAACTCGTCAGCCTCAAGGATGCCCATGAAAAAGCTCTACTTGAAAAGTTCTCTTTATTGCTCAACGAGAAGAAACTCAAGATCCGGGACCAACAGCGTTTACTATCAGGCGCGAAGATAGACCCTGCCAAGTTGGGGGAGTTAGAAAGACGGGGCAATTCCAAATCTCGATCAGCTGGACCATCGCGAGCAGGGAAGCGTAAAGTTGGGGAAGCTGATGAAGATGATGAATCAGATGGTGGTTTCGAAAAGATGGAAGTTGATGACGCCGAGAATTTTGTCAAGGATGATTCAGAGCAAGAGGATAGACGGACCCCAGAACCGGATTCGACTGCTTCTGAAGCATCGGAAGATGATGAGCCAGCACCGCCCCCATCGCGGAAGAGAGTGAGTGAGAAGAAACAGCCTCGTGCGAAAAGTCCAACTCCTCCCGCGCAGAAAGAGGAGAGCCCACCACCTCCTCCGAGAGCGTTGCCATTTCAGAAGAAGCCTCCCGCAAAACAGACTCCCACACCTGCTATCGATGGATCGGAAACGGAGTCTGATGATGAACTTTGATGTGAGTGATGATGGTGACATGATAGGAATGAAACGAATTATGATACTCCATTTAGAATAAGGAAATACCTTTACTTCCCCAATGTACCACGTTACTACTCTGTCTTGACTCACCCTGTTTAACCATCGGAACACTTCCTAATACATCCTCAACACGGGAACCTCGAGATCAAACCTACATGTCTCGCGCCGAGCTTCACTCCGCCTCGAAACTTTCTTTCAAAACTATGACTCGGTAAATAATATCAGATTTGTGATTCCAAATTGCCACCATGAAGTGAGCGACACATCTTGGAGGTGGACAAGTACGTCCTCACCATTTTTATCGAGAAAAATCTTACCGTCGACATCGATTTTTTTGTCGTCGAGAATCTTTGCAATTTTACGATTCACAATATTAACTTCTATATCGCCTCTGTGATTTGTGTTAGATGTACGGATGTTATTGTTCAGATGTCATGATCGCGACGCTGCTCAGGGTATCGTGTCATGTAGTGTGTTCTGCAGCTGGGATCTGAAACTTTCGTCAGAAGGGGGTAGTCAGTCTCGTTCCTGAATTCATGCACGAATGGAACTTAGATTCACCCCAGGCCCTTGTTTTGATAGGATCATATGGTGGATAAAGGATGTTTGAGGGGCTTTGTTAGATGTGGCATGTTGAGTTGCGCTCTATTTGTGGGTGATTTTTTGCGGTGAGTGGAAAGTTAAGGGAGTACGTGTGGTTGTTTTTGTTGTCCAGAGGGGAAATACCATCGGGGATTTTTAGGGGAAAGCAAAGGGCACACTATATTTCATGATCCTACTACTTTCTTACCTTTAGTCTCTTGGTCTCTTTATCGACGGCCGTCCGTTATATCACAGAAAGGAGGGTATACTTGTCTAGTTAGCGCTTTTCTACCTGTCTCCTCTTTAGAACATGAGAAGAATCTTGAAAATGGTGGTTTCGTGAAGATAGAGTGGAAATGTATTGGGTGAGGGTTTATGTAACGTGGACACAGAGGCAGATGCCAACTTTACGCGACAGGGGACAATACTCGGGTGGAGAGTTAAGGATGTTTTCTTCAGTAGAGTACTTACGTGTTCGTCAGTATTAGTTTGATTCAAATACACACCTCTCAATAACCAGCTAATAGCACTTGCACGATAACTCATTTCTTGCTTTGTGGGATTCGCATATCTTCATGGACTTGAAGCTGAAGAGCTGGCCTCGTTGGCTTGGACTGAAGTAGCATGTTTGTGGAGGTTCCGTTTCGTGTTAGTAGCGAGAAGTAGGGAGAAGTCGTTTGTTCAACAAATACCGTGGTTGTGAGAGGTGACTTATTATATAGGAGATATTGTAGTTAGACAATATGCGAGTGATTTTTTTGATTGTGAGGGGGACGGGGATAGGTAGAAATACTGCAAGCTAAGACTTATCGCTTAGCCCTTGTTATTTAGGTAAAGATCTAGCCTACTTCATTTTTTGTATCAGCTGTAGAGCGCTTGATTGACTCACATATCTCTATCGATTTGTAGCTCTCTTTACCTACGGTCTGTGGTGTCCACTATTGACCCAGAAGAGCCACTAAAGTTGAACAAAAAGGTTGGTGAATTGCCACGGAATCCTCTAGTACATAGAAGATCAAGGATAGTGGCATACTTAAAAATATTACATGGTACACCATATCTATACTACCATGGTTAGATGTGCCACCTTTTACTTATATATACTTACAGAGAGACCTGAAACCAATTTCGGTCGTCAAGATAGTTGCTAACAACAACCATCCATCTACCAACAGAGGATTATGATCACGCTGTGGGGAGCCAATTAAGGAATTTACTGCTGCTAAACAGTTGTGTCTATTATCGAAATTATCCTGGCGGTTTGAGTGTGAGTATTCACGTTAGTTCTTACATAAAGAATAGGAAGCTGACCAACTTTGGGTGAAAAAATCGTATCAACTTAATAATATCAAGGTTTCCATCAAGTTTTGCTCGGATAATTAGTGTTACGATGGCACATCCTCAACCCTTAGTCGTTGAGTCTGAAAGGTTAGATATAAGTAGTTGATGCGGGTATCTAAAGCTGATATTTGTTAGCATGATATAGATTAGCTTGCGTATCCGAGAATCGTGGTCTCTGCGCTGAAGAAATTACACTTCGTCTTGATAAGAAGGCAAATTGAACCTGTTGATATGAGACACGTGAGAATTTCATAAATAGAGTCACAAGAGCAGGAGAAAAAGACGTTTTAATTGCTTGTTCCCCTCAGGAAATAAAAGTGCGCCTATACAGAGCTTTAAATCTCCTAGCATGTCTTCTGATCTACCTTGCAGTGTGCCTTCCGACTCTGCCCTGCTGTCTGCCAAAAGCATGTATATAAATATACCCCGTACTTACTAACAGAGCTATTGAAGGCATGGAAGTGGAAAGGCGAGTGAAAAGGAAATACTCAGGATAAGACTAGGGTAAGGAGGATAGGAAAAAATGTGGTATATCCTATCGAAGCGATCTGAAATGCATATTTACTCTTGTGGTGAGCTATATCTACGTCCAATATTAGAGATGATTTCTTTCAGAGTAAAAGGGAACAACAATGTTTGGCTCTATATTTATGGCGGGGAGTGGAGACATCGAGTTTCTAGTAAACAAAAGCGGTCACAAATGGATAAAATCTGCGGTTCGATTTAGCAGAGAATTAACATCTCCATGAATTAGAGAACTTTAAACCAAGCACTCGACTACAAAATATGAATCTACAACAAGGCTGCTCCCAGAATTTAGCCTAGCCTCGCTTTTGAATCCAATTTGCGAAATATAGTTGTCGTCTTACACGGGTAGATTATATCACTATTTACTCTAGCGGTGATAACGGAGAAATTTATTTCTCCCAGGTTTCCCATTACATTGCGGAAGATCCTGATAGGTGAGTAGTCGTCTTACACGAGTCAGAAATAGACCTTCCAACCTGTACATATTTCGACTACCGTTTAAAATGAGAAGTGGTTGGCCAAAGGATGGACTGGGTGCTTATAAATACCAAGTATCAACATCGAAACCCTCCCCAATTCCATAACAGGTTCGCTTCCATAAGGCTATTCGATAGCACATAATTTCTCGACAACAAATTCGGGGATAAAGGAACTGCATTCACACAACTCCATTGATTTATTGGCGGCTTAAGAGTATTTTCCTGCTTGTTCCTTTCGATCTACTCGTCTTGAGGCCCATGGAGAGTAGAATGCTATGGGAAGGATGAAAACTAAATACCCGTGCGCAAGTATACTTACACTGCCGTTGCTTTCCTTCCCCTAGCAAAAAGACGTAACTGTCAATTGATGTGTAAAAGGAAAGATTTTCTTGTTAGCCACCATAACGTAATAATAGTCATATGAGTCACTTATTTCCTTGGTGATTATTATAAATTAGCTGTAAGGTGGCAAAGAAGATTTGGGGGTAAACTAATCTGGTTAGTCAGACAGTCGCTCTCTACATAATGGCTTATTTGTTCTTATATTATAGAGGACAGTCCTTTCAAACAGTTCCTTGAAAAATTCACTCTTATATTGCCTCGGAAACCAAACCTAACTCCTGCAAGGTTCTTAGTTCTCCTATTTGACAAACTCATCAATTAAAGATCTAGAATTCAAGTCTCGCCAAGTTATGTCTTGAACAATTATATCGTGTCGAGCGCGAATATATATAGTTCTGATCCTCCTCAAAATAGTCATCTCACCCATGGACAAGTACGAAATGGCGTTCTCTTAAGACATCCGAGTCTAGATTGTTAGAGGATTCTCCCGGTTGTGTGTGACCCTATAGCCGTATTCAGTGATGGAATTTTACCTTATGGAGCTGGCGGACTCCAAACATGATGATTCTCTGGACATGCGAGAGTCTTATGGGGCTACCAATTCTGGCTTGCTGCATAGGTCCTTGAGTTTATCGCAGAAGTACGGCCCTGTACCCCAAGAAATTCATTGTTGAGGTGTGGCAGACCAGCTGAATGCACTTTCCACACCTGTATAGACACCTCATACGACTTAGCTTTGCACGGCAAACTGTATAGCAATGAACAAATCTGCCCAGATGAACCCACGTTTATCCTCTTGGCTTCCACTGTCTGGAAGCCCTTTCACCGAACACTCCATGCACTAGCAAGAATAGACACAGAAAAAGACATGCCACATTTCATGGATAATTGCGCCAATGAAATGTTCAAAATTAGTACCAAAACCTCCGCAAGACCTAAGTACGTCATGTCTCTCATGGAGGCCAATATGTATGTTAATGTTCCATTATTTTAGGTAAAGCTCACTGATGTGTTTGTCGCAGACATCATCAATCTAGCGCAGCTTCATCGCCGGGAAGATTAAACCAAAGATGAGAAAATCATCAAGAACCTGCGCCCACAACTTGAGAAAGTCTTCGTGTTCATCCTTCGGTACGTTTTTTGACATTAGGGTAACGAGAAGCTATTGAAGCGGCTCGGATATTTCCCCTACAGCCACTTTCCTAGTATGCAAAGAGCTTTGGCAAGATCTTTCTCCTTGAGGTCTGTAAAAATTGATGTACCCAACTACTGACGATATCTGAAGTCACGCTCTGTGTGTCACACGCGATACCCAAACAACTAAGTTCCTCTAGAGAGTAATCCCTTTCACAAGAGAAAACACCTAAGTAAGGCATGTTTCCTCTAGTAAATGAAATGCTACCCGCCTCGAACTGCTTTTGCTGCAGAGTGTTAATATCTTCAAAAGGCTAATTCATAATCCAATTAGACAGTGTTCGTGTAAAAATCCACTTCGACTTGTAGTAATAAGCCTTTGAACACATAGCAAGTGTAAGTTGTTTAGTTATAACGGCCCCATACTCGCATTGCGAAAATAGAGATGACACAAAGGCTAAGTAACTTCAGGTAACAGAAAGTCAGTTGGAGAGGTATGACGAGGTTTACGAACAATTCGAATAAAGGAAGTTAAGAACAGTTTTATTTCATATCATTTCTTCTAACAGCTTCTCCTAATTATTATGAAGGCAAGTAAAGTAAACAATACTCAACCAGAAGACTGGCTCTTTGATATGAAAGAGACCAGATAACGTAAGGTAACATGACAAAATACTTGCCAAGGTCGTTGAACAATTCGATAAAGAAAGCTTGGAACATTTGTATTGCATATCTCTGCTCATAATACGTCCACTTAAGAAAAGTAATGCAAATAATTAGTAAATAACATTTTATTAGGAAACGAGATCATGTTGTGTGACAAAAACAGTTCTATTCCACACCTATGCTCCCAACGACTCTGCCAAGTACTGTTTAAAGTAAGTAAGTAGTGAGGGAAAAGTATCCTACAAGTAAGTTATATCGTTATAAAGTATGGAAGAACAATTCTATCCTACACATCTACTTCCAATAGGGCTTGACTCATGTGAGTAAAGGTAATCAACAGGCAAAATACTCCACCGGACAACTAATATTTTGAGTTGCCTTCACATGAAAAGTGCTTCAATGATCTTGGAATTCTAGAAGCAGAAAGATGGCGTGCAAGAGAGGGCGTTTTAACAACTCTTCATCAACTAGCGCTAACCAGCAACTGCTCTGCTTTGTGTGATTCGGCGTAGCAAGTCAACATTAAATCAAATCATCTCTACAATAACCTCACTAATGCAAAAACCAACTATAGCCCATAATCATGAATCAAGAGCCACTCTCGGCATTCTCTCCACCCTGCTGCTGCTGCTCCCTCAACCTCTTCATTCTCTCCTCCGCTGCTTTCGCCAAAACCTCCCTCCTACTCATCCCCTGCCCCCCGTGTTCCCCGGTACTTGCTACACCCCCCACCGGACTCGCCCCAAGCACAAACTCCCCACCCGTCCAGCCTCCATGATCGTCAACATCCTCCCCATGTCCACCCTCATAAAACTCCTCATCACCCACACTCCGTCCTCCACTCTTCCAATCCGCCGCCTCAACCTCCTTTTCAATCATCTTACACAGATCCCAGAAATTGCGGTCATGGGGTCCATGCACATTGTGCGCGAGCTCATGGCAGAGCGTCTTCCGGATCGTTTTATAGTCCCGGTAGCCATCGTAGGCGTCGGTGCGGAGACGGAGCTCGATGACTTCGCCTTGGTTGCGGTTGAGGCCGAGGGTGCGGGAGGTGCCTTCGTGGTTGGATTGTGTGTGCTCGATGGGGTTCATTTCTGTTAGGAGGGGGACGGTGAATTTGTGTTTCCGCATCGAGGCTTTGATTCCGGCATCGTCTTTCAACCGCTGTAAAAATTCCAAAGAACGCTTTGGATTTGGGAGGTATGGGAGAGGCCGGAGAGTGGTGAAGGTATATTGACTTTCTCCTTGCTCTTTCTTCCAATCATGGGTCTTGTATGCTGAGACTTTTTGCTGTACTGGTCGTCCGCCTCTAAGATTTACTCGTCGCGAAGCCGCTTCTTGTGCTGTTGTAATTGCCTTTGCTTCTTTTGCGGTACTACCCATAAGAGATATTTTGTTGTCTACAATACTCGAAAGTGCCAGGTCAGGATCTTTGAATGGTGGTTTGAGAAGACCGACTCTGGAGATCATAAGTTTCTGATTCGACACGGGGACGGAAAGTTCGGTGGCTATCAAGTTGGAGAGATCTATTATTGTTGCATCTGGAGGAACAGAAAGTGTATGTGGTTTGCCGTGAAAAGTGAGGGTAATTGAGACTAGATCTTGGGTGCCAGTAGACATTGTTGATTCCTCAGTATCCATGATAAGATTGTGTAAGGTCACAGCAGTAGAGGAGAAGAGAATAATAATGTGATGGACAGTGTGAATATTTAATATGTAAAGGTCTTTGTATTCAAGAAGGGCAAGTATGTACGAATACCTCTGCCGTCTAGCAGTCCTACATAGAAATTTCCAGGCAGACTGTCTGCTTGGTAATCTATCAGATGAACTGATCTTCGCCACAGAGGTCACTCCCGCGTCTAATCAGCGCCTAATCAGCGTCTAATAGCCTCCTCCCGTAACATCCCTGCTTTTGCCGATCATGCAGCATATTCGCGTCTGCCTCTGGCCGTTGCGTGTCCTCAACAAGAGAATTGCGATCTCCCGAATCCTTTGCGACAATTCACACACAAGCCATTGAAGCTTGCCGTTCGTCATCAAACCTCCAGTAACCAACGGTGATCGCGACTTGCTGCTATTGCTGCAAACCTAGAAGAATAAGAGAGGTGCTGTCAGCCAGCTAGTTGCCCATCATGAATATTTTCAGGCTCCTGGGTATGTTACAATTAAGCTTCCACGCCGGAGAGATGGCTTGCTAACATTTATGCGAAATGTAGGGGATCTCTCTCATCTAGTGTCGATCCTAATCCTTTTACATAAGATGCGCCAGACCAACGTACCTTTTCCAATCCCTAAAGCCTTCAAACAAAACCACTAACCCCTTCTCCCATAGTCCTGCTCCGGAATATCCTTCAAATCCCAAGCCCTCTACTTTATTGTCTACATAACCCGCTACCTCGACATCTTCACCACCTTCAACAAATCCGCCTACAACACCATCTTCAAAATTCTCTTCATCTCCTCCTCTGGCTACACCATCTACCTCATGACCACGGCCTACAAGCCAACACACGATCCCGGCCTCGACACTTTCAAGGTACAATACCTACTCGCGGGCTCACTCCTCCTCGCCATCGTCTGGCCCTACGAATACACATTCAGTGAAATCCTATGGGCCTTCAGCATCTGGCTGGAATCCGTAGCCATCATGCCGCAACTGCTCATGCTGCAACGGACTGGCGAGGCGGAGACGATTACCACGCATTACCTGTTTGCGCTGGGATTGTACCGAGCGTTGTATATCCCGAATTGGATCTGGCGGTACTGGACGGAGATTGATACAAATACACACAAGCCGCATTTCGACGGGATTGCGGTGTTGGCGGGGATCATTCAAACGATTCTGTATTCAGATTTCTTCTGGATTTACTATACTAAGGTGATGAAGGGGAAGAAGTTCGCGCTCCCTGTATAGGTTATAAACTTGGTTGAATGAGAGACGAGTAAGGGAGGGTTACTCTGTAGATGACATAACATTGGCTAGGAGAAGACGAGATGCCTTCACAGAAGCAGTGGCTTCAATGAGAAAATAAAACGGGGAACGTGCATGGCCGGCGTTTGTGGTGGGCTGGACCTCGTTCCAAGCACTTATGTTATACTAGTGTAGAATTCATAAAAAAATATTGTAACACAAGCTTTAGCTTTTGAGCAATGGAGAAAGCGTGACCATTGCAAAATTCGACCTTTTAATGATGACAGAACCCGGGAACCAATATATCGTTAGGTTATGAGAGGAAATTATCGTCAGCAAGCAGGGCGTACTGCCTCAAGAATAGGTCGAGACTTGTCCACGCCTTACCCCATAGAACCCTCGCACAAATACATCTTAAGTACGTTCAAATTTCTTTATTCTTATGCTACGAAGACGAACCCTTATATACATTCAGCCAAGACACAACACCTCGATGCACAAATTAAAGCTCAAAATACAAGTGATCGTCATGCCCCGTAAGCGGCCTGGCCATGAGGATGATCTGATGAGTAACCTGATGCCATGAAGTTCGTCTCGGGGTTACTCTGCTCCTTTGCCGCGGAGCATCTTGCCATTGTTGGCGAGCTAAGTGAGTGATTAGCTAGTGCTTAGAAATAGGGGAAATTGATGAGACATACCTCCTAGAAATAACATCTGTGAAATAGAAGTTCTCAACCACCTTTTTTAGCGGCTCATTGCTCGCTTTGTTACCCTTGTTCTGGTCTACTAACTGCACCTTGGTCAGTTGCTTTAGTGCCACAGGCTCAACAACATCATAGCTTGCGAGAGCAGGACTGATTTCTGCCATACGGTCTCGGAGAGCGGCAACATCATCATATGGTAATGGCGCGCCGAGGAACTCTGAGATTGCTCGGATGATCTTCCAATCTGTTCGGGCAGCACCTGGTAATGACACTGCGGCCCGAGTCATTTGTGTTCTACCTTCAGTGTTGATGTATGTGCCGGCCTTCTCCGTATATGCTGCACCTGGAAGGATAACATCGGCGATTTGGGCACCACGATCACCGTGGTGACCTTGATAGATAACGAAAGCATCCTTCGGAATGTCGGTAGCGGAAAACTCATCCGCACCAAGAAGCCATACGAACTTTGGCTTGGTCTCTGCAACGGCAGCGGAAGGAGTGGTGAAGCCAACTTCGTAGGCACCAGCTCTTGATGCAGAACGTTGAAGGACATTGTAACCGTTCCACTCTTCCGTCTGGAAATTGGCAGCGTTCTTTTCAACAAATGTACCAACCATCTCATAGATGGCCTTGGCATCGGGGTGATCGGTGACACCAGATCCTACAATGACCATAGGTCGTTTGGCAGCGGCTAGTTTCTTGCCAAATGGTCCGGCAAGAGCCTTTTTGAGAGCAGCGGCATCAGTACCAAGGTGCTCGAACTCGAATGTCGATTCCCACGATTCACCGACGACACCGATCTCGAGGTCAGAGCGCATCCACTGCTTTCGGATACGAGCATTTAAGCCAGCAGCTTCATGTCGAGTGTTGCTGCCAACAATGAGCATTGCGTCAGCTTCCTCGACACCCCAAATCTTTGAATTGAAGAGGTAATTTGAGCGAACATCAATTCCATGGGCAATTGGCTGGCTTCCTGATGGCTGGTCAAGGGCCAAATTCTCAGATCCGAGTTTATTGGCAAGATCTTTCAGGGCAACCATGGATTCAGTCTCGATGAGCTCTCCAGCAATAGCCTTGAACTCGTTGCCTTTAGGCGCAAAGTCCTTGTATGCAGCCGCAATCTCAGTCAAAGCCTGCTCCCATGTAGCGGGAAGGAAGGTATCCTTCTTTCGAATAAGAGGTGTAGTAAGTCTTTGAGTCTTCAACCCATCGCAGGCAAATCGAGATTTGTCATTAATCCATTCCTCATTGACATCGTCGTTGAGTCTGGGAAGTATTCGCATGACCTCCAAACCCCTCGAGTCGACACGGATATTCGATCCAAGACCGTCCAAAACGTCAATTGACTCCGAGTGCTTCAATTCCCAAGGCCTTGCTCTAAACGCGTATGGTTTCGAAGTAAGAGCTCCAACGGGGCATAAATCAATAACGTTGCCAGACATTTCAGAGTCCAAGTTCTTCTCCAAGTAGGTTCCAATCTGCATGTCGTTTCCTCGTCCTGTCGAACCCAATTCTGGTGCGCCGGCAACATCGTTTGCGAATCGAATACATCTCGTGCAGTGAATACATCTGTTCATCGAAGTCTTAATTAATGGACCAATATTTTTGTCTTCTGTCGATCGTTTGCCGCCAATCTCGTGAAATCGACCTCTATCCGCACCGTATCTCATTGACTGATCTTGTAGATCGCACTCTCCTCCTTGGTCGCAAATTGGACAATCGAGGGGATGGTTGGCCAGCAGAAATTCCATCACTCCTTCTCGAGCTTTGTGTGTAAGTGGCGAATTGGTCTTGACGACCATGCCGGGTTGCACTGGCCATGCGCATGATGCCACTGGCTTCGGTGCTCTCTCGACTTCTACTAGGCACATTCGACAATTTCCTGCAATCATAAGTTTTCTAAGTATGTTAGTTGGAGGGGATCGTATTGGATAGTGATTATTCTCACTCATGATAGCAGTATCTAGGCACATCAGTCTATAATCAGATTCATATATTGGATGGGTTGGCTTACCTAGGTACCGTTGCTCCGGCTTTCTCGCATGCTTGAATTAAAGCAGAGCCAGCTGTGGCAATGGTTAGCACCTTTCTCAACCTAATCTCTCCAGCTCCTGCATACCTTCAATTGATACCTGCTTGCCATCTAAAACACACATTAGCATCTGCAAACCCTGTTTCGCCGCTCAATGCGCCTTACCAATTGTTAGAGTGACCTCCGCCTGCCTCCTGCTTGATGTCGCAAATGTTCTCGCAGCATTGCTGCTGCTCTGTCTACTCGTCCGCAGCGCAGACCGTGCCAATGTTTGCCTCAGCATCGTGTCCTCTCGACGTTTGAAACACAAAGGAAAGACAACGACGCTGTCAAGATGCCGGGGGGAGGGGGGAGGGCGAGCAATTGAACCTGTCTTGACGTCCTGGACTCCAAGCTTCTTGATGTTCTTCGGCGATGGTTCGTGCTAGCGAGAGTGAGTTACTAATGCTCCTCTCTGATTGGCCCGAGCTTAGCGTCGTCTTACAAAACACAATTTTCGCGATCCGAGTTTCTTCCTTTTTCTTCCTCAACTTTAAATTGTAATGAGCATGTTTTATTGTGGGTGTACTTGGGCAACATATACATTTCGGTGTGTATGTTGCTGCTATCGAGTCCTCCTCTATCTTGTGCTCTAGAGCACATCTTTCGGGCGCTGGAATGGATGCAAATTAGGGCATGTCCCAATGAATGCGCAACTTACCGCCGGCTGCTACATTTCTCTTATTCGTCCTTTAGCCTGTTAATTTCTAGGAGAGCTATCCCTCACCGAGTTCACTTGGCCCTTCTTTTCAAAGTATTGAGCGCTCTCTGTCTTCTGTGAACGATTCGCACACATTTCTACTTAAGGTACTCCTCCACTCTACTCAATTCGATTACTGCCGAATTGCTGTTCTCGTTGTCGACTGAGCATACATCAAGGTCAGAGTTGGAACACGCCCAGCCTTCGTTTTGGTGCACCTTTTCCATGAACAGCGGTCAGCTCGACCATGCCTCTATAAATGTTCTGGACCTGTATAATATGAGATCCTAGCTCGAATGTTGAACATGTGTATACGCGTTTCGGTGATTGACATAGTCATACTCCCTTTCACCATCTATTAATGCCACACTAAAAAGAGTCATCAACATAGAGTTCTAAAATCCATGTCGCACACCTTTATCAAGCTTTACGTCCTAACTTCAAATTCCTCGACTTGCTTTCTCCCACTGGTATCCTTGTTTAATAGTTCATTGAAGGAATGAACCACTGGATGAATTAGAGGGTAGCCTGCCATTAATACAATATTTATCCAGCTCTATGGACAAAGCGGTAACAAAAAGTCAGGACTCCTACAACCTCCTCGAGGGATCGATTCTGGAAATTGGGGTTTTCAAGTGGGCATGATAGTAACCAAGACACGGCGAGGGCAACGCCTACGATGCTCTGCCTCCCACTTCTAACATTCTATTCATGGTCCCCTGTAATGACACTGAGAGGCATCTTCTATTTTATTTCTGTCTCGAAGCCACATCTGACCTTCGAGGGCACTCAAGCCATGATTTTTGGCATCATTTGGTTATCCTGTTCAGTCGTGAGAAGCCTGTGATACGATATGTGCGCATATCATCTTGGTGGTGTCACGAATCAAACTAAACAAAACGAGATGATTGCTTTGCAACAATACAACATATCATTGAATATGGCTTGCAACGACTTGTCCGACGGTGCTAAACAGCAAGTCAGAGCACTTTTGACGTGTTGTCTACTCTTCTACAGAATTGAAACCACCAGAGGAGAATTTCAAAGTGCTATGAAGCATGGTTGAGCTGGTGTCGAGATCGTGAAGAATTGGAGACAATCGCACGAGCTGAAATCAGCCAATGTCGAATGAGATTGGTATCGTGACGAACGCAAAGTTCAAAGCATTTTTTGAAGAACACAATTCGAAAACCACGACCCAGTGGGAACAGAGAGCCATTTCGAGCCTTCCATTTATCGATATCACCCGAGATTACAGGGACATGCTGTTTATGATCGAGACTATAAGTGCCACTTTCAGCGAAGATCAATGCAGAAAACGTCAAACCAAACCGTTCTTTTCCGCTGAGGGAGATACTGGGCCTTTGACCATGATCAGTGTCTCTTGTAAGGACAAAGCCATGAGGACTAGAGCCCTGCCTCTTATTAGAAAATGGCCAGTGAAGCTGGGGTATGACAGTAATCGGATGGCCAGTCAGCTACAACAAGCAACAGCAATCATGAATAACAATCCAGACCAGAGCACTTTTAAACTCGGAACTTTCCTTGACGTGGCAGGAGGCGCGCTAGTATGCGAATCAGATAAGAAGGACCAAATCCGATGCTACTAAGTCACGCATGAGTAGGCTTCTAGTTTTGAATCTTGCATAGTGGTTGCCCTGTTCAACAACAAGACGGGAGGATTTGAGGCCGAATAATAATATATTTGCGTCTGCGAACCTACCAGATGCAAATTTTCAAGGGTAGCTCAAGATTATTATTTTCTTTTACTTTCAAACATGATTCCCAATAGAAAACTCTTTCAAAATTTCATACCAGGCGCTGCACACATCCTCTTGTGCAACATCTATCTCTACCAGGCATGTTAACCTCACCAACCTTATCTTCTCACACCCTCATAATCATTTCATTTCCGCCGGAGCGACTCGACACCATTCCCAATATGCTGTCCTAACTCCATCGCCCATTCAAATAACCCTTCCCATCTTCACCTATCCTCCAAACCCATCATACCACACCTAAGGCGTTGGCGCCATCAACGCAGCCCAACACGCCCCTTGACAAGTTCCGAACGCGGAATTACACGCCAAAATCGTAGCAGGAGCCGATGCTCCCAGTGTAGCGCCCCAAGTGAACCCAGCTCCCGCGTAGCAAGCTGTCACGACGGCCGCGCAGCCTGCTTGACAGATGCCGTAGGCGGCAGGACCGGCGGTTGTGAGAGTTGCGAGAGTGAGGATGGGGGCGAGGAGGGCTGAGGGACGCATTTTGGTGGGTTGGTGTGAGGCTGGGGGAAGTTAGCCAATGCTGGAGGAGAAGAGGAGAGGATTTCGTACTTGCGCTTTTAATTTTGAGGTTTGGTGAAGCTTGCTTGTAAGTTTAAGAGTTTTGTTAGAATTGTTGTGATTATTGTAACAAGGCTGGAGGGGATGTGGGGTGAGATATACATCAGTTTTTACACAATGACTATGCGTCTGATTCATAGCCTTATTCTTCTGCAAACTTCTCGTCCGATATCAGACGTTGTATCTGACTCAGATACGTGTGAGACCCTTTTCATCAAGTTCATTGTCCTCTGCTTGAGCAGAAGACTAGAGAAAGATGCAAGAAAGGGGGCTTATGTAGAAATGAGATATGTCAATGCTGCTAGAGTTCTGCGTTTGTATTGAACTCAGGCTAATTTTTGAGCTTTGTCCGCTGTCTTACTATCTAGTCTTTGTTCTGCGAGAATGACTGAATGCTAGCTATCCCACAACACCTCTACCGTTAACCTTCTGCATCACAATTGTTGTCAACCTTAGAGGTTCTTTCACAACCCTTGATTGTTCTTCTTTCTCAACGAGTGAGTTAAAACAGGATAAAGTATAGAAGAAGATCTTCTGATATCCCTCACGGCCCCCAGGCCTCTATGTCAGGGTAAACAAAGTGTAGTGTCCGGGCGGGAGGTTTGCGAATATAAAAAGAAACAGTGTTCTACTCAGAGGTTGTCAGAAGGAGCAGAATAATAGTATATAAGTCCAAGCAGTCAACTTGTCAAGTCAGGAAAAAAGGGCACAAGGGGGAGTGTCTGCATTGGTGAAAGCGCCGAAATAAAATATCACGTGGTATAACCGGTGTAATTTCGGTTGATCAACTTCGACGATCACCCAGCAGGCCTACTGCAAATGCTGTCCGACAAAATACCATAGCAGCACCTCATTAAACTTGGTGAAATCATCTTGCTCTCACTTGGTGCCCACTTCTACTTTGTAATCAGCCTCAAAGTTCCTAACAATGGCTGGCACAACCATTTCACCAGGCCAACGGCGGTCCCTAAGGCATCGGAAGATGGACATATTCTATATCGGATGGATGTCTGCTGTAGCATTCTTCCCAATAAGTGTGATCCCGATGAATCATGCTACAGTTCCAAATACTAACTTACTGTTGGGAACAGTCCTCGACTTTGTGCCATACTATCCAATCACGTTACCATCCTGGACGTCATTCGCCTATGACTTCTATGTCAGAGAGTTCAACGACCCTCTCTATGCAAAAGATCCTCCATTCTTCCAGCTGTTCCTGGTTCTTGAAGTAATCTATCTTGTCCCAATGTCTATCTTGGGCATCCGAGTTCTGATCAAAGGTTCGTTCTTCTATTCCCATTGGTGTGACACAGCTGATATCATTTCAGATACTCCATTGGCCCCTGTGCACCTTCTTGTCTACTCAACTTATATATTTACGTCCACTTTTGTCTGTCTCTGGGAAGTTATCTGTACTAAAGACTGGCCGCAAGAAACCATCAATAAGAACATTCCAGGCTATGTTAGCTTTCTACTTATCGGTAAGTTGTCACTCCTCACTAGTTGCTGTGTCTTACAATGCTAATTTGAGTGTTACATGTGTAGCTGCCGTTATGTGGGCTGATATGTTTGGACGGCTCAGGACTGTTCTTGCAGCAAAAGCAAAGTTGAGCTGATAAGGTTGATCTCAACTTAGACAGGTTTGAAAAGCTACCGTCTTAGCCTCTCATATTTCGCTCTTCTTTTGATTCTATGTCATTGCTTAATTTCCTGTAATCACCTTAAAAATACTTTGTTTTTTGTTGTTATGTAGATGATCTGGGATGTTGGCAACTGTCATGATGGATGGTTCCTCTATTGATAGCTCTAAGTACTTCGTGACGTAGCTACTAGCCCCAATTCACTTATTTGGCTATTGCACCTTCCAAGCAAAGATTAATATGCCACCTAAAGCTCAGCAATAACAATACACTTGACCGCGATAAGAATACGAAAGGTCAAAGCCCTTGTCTAGCTTATTTCTTTCAGCAACGCTATTCCATCAACAATAGTCGCACATCAGACTATCAAGGACAGTAGACAGCTAGAGCTCGAATAGGAAAGAGCTCATCGGGCAGCATTTATGAAACTTCTTCTGTGGCGCAGAATCAAGCCTGATCACAGGACAAACCTGTTCAGTTCACTTTCAAAAGTGAAATATTTGCATCATTGGCCAATAACGGAAAGTAGATGAGAGTCTAATGTCGAGAAATTGTGTGAGTTGGGGCCTGCTCCTCAAATAGTGTACAATAACTAATGGCAAAGAAAAAAAGATAGAGATATTTTCGACTGAAGTCTTCGACGCTTCGAATCACAAGCTGACCACATAATCTCCGGCACCAATTTTAACTCTCGAAAATTCGAGTTGCTCATCTTCAAAGATTAATTTCAGGTGACCCTCCCCCGATCCCTAAGTGTGACCGAACCTTTAAACTCAATGATGGCGGCTGAAGGTTAAAACCCACGAGATGAACATCTTGTCATTGAGGTTAGCACAATCCGTACTGGAAATGGCAGCTGTAAATCTCCCCCATATTAGTACATACGGGCTTTAATGAGTGAAATGCCTTGTTGTCTACAGTGCCTCTAAGTAGCCGTGATATCTTGCAGCTGACGTTATTCTAAAGTGCTTGTTTATCGATAGTTCACGAGGTTTCTGATCCTTGTCATTAACCTAAGATCACCGGGTCAGCTTTCACTTCCATTGCAAGTGTAGTGCCAAAATAAGAACATAGTGCTGCGCTATTGCGCCACTCTGATTTTAGATGGTATTTTTGTACATGGGTTTGCCAGGAGCATTTTTGAGAACCTCTTTAGGCGGAAAGAATGGTCTTGTTCCTGATGCAAATTCGACATAATTACGAGAGGCATCGTCTTTTATCATTGTTGTTGGTGTGAGGCGCGTAAGAATACCATAAATAGAGCCACAAGAGTGGGAGAAAGAGGTTTTAATTCCCCTTTTCCACCGCCCCAGACGGTCGGTGCTTCTCTACATATATTATATCGGTCTGTTACTCTAGCCATACGGAGTTGCCATCAGTATCTCCACCGGGGCTTCTGAATAGTATAAAAATGGCTTTTCTCATCGGATGCCACCGCACCTATCAACAATTGTCACAGACAAATCTAATAGGAATTCCTCCAGAGGGCTAATTTTGAATGGCTGGCCATATATTTCTACCACACTTCCTTTTATTCACTTGAACACTATATATGCCACCAGTATCTACGGTCAGAACCTCTACAAATCCAATTTCCTTATACTACCCTAAAAGAAATCCAAAAAAATCTCATCTTTCCTTTTGGTTAAATATAAGTATTTACACAACCCAATACCTCCTATGGTACTACTACAACTATCATATCAATCCAGCGTCTTATATATCTCCTTCACCAAGTTCTGCGCCTTCTCAATTTCCTACTTCAACCTCATCGCTAGCTCCTGCTTTATCGCAAGCTCTACAGTCCTGGAAGTATAGCCAGACTACAGTAGAGTCTTATATCTTTCGCATACCGGCGAAGCTCTAGCAAAATCTTATACGTATTCTTGGTAGATTATGAAAACAAAAGGAGCTTTGTAACTTTTGATATACTCGATTGATCGTCTCCGTACTTCGCTGGAACGTTCAGCAAGTTTACGCAAGATAGGTCGGTAATAACTACGTGGAGGAAGATTCTAAATTGCTCTAATATATCTATATATCTACTTGTTTTGAGGCTAGCTTTGCGCACAAGTAGTTTATTCAAATAGTGAAAGCCTTCTTGCGAGATCTCTAGATTTTCCTTCAACTGAGTAAGGTGGCCGTCGAGGAATTCCTGTATCTATTGCGATCCTTGCAGTCGTGAATCATGCCGACAATTATATTTAAAATTGTAAGTATAATAGAGTGATACGGTAATTGAGAAGAAGGCTGATATAACACCAGTTTTGAGGTTGCGAATATGACCTCGCTTTCGAAGCCGATATATAAGTCTGAAATGACGTGATAGTTGTTAAACTTCGGGATAACTTTATATATCAACTAATATATGCATTAAAACGACTTTGTTAAAAGTTTTTCTATTTATTGAAAATGCCCTATTTTCAACTACTTTTATAATAGGTAGCCAAAAATGTGTGGCTTGGCAAGCCAAACGGACCCTTCTATATGATAACCTGCAAGGAGAGTAAAATTGATAGAAAATTTAGTATAGAGGCAAATCTATCATCAGAGTGCATCTTGGGATCTTCTGTATTGATAACTGGTCTCTCTTAGAATACGATTCCTTATATTCCAGTACTCGTAACATTCACAACTGGAAATGACGATCGAACTGTCGCTTCCTTGGACACGTGATCACACCCATTTCTTAAATAGGGGTCACCGCTCTGGGTTTTGCCACCAATCGCTCCTCGATTTTTCCATAAAAAATAAGCGAAGGTAGTGACATTACCTACCTTTGGCACAGGATTATCATGGACGAAGTTCCACCATTGGTTGAGCGGTCGTAAGCTTGAAAAAATTAAGCATTATTACTAAGCACATGCCGTAATCCCTTTAGATGTTATTTGCGGAAATATGGGACTAATATGAGGATTTACAGGGTGAGGATTTCTCTAGGTGGAAAATTGAAGTAGTGGCACAGCAAGGCAGAAATGCACCGCCCAAATTGTAGTCAAACATGCCTTTCAAATCTATAAAGTAGCGGCAGCTTGCTCATCTATTTTTTGTCGTTTGTCTCATGAATATTTTTTCTGAATTTACAGTTCATGATTTGTTCTTGCAGCCAACGAGTAAAGTAATTCTTTGCTTGTGAACAATAAAATAACGTCTTTACCATACATATAACATCCCGTCCAGTGGGAACATCCACCATCATGACGCGGTCACCTTTGCAAACAGCGGTGATCTCATACACCCTCATTGTCGCCATAAATTTGATACTCTCTCATGAGATTGATCGCGATGCATACGAAAGCGTCTGGGTGGACCCAGTCGTCAAGAACTTCACCAGCATGTTGAACATGATGCCTCACAACGCAACATTAAATAAAATGCCACACAATAGCACTGCTTTGAATAGCACCGCTTTGAATAGTAGTATCTCAGCGACAACTCGTACAAACCAATTATCGGAGGACCCTGAGGCCTTCTACCTCAGCCTCTTGCCACGAAGCATATTCATCTGCGTTCTGCTCAGTCCACTGCTATACAACTGGCATATTTTCCTAGAGAGGTTCTTCCCCACGAGGCCACGGGGCGTCGAGATCGACTATGAAAAGAAGGATAAAGTGGAAATCGAGGTGAATGAAGACCAAGAGGAAGAAGTCGTGAAGCGTTGGATTGCACAGGGTAAGGTCCGACGTTCTACAGTCAGCTGGTGGAATACCTTTGTGAAGTGGGCACTTAATATGACGGTGGGCCGGCTTTGGTTCTTTGCTCTCTATCTTCTATTAGATGAATTTTTGAGGTGGCGGTCATTTGCAAGACTTCTGGAGGCTCCCAAGATGGTATGTGATATCGTTCGAATTCTTTTCCCCGTGAAAGTTATAATTACCACCCATGGCAAACCACTCCGCTTGTACCTGCCAGTGAGGACTAACTTGGTGTATCTAGAACATTATGGTCATACTTATGGCGTACATAACCTCATTCCTAAGCATTACTCCCGTTACTTCCCTTATCAGCTTCGTTGTTGTACCTGCGTCAAAACGAGTCATTTTTGAGGCGGGCATCGACATGATCGAGGAAGTCTTCACTAGTGCATTCTGCCGATTAGTTTTCCCATGGCTTATGCACACGGGAATGGTGCAGGATATCATGACGAATGTAACTCAGGATGTGTTGAAATTTCGTGCTCATAGCAGAGTCGGCGCTATGGATGGACGCCTAATTGACGAGCTATAAAAATTATTGTAAAGATTTATGCTGCTATTAATGATATAATGACGTTGAAGACGCAGTGGTAAAGATAAGTCCAATATGTTAAGTCATACTGTTGTGAAGGGCAATGGGAAGGAGCATTTTCTCAGTTAATCAATGCTCGAAAATTATTATATAGGTGTACACTTTGCATGCATTCAAATATATAGAGAGCCCCTTGATTTTTTAGTATTTCACGGAGAAATAGTGGAATGCTCGGCTCTTATGGAGAATCGTCCCTTTTATTGGAGATATGACAGAACAATAAAGGGTTTAACGCAGAGTTTCTACCTATAATCGTTGAGATCGCCGCAAAATGTCACCTGAAAAACTCACTATCAAGTAAGTTAATTATTATTATCAAGAAATAGTGAGAAACAAATTCCATAATAAGATCAGAAAATTCGATGGCCCTTGTTAAGTGCCTTTTTCCCAGCTTGCTCGACTCATGACGCATTTGCGATAATTTAACGTGTTATCTTGTGACTTCTACCATCCCCCAAGGACACTACCGCTTTGGATTCTCTTAGTCGGAGTCGAATAGACCCTCAAGCATCTTGCCAAGGTTCCCCTCAGGAGCGCACCAAGTTGAGGATTCTCCATCATTCTCGCACCACTTGCTGAGCTTGTCTATTGGGTATCAGTATGGAGTTTTGATACATAAGAAGCTCGACAGACTCACCGTATTTGGAATAACTCTTCTTTCCCTTTCCGCACCATTGCCAGTTATTAGGAGGGCATTGTGGCTCGGGAAGAGCTGGATAGTGGCACTTCTTATCCTTGTCATTCCAGTACTTTGGATCTTCGCAAGCACATTCCTTCTTGTGGGGGTTGTACTTCTGTTCCTCTGGGCATTGTGGGATCTCAGGTGGGTACTTATCCTTGAAGCACTTGTCTTTGTTCTTGTGCTCGCAGCACCACGCGATGTTTTGGCCGTCGTCTCCGCAGTAATCTTTGCTTTTGTCTGTGAGAAGTGTCAGTAAAGTGCAAAGTATGTGACTATATATGTATATTTGTAGGAGCTGAAAGGAAGGGAGGGAGGGCACTAGACATACGGTAAAGCCCCCAGTCATTCTTGTTGGAACAGTATGACTTCTGTCCCCATGAGCAGTGTGGCTCTTGGATAGGTGGGTAGCGGCATTTGTGGCTGATGTACTGTTGCTTGGGAGGGCATTCGCAAGATTTCTTGTAGTCATTCCACTTTTGGCCGTTCTTGCAGTTATTTTTGTTCCAGTTGCGCTCTTCAAGGCTAGGGGCCGCTGTCGCACCAAGTGCAAGCAAAGCAATTGTCAGAATGTATGGAAGTTGCATATTGATAACTGCTGTTCAAGCTTTTCTCCCTGTGTTGCTTTGATTGATAGAAGCGTTAGGCACAATTGAAAGGGGAGAGGAGAGGGCATTATATAGAGAAATGAGAAGCTAGGCAGTAAGTAGATTCCCTCCTACAGAGTTAAATGCCCGCATTCTCTGGAGGAAGTGATCGAGATCGTGAATGCCTCGATGGGACCTAATCATCGCATGACATCTCTACTTCGGTACGAATAAGCCCGCAAAGCACTTTAAGTTAGTGTTAATGACGATCATGATGATAGTCGCTGCTCGGGTGGCATTCTTCAAAGACCACAACTGTATTGCATAAGTGAGGGCAGCTTACCATCTTGGCGGACAAGTATGGATAACGTAAACATCCTTATTTTGATGGTTTCATTGGGGTTGACAAAGATTTACTGTACCGCGGTGAAAATCTAGCCACCCAGGAGAGGATTGGATCAATCAGAAAAGAGCTCAACATCATGGTGGCATGTAACATAAGAAAAATTATAATAGAGCATCGATGGTCTACACTGAGATCTGCCGAGACTCGGATGTAAAGCAGCCGCTATGGAGAAAGACGGAAGGTAAGCGGGGAGAGCTAAGATAGGTGCGAGTTATGCTTAAATAGTGAAAGGGTTAGGATAGCTATGCGATAGAGACTAAGGTCTTTTCCCCTCACGTTTCTTGATATCGTCCTGATCGGGCAGAAGACCAAGGCCCGATCGACTGTCTGAGTTTGACGGCGGCTTTTTCCCCACAACCAGCCGCTGCCAAGATACCCGTCCCCTAAGAAAGTACCCATGCACTAGCGTCGTTGGGGGTTCCAAGAAGATGGTTTCTAGACTAGCAAACTACAAGCCTCTTTCATCACATGAATTGGAGAAAGAGTCCGTGGTTTTCACTCGAGAAAGACCAGGGGGGGAGGGGAAGTTGTCTGACAGTGTTCGCTCGCGGGTATTTTTGGGTACAAGCCCACCGCAGGTCTCAAGTACCATGATGATGCCCAGTGATTTAAGACTGAAATTCCGTACAATGCAACCTCTGGGCACAAGTTCACCGACCCAACTCTGGCGGTTTAATACGAGATGCAGGTCTATGAATGCCTTGCATTAAACCGCTACGTCGGTCCCCTTCTAAATCTCCAGAATCGTGTCGCACTCGGTCGGGATCATTGTTCTACTACAAAAAATAAATGGCCGGCTTGTCGAGACGTAAAGATATATGAAACCTCTTGCTGAACAAGATGAGAACTGGGCACAACTTTCGACAAGCAAGTAGCTACCGTTGTCTGGGGATCTGCCAGCGCTAAATAAGCCTTGAAAGCGTAAAAAGTCTTCTGTCAATATGCCTTACGTAGAAGAGAAAAACACTATATTCACTACCATTTAGGTAGTGTTAGCTCCTTAGTCCACACTGATTGATGCCAATACTTACTACTGGACGATCAGTCGAATTGACTCGCAGCTTTGACACTTAAAGAACAGCAGATTCAACAATACCTCAAAGCTACAGCAGCCAAGATGGAATTATCGAAAAGAAATGACTCTTACCAAGGAGCTTGGTAGTCAGCCTAACGCAATTGTTCTATTCTTTTCGAGTGTGCGCGGGCAATAGTCTTTTGACAAATCAAAGAATCGTAGGCACCGTAATGTATCGGAGGTCTACCTCTGCTAGGTTTAGACAATTTGATCGAATTCTTAATGGTAGAGGAATTGCTGAAGAGAAAGAAAGCCTTTGCGCCCAGCACTTAACAAGCAAAATAGAAGTACTTGATCCGCAAGCAGAAGGCTGAAATAGGAGTGCAGGCTAAGGCGATAGACATGTTTAGTGCTAGTGATAGCAGAAGAGTATCACTAAGCCTTCTCCACAACCGGAATGGTGATATTGTAGCGTGAGCGTAGCCATATGTGAAGCCATATTCACGAACATGTAAAAAAATGTTAGATCATGAGAAAACCCCGACATTGAGTAGCCTCTGCTAGCTATAAGGAAGAGAGAACGAGACAAATTCGAGAATTCGTGCAAGAATAGCATCTGACGACTGTGAGCTCGTAGCAAAGGCGCAACTCTGTAGTTTAGAGGACTGTTATGACTATCTTACTTGGCCTTTCTGAACTTGCAACGGCCATAGCCTTTAAGATGCGCGCTTTCTACGTTTCGTTCACGCCCTTGTGGTGCATTATGACTAGTGCAAGCGTTGTCATATAGTTTGACATGGCAATAAATTTCAACCAGGTCTCTTCTTTCGTTCGTCGCAACCTCACGCAAAAACTGCGCCGGCTAGGCTTTATACAAGAAGGCAGCTTGCCGACCAAGGGTTTTATGATTAAACATGCGAATAAATCCCCCTTTTGCGGTATTCCTGCATCAATTCCTGCATCAAGGCCATCAACACATGCAATTATGACAAAGCCAACACCTATCGATTATTGGTATGGAATGGGGGCTTGTATAGGGATACATAATTTCTCAGGTTAGGTACACGAATCATGATAATGAGCCATCCGTAGATGAGCATATCTTTCTCTGAAGAAATCACCCCCTTGATCGAAAGGGAAAGTCTCGAGAACATTTGCAATTCGAGGTTCGTGTTGATGCTCTCCAAGCTCTCGAAAACGGTTGAAAATTTGCGTTATCTATAACTTCGGTAGAAGGATATCATTACAACGGATAATTATTAGCCCTATTCGCACGATAACCAATAGTGACTGAGAGTTACTTGACTAACTCGAGTGTTTCTTCGTGATTGAAGTTCGAAGTTGTATGAAATCGTGACTGATGGAAACTGTAAATGCTTAGTAATCATAACTTAATTTCAACCGCCGTTTCTAAGGGCACTCTGGGTCCATCTAATATCACCATCAAACACTTTTCCTATCGGTCGTTGCTCCTTCCTTTTATTTTTGTGTGGTATTGTGATATATTTATGGCGACAGTCCTATATAACAATTGGCTAATGGATTGATCGCCGGTCTGCCCCACCGGAGCTCCGTATACATCTTTGCATACGTATCCCCAAGGAACAAACTTAAAATCAACAACAGATCTTTATTCTCTTATTTTCTTCTTGCAGTCTTACTTGCTATATCTTCTTTACAACGCTATTCGAATATTTTCTCGACAGGCCTCTGGTGGTCATTGTCCTTCACTAAAATGATGTCTTCGTCTTTCTCGTTTGGCCGCATCCTTCTAACACTTGTGGCTCTTTTCACAATCATCGGCCCTTTCCTCGCGGATTGGAATGAAACTCATATTTACAATCCTAAATGGACACCTCACGCCAAATTCCACAATGGCCAAACTATGTCTATGGGAGTCTGTCTCGGCGTCTCGAGTCTCTATTACCTTTGGCTGAACAAACCTCAATTATATGTTCAAGACAAGGGAAAGTCTTCAACTGAAGAGATCATGCGAGCAGCCGAGAAGAATAATCTAGGAATTGCAACTTGGCTTGCAATCATGTACTGGATCACTCAATTTTCTGGTTTCTGGTACCCAGATACACTCGGCACAGATCCCGAGTTTGGGGATGGGGCACCGCAATGGGGACTCGATCTCACGATGTTTGTGGTCATCCCTGTGGCATATATCTCGGAAACGATACGAATTAGTCGAGCCTAGACATTGAACTTCCAATGAGTCAAAATAATGACCTTCATCAATTCGCTCCGGTCTTAGTGGATATTCGCGCAATTTGAGGTGGCGCAATGAAATATTCGTTTGCCCAAGAGACTAAAACTACCGTCGATTTCCGAAAGGTCCAAGATCGTCTTCTCTAACCTGGAATTATTTCGAAATTGGAAACAATACCGCCATAAGATCCCGTCTCTGTATGGCTACCAGAAATATCTTGCGACCGAAACAACGCTGTCTTAGAAAAACACAAAACTAAATCATCTCGACCCTAAGCTAAGGTTATCTCAAAAGTCTTGCATTAATATACAAATAAAATTCAAGTTTTAAGAAGATTAGTAATTGTTTACAACTTTACTTTCAATGAAGCATCACAAGATAAAAATTAATTTAATCCTGTTCAAAGCACCTCCGTGTAGACTCGTTCCTACAGTAATGCCCACCAGCCTTCAATAGCAGTGGTTTCAACATTTAGCCCACCAGTGATACGTGCCGATATACTGAATTGCACATCAGGTTCTGGAGTTACATCCCCAACATGATTGAACTCAAATCAGGACTGCCAATCAAATTCGCAGGGAGGGCTTTATGCTCCATCGTAGCAAATTCTACGCGAGGCATTAGAAATCTCTAGATGTTAATATCGTTAATTTGTAGGAGTTTTCAAGAACAAACGACTTATTTTTGCTCATGCAAATCCTGGGTCCGCTATTGAACGTCATGAATGACAAGCTCTCTGCGGCCCCTGTTGATTTTTATCACCTACAAGCCATCTTTCAGGATTGAACTCGCCAGCATCTAGTCCCCACAGATGTTCTGCTCGATTTACCGCCCAAGGATAGACTCTCACCAGTGTTCCCTTCGGTATTTTCATTCGACTTAGTGTCACATCTGCATAGGGAACTCGTTAAATCGAAGGAACTGGTGCGTAGAAACGCAAAATTTCCTTACTGACAGCATCGAGATACAGAAGAGACTCCCGCATATCAATCGGGACAGGAATGCCGGCATTTGGAGAAGGAATATTCGCTCAAATTTCCTCACGGAGATGTTTTTTTATTTTTTTATTTTTTTGGTATGATGGTGACGCAGCTGGACAAGGAGGTATATCCCGCATGTCACTGCTGTCTGAGAGATATGCGCTAGTTAGCAATGAATCCTTGTTGAATTCAGTTATGGGAGTATATTTAAATATGACTGGGAGATGGAGATTAGGTTTACTGCAATGCTGATTCTGTTGGCCCATCCTGTTGTAAGTAAGTAGACCTAGATATTATTTAACGCATATTCCTCACCTCAATCTGCACCTCGGTATCCTTAAGAGTCAAAATCTCACCAACTAACATTGCCCCTCTCGTATTTCTTTGCTTGTCTTCTTTTCTCGTCGTAGCTTGGATGTATGGCGAAGTTCAACATCCGTATGGAGATTTGATGACCATGCGTCCTCTTCAACGCGTCTCCATATTACTCTCAATCCTATACTCTCGTCATTATCTCACCGAGTACAACCATAATTCACAGCGCTCTCCCCCCCACACCATCCCAGCTGTCGTCCACAACTCAAACATTAACCCCGATTTTTAATACCTGGCATCTTGTTATTTTTATCTTGACGTTTACAGGACACTATAGTCTCAAAGTTTCTTCCATGTACTCAGTCAGAAACCCACCTCTTCCCCATCTCAGCAGGTCTTACACGTTTCGTGCCATCGACACCATCGTCTCCCGTGTTCCCAGTTTCTTTTCCCTAGCCTTGATAACGAACAACTCAACAGTACCGTATGAAAGGGGACGTAGGTTCAAATGAACTCTTGCGCCAGAAGGCGCATGTAGATGTATGTATCGATAATATCAACCTGAGCGGAAGGTCCATGGCGAGAAACCCACACACTTATTTCAGCTGGGTGTTCCAATTTTCCTAAATATCTAAGCTGTTTAACTACATCATTCACACGCCTAACAAAGTATGGTTAAGCACCTCATTTTTGATATCTTAGCCAATTTACTAGATACCCCTTGAGCTTAAAGAGCCCAGAAATTGAGTATAACGGAATATCTAGTGCAGTCTCCTTGCTTCTCCTTTACACAAAATTCTCGAATTCCAAGGCCACTTTCCATGAATCATCCTCTGTAAGGTAGCATAACCCGCCAGGATCGCTTTGAAGAGAAATATTCCAGCGGCAAATGGATCAACGCAATTTCCTGTTTGATATCTGCAGCGGACCCCTACGCAAGGTCCGGGATGGGGGGGGGGGGGGTTTGCCTTTGTCAACTTGTCGAAATTCAAACACACGGTCATGACTGAGCCCAGTAATTGATATAATTGCTAGAGGTGAATATTTTTGTCATTCATTGCATTCTAAACCTTTTGGCAAAATATGCCACACTCATACACCTTATGTGCTATCTATTTCGCCAATTGAACCAACTCCAGGAAATTCGGGGTTCCAAACCCAGTAATAGGATCCCAACCCTTCGTAACGGGGAACCCAGTAACACCACAACCCTGCGAGCTTCCGCTTAAGATATCAGTGAAGCCCTTGTATCCCTTAGAATACAACCACGGGTTCAAGAATCCCAGAGGTGGGCGGTGAGAAGAGATGAGCGCGTCGTTGACAAGGGAGATGATGGATGCCATTAAAGGGCAGGAGGCGCTAGTGCCGGAGATGGAGCCCTCGGTGAGATTTTGGACGAAGGCGAAGTAGAGACCTTGAGCAGCTAGATCGGGGTAGCCGCGGCCGTCTAATTGCAAGTTAGTGAAAAAATGAGAATACTAGTCATGGAGTTTGGGACATACTCTTGTCGTAGAGACCGTCGTAGAGGCCTTTCAAGCTCTTGACGTATTTCGGGACAACGGCGTCCTGGTACTTTGGACGGGGCTGTGGAAACATAATTAGCACGTCATTTCATGAATTTCTGGGAGACGACGGGAGACTTACGAAATATGAGCTGAACCCAGATCCAGAAGCGTAGAATCCATGCTGTCTACCATCAGGTCCCAACCCTTGGGCACGATATGCAGAGACCTCGGGCTCGAAGTTCATTGTAGCTCCAACCGTGGTAACATATGGGCAACCAGCTGGAAACGCAGCCAAGAATGTCGTAGTATTCTTGCCATCGTTCGTGACACAGACGGAAGGATCGTCTCCAACACCACCGTCACCACTTGAGACTAGGAGTGAAACCCCGCGGGCACCGAGTTGTGCGAATTGCTGGCAAACTCTTGTAGCATAAGATTTGGGAATTGTTTGCTCGTCATCTCCGTATGAGGTGCTGATCACCTGTGGGACATCCCGCTGGTTAAGAACATAGTTGACCCAAGTCAAGTAAGGCTCATTGGTGTTTGTTGGGGTGTTTTCGTCTGGAATGAAAGGAGGCTCTCCACCGGTGGAGTAAGAGTAGACCGGTTGAGGGTATGTCATGCCGAGGATGGTCTGAGCATCCAAATTGGCCTCAGCCCAATTGTTATCACCAGCAACCTCAGCAGGAGTCAATGGAGCATCGTGTGCGGGAACTCCACCAGCTATCTCGATACTCTTAAATGTATATGCTGTCTTAGCGGCTTCAGGACGATACTCCTTGAGGAACATCTCAATATCTGGTCGAATAGGGGTCTGGTTCAAGAAGTTATTGAAGCCAATCTTGTTGATTCCTGGAACCTTCTGGACATAGTCGATTGTCCCGTACAAAGTGCCTAGCAATATCTAAATTAGTATATTATTCAATGAAACTGCATGACCACACATACGGAAGCAATCAATCTTGACAGTGAAAAGCTGGCAGACTTTCGCAATGGTGGCATTGCTAGGAGGCTTGTATCCTTCGGGCTCAGGATGCTCAGCGAATTGAACATAGTCCACAGAGCTGGCCTTGGTTCTAGAAAGTGAGTGTTAGTAAGGGAAAGTTGTGAGGAGCTACGCTGTTTGGGAAAATGAGCAAAAAGCGTCGAAACGTACCTCATGAAACTAGTTGTTGGCTGGATAGTATCAATATGCTCGTGCAAGTGTTTGGGGAGGGACCTGAAAATGCCAATTAGTTTCTCTGGGCTTTCAAGAAGATAGCTAGGTCTCGCTCACCATTCCGTGGTGCGGACGAGAGTGGAACCATCATCATGCTGGAAGACAGAGTACTTGGTATCGAGGAGACTCTCGGCAGTTCCAACATCTACATAGATGCTGACCCAATCTTTCGCTTCGCTATACTTGAAGTCACGAACTCCATTGAGAATCAACCATTCATGGACAAGGTCTAAAGATTCCTCCGCTGGCTTGATCAATCCGTAGATTTCCTCGACACTCAAGTGCTGTCCGTATCTCGAATGATCAGGGTCAGAGACTAGGTATAATTAGCAAGGGAACATCCAATTGACCCAATTCACGAGAAATACCTTCATAGAGTTGTTTGTCAAGCTCAGCGAAGTTCGACTGCTTCAAACCAAGCTGTAGGTGAATCTTTTGGTCTGGAGAAGCACGTCCGCAATTTCTCCATGCTCGTGGGGCGTAATGGACTTCCTTCACATCATAGACACTACGAGCAACAATTGGCGTTCCAAGAACAGCTTGTGAGCCGATGGCAATCGAGCAGAGTACAGAGCTGGCGAATTTCATGCTGGGCAGCTGGGCAACGATACCAAGAGATGCAGGTCAAGCAGGAACCGGAGGCTACCAAGAAAAACCAAGGAAGTTCCGGGGAAATCAAAGCCTTTATGGCAAATTCAAGCTTCGACAAGCACTGACCTACACTAACACCTGCCTTCCATGGCTTCGGGTTCTTGGGTTAGGATTTGTACCTGGGAACTCCGCCATCCATACGATTGACATCTTTTGACCATCTAATTTTACTCATACTTCATAGGCAAACAACATGTGCAGCGGCGGGGTATCTTCCTGCAGTATCACGGCATGATTTGTTGAGGATGGAACAAATCGTTGTTCACCTTCCCAAAGAGCATAGCGGATCTTCAGGGACCTGGCAGATAATTTAGTACGTCCGGGACCATCTTGCCACAGCGGTCGCGGGGTTGCTATTGAGATTGTACTCGAACGTGTTGCCGAATCTCGCGAGTGCACTTTCATTTCCCGAAATCCTATGAAGGCTGTGGTCGTTGGTGTTTTGTTTCGAATAACTAAAGGAGATGATGATTTCATAATGATGAAACATTAGGAGGTGTTGATAACCGTTGGCAAGGCGGGAGAGGCTTCTCGGTGGCCTGCCAAGTCTCGTTACACGG
Source organism: Hymenoscyphus repandus (assembly GCA_001414415.1). Lineage (NCBI taxonomy): Eukaryota > Fungi > Ascomycota > Leotiomycetes > Helotiales > Helotiaceae > Hymenoscyphus > Hymenoscyphus repandus. Next base: position 119,175 of record LLCE01000074.1, on the reverse strand, counting down.
GTATAAGCTTTGTGGTTATCTTATCGGGTCAAAGCCGAAGTTGCCCCACTAAATCCTGCTCTCTCCCGGTAAGCTGTCATGATGGTTTCGTCCGAGGTCTGAATTGCTGCCACCATTGCTGCAGAGACCTGCCCATTCTGTCCATGGTGCCGTTAAGTCAATACGAGCAGAAGTGCATAAAAGGTTGTACAGTTCCGGAGGCGAAGCTGCAACAGCAGAAGTAATCGCTACACTCTAATTGTGAGAAGCACTTAATTATGGCGAGCTTTCAATCTCGAATTAGCTTTCAACATTCCCTTGCCAATGTCAAAGTGTCAAAGCTGCCTACCTACCAAGGAACATGCCTGTTAGCAATCTAATGACAGCTGGGGTGAACTTCCGATTGAAAGTTGAAACGTATCATAGAGTAGAATGGTTTTCATTCATGACTTTCGAGTCTGATCTTCCTATCAAGGCACTCAAAGCTTCTCAAGAAATGACAATATCTTGTTTGCTCCATCTTCCCAATACATATCATTTTGTATGTGATGGCCCGAGCCTTCAACAATTGCAAGTGGCAGTGGCCTTTCCTCGTTGGATTTCTCTATTAAGCGTGCTGTCGTTCCGTGCATCTTTCGAATAGCCTCTCGATATTTCATTGCTAATTTCTGCATTATTGGGAGAGCCATCAACTTATCCTTCTCTCCCGCAACAACTAAAAGTCTTGTTCCGCTGTTCTTCCAACCAACAATTGATCTTATAACTCTGTGGACATTGGCGAGTGGGAGCATGAAACCAAGTGGCCATACCATGCTCTCATATTCGGGCATTTGTAGCTCGAATTCATGTACTTTCGCAATTGGAAATTCTTGGCTGAAGAATGCTCTATGAACGAGTGTTGTGGATGAGAGCGGTGATCGCGGATGCCAGAGATCTCGGATGTAATATCTAGGCGCGAACCAAGGGTCGAGCTTGAACCAGCTTGCATATACACCGATACTATCAAAATTAGTAAGAGCATATATGAGAGAATTGGTAGCTTACCCTCCCCACGATGGAAATGCACCAATAAGAACCAAGCCTCCTACTTCACCCAGTCCTTGACTTAAAAAGTATTGACTTAGTCCACCACCTGCAGAATGGCCCACGAGGACAATATTCTCCGGATCGAAATTCCCATTTCTCTTCGCAGCCTCAAACGCCGAAATCCAAGTATAGCAGTATCCTAGGTCTGCTGCCATGTCGTGCTTTCCATACCTCCATACCATTTGGAAGAAGCGAGGTTTCCAACTACCACCATGTCCTCGAAGAGATACGGCGTAACATCGATAGCCTCGTTGTGAGAACCATGTCAAATAGGGGATCCATTCTGCGCCGAAGCCGAAACCTCCATGTTGAAAGAGTAGAGCCTTTTCCTGTTGAGGAGTTGATCCTGGAGGTTGGGCATATAAGACTTCGAGTTTCCCAAGTGGAGTGGTGACCCAATGGCGCGATATATTTTCGGGGAGCTCTGAGAGGATGAGTGCAGTCTCTGGTTGCTTCCATAGCAGTTTATGTCGGTCGCTTTTGACGAGAGCCATCATAGGTTGTATAATGCTAAAGTTTGCGTCGAGACGTTCAAGGATGACTGATTTCGCGCTTCGTGGAGAATCGAGATTATGTATTCTTGCTGAAGGGTGTGTGCAATATTAATGGTTTGTTGTAGGAAAAGATGTCTCCCAATATCTGGGAGGGTTTGTGGACTTTAAGTATCCCTTGATATTGAAAGGCTGCAGCCAAGTGACTTTTATGTAGGAATGAACATCAGTAATTGGTAGCTGGGAGACACGGGAGTCGTTGTGGCTGGAGGGCTGAAAAGGCATTCTTCCGCCATCTCGTGGTCAGAGGCGGCTTGGTCAAGAGAAGAACACGGGATTTCCATTGACTCATTCGGAGTGCTTATAAGTTAAAGGGAAAAACAGTACCTCTATCGGGAGATATCGGATTTTGATCAGTCAGTTATTATGTCAAGCGGATGGTGCATTGGACCGAATGATGAAGCAATAGATCAGAGGATGGTGGAACTTTTATATTGAGGTATTGCTTCCCTCGAGCTGGAGAAAGGGGACGGGTATCACGTGCGATAAGAAAGAAAAGCCGGACCTTCAGCTTCAAGCATCGGTTTCTTACAGAAGTTCTAAACTACCATATTGAGAGGTAGCCACTTCTCCAGCGGCGAAAATGCCATCCTCCTCAGATGAAGATGATGCGATCTTTCAGTCGCATTATCGAGGTAAATCCTCGTCGAGCTCATCGCCCTCACCTCCGCCTCTACTACAGCAACAACACAACTTCTTCGCGCCGCCATTCTACAATCGACCACCTACACCTCTTCCTCCTTCACCCTCACTAACCTCCCTCCTCCGTCCATCACGACCCACCACCCCCGACAGCTCCGCCGACGAACTCGAACCCGTTCCGCGCGCATCTCCCAAAGTCCCGACCTATGAATACTATGGCTTCGTTCTCTACCTCTTCTCCTCACTCACCTTCCTCATGTACCTCCTCTGGTCCTACCTCCCACGACCATTCCTCCACGCACTTGGAATTACCTATTACCCTAATCGCTGGTGGTCATTGGCCATACCATCTTTCCTCGTAATGCTGATTGTGTATATCTACGTTGCGCTGGCATCATACAATACGGGGTATTTGACGTTGCCCTTTGCGAGTATTGAGACGATTATTGATGATGCGGCGAACATTGCGACGTTGGATGGGAAGGGGAGTAAGCAGGCCTCTGCTGGGCATAAGAAGAGGGAGAAGGTTGAGACAAATGTGAGGGATTGGAGATCGGTCTGGAGTCGGGGTACGGATGCGGTTATGGATGTGCCGCTTGGGGGAGTTTGTGAGGTTTTGTATGGTGGTTTTAGGGAGGAGTATGATAAAGAGGAGTACTCGTGATTATGGTCAGGAGGAAAGATCGATGATCACCTGTCCACTGTCCTTCACCAGTCTCTAGCACCCTTCAAATTCTTGCTCACGAAGATCCGAGTGGCTTCAACAAATCTAAAGCCATAGAAATTTGTTACGGTCGAGTCACACCTCTCGAAAAACTGCGACTAGAAGCATATGGGAGAAGTACCCTGGAATGGTGAACCTCTAACTATGCATCCGACTGACGCCATTTGCTTTACCATACAATTTTGCTGGTGGAAGACTGACACAGCACAGGCAGCAGCGCAGCTTCCAGCAATTTTAATGATGGAAGTAGAGGATAAATATCACCAACGCTTCAAAATGCAAACTGCTTAGTTGAGTCTGACAGTTGGAAATTGCCTGAAAGAATCACCATCTTCAAATACTCTAGATGTTGCTAAACATAAACCATATTCTGGAATGTTTTGGAAGAAACATTGATTGACATAAAATTTACTTCACAAGCAGATAGCAAATATACACACAGAACACCTGTAATTAGTAATTGGCATGTTCATCACACTTGACAGGATTGCAGCTCGAGAGTCGACAAGCGCTTCATGTAGGTCCAAGCGCGGCTGTCGTCGAACCCAATTGGCCGTTGCGGGCGCCTACGGGACCCTTTCTGCGTACTCGGTTCCCAGTAAGGCGGACGGGGAGCTTGAGCGAAGATCCGCCATAACTAAACTTCCCTTTCCCTCAACCCACGCGACAAACCACGTCCACCACCCCAAATACACCGCGCAAACTCCTCTTGCTGGAGCTCTATCCCATTTCAACAATTCTCCAGCTCATTTTCCAAACGCTTCGCGAAATATGCACAATTGAGCTTGAGCGCGCGCTTGCAAAAGAGCCTCGTTGTCTTTCCCCTGACGTCGTTGCGCCCGCCGAAAACAAATGCCCAGCGAGCCCGCAACGACAGGTGTGAAGCCAGCGCGCATCACGGTGGGAGAGAACGGGTCGTAAGGAGCAGTGGGACGAGGGCAAGATGGCCTGGCAATCATTGTCTGGAATGAATAGTGGAGGGAATGGGGGGAATGGTCCTGCGGACCCGCAACAGCAGGTCAACCAACAACCTCAAGGCACAGAATACACGCTACAAGGTGGGCGGAGCTTCCAGAAAAACTATCCGGAGCCAATATATCAGTACTGACCAAAAGTAGGTGTGATGCGGTTTCTGCAGACCGAATGGCATCGACACGAGCGAGATCGAAATGGCTGGGAGATCGAAAGGCAGGAGATGAAGGGTAGAATCGCGCGGTTGGAGGGAAGCACGCGAAAATCTGATAGCTCCATCAAAGCTCTCAAGAAATATGTGAATATGTTGGAGAAGGCCCTGAAAGAAAGAGATAATCAAGTCAAGGCGCTTAAGGCTGGAAAGGAGGTCAATATCGAATCCGTGCGAGATACTAAGGAGAGGGAGAGTATGGCTTTCAAGAAGGAGCAAAGGCGTACGTATTTGCCTAGGCGAACAAGTTGTTTCCAGCTAACATGACATTTAGCGGTACAAAACAAGCCTCACAATTCTTTCTTGGAAGTTGAAGGCGAGGGTGATGGAGACAGAACGGAAGAAGATCCAGACCGTGGAAATCTGAGAGGTTTTATGGAAAAAACACAAGGAGAGCTCACCTACCTCATGGTTTCCCCGTCTAATCCTCTTCCCCCACGAGAGCCTCCACCGCAAGAAGAGATTCTTCTACAACCTCCGACATTCAATCCACAACCAGGACAACCAAGTTTGGAAGAAATATATCAGTCCCAGCCACGACAGAAAAGTATGCGGGAAATGGCTCGCCCAGGTCCTACTCCAAATCATCATCCACCACCCGTGCCCATGACATCTAGTCTAGCCATTAGAAATGCCGAACCAATGACTCGGTCGCTAGCAGATCAGCAACCATTGCCACAAACTGCACAACAGCAAGAATGGACGTCAACATTTCAAATGGCCGAGCCAGCCCAGGAGGAGCAAGTGACGAAGATCAATCACACTCTGGATCAATATGGACGCGAGGTGACGACCGAGGAGGTAACTGAGAAGGAGCCGTCAACTGAGGCTGATGGTTGGGATTTCAATGAATCGGCACAGTTCCCTGAGCCAGAAACGAAACCTGCGCCTCAGAGGCCTGATACGGACTTGTTCCCAGTTGCTCAGGATCCTCCCAAATCACCGGGTCGAGCACCAGGATCTCATCGACGAAAAGGTTCTATGTCCAGACGGAAAAGTGCAGAACCTGACCTAACATTAAACCATGCCAACAAGATGGATACTGGAAGTTTTAGGGTCAGATTCGGGTTGCGGGGTCATCTAGATGTTGTCAGATCTGTAATCTTCAGCGGCGGTGGAAGCCCTGGCGAACCTGAAATATGCACAGCTGGAGATGATGGGACAATCAAACGTTGGATTATACCAGCTCGTTACGATACACCAAGCGACCTTGACATTCAAAGCTACTTTACGCACCGGGGACATACCGGAACGGTTATGTGCCTGACTTCATGGTCGCCATCACAGAATTTCTCTAGTGGTGGGCGAGCTCAAGGTGATGGATGGATATTCTCTGGTGGTCAAGATGCGACCGTCCGAGTTTGGGAAAGGGGGCGTGTTGATCCTAAGGCGACCCTTGACGGTCACACCGATGCAGTCTGGACAGTTTGCGTCCTGCCCGGTACAACAGGGTCAGTCTTTGGCCCCAACAACCAATATGGAGGACCCGATCGAATAATTCTGGCTTCTGGAGCTGCTGATGGAGTCGTCAAAGTTTGGTCAGTGAGCGCTCCGCCTCAATTAATGTCTCCTTCAGGTGCTTCTGGATCGAGCGGTCGCAGAGGCGGTCGCGTGCGGGGCAATTCCATGTCTTCCGGATCAGGATTCCCTTCGTCACCCCAGCCAAGCATTGCGTCGAATTCACCGTTCAACTACACTCTGATTCACTCGATATCTAGAGCGAATAGTACAGCCTCGCCAACTTGTATAACACCATTGTCGGCTACTGGAGACGCTTTTGTCGTATCATACTCTGATGCAGCTGTCTTGGTGTATGATACTAGAACAGGAGAAGAAGTTGCTGCAATGGCTAGCTTGGAAACTTACAATGGTACCGACTCGTCCGGAGTAAACGCAATTGCTGCAACGACTAACGGCTTGGACGGAACATTGAGCTTCGATTCTGGAAGGGCACTCTCAGAGGACGATGGCGTTATTGGTGGTGCTACAGGCTCAAGCGGTGGTGTGGAAGGAACAATCATCAGCGGACATGAAGATCGATATATTCGATTCTACGATGCTAATAGTGGTAAGTCGCCAAACACAGTTCAAATGAAATCGGACTCGGCTGATCATACAACAGGGCAATGCACATACAACATGCTTGCTCACCCAGCTGCTATCTCTGCGCTATCACTCTCCCCCGATGGACGAGAGCTCGTCTCAGGTGGGCACGATGCTAGCCTTCGATTCTGGTCCTTAGAGAAAAGGAGTTGCACCCAAGAAATCACCAGCCATCGCTTAATGAGAGGAGAAGGTGTGTGCTCTGTTGTCTGGAGCCAGGATGGTCGATGGGTCGTGAGCGCAGGTGGCGATGGCGTCGTCAAGGTCTTTGCACGGTGATTTCATGTGGAAAAAATACCCCAGCTTTTCGATTCCCATTCTTCTCTTGTAATTTTGTGAGAAGGGCTTCTTCTGCTACTACTTTTGTCTGTAACTGGGCATTGCATTAATTGCATTGTGGGTGCGTGGAGCATGGGAAGTGAAAGATGAGTGAGACGATATCTGTTTGGATGGGATCAAGGGCAATGAAATGAAGAGAGAAGGGAAACGAAAGAGATCCAAAGGGAGTGAGGCAATTGAGGGAGTGAATGTGTTATATTATACCATACCATTATGTAGTTTAGAAAGGAAGCTTCCTTTTTTCGTTTCTCGTCAACTTTTATCTGTTGTATCAGGGACAACATACTCAGCTAACAAAATTATTGGGCAATGATGTACGGTTTCTCGCCACATTGATCCTTGCAAGTGTAAACAGAGCATGGGTACTTGGTCTACATCACCCGATCATGTTACAAGCCTCGTAACTAATTGTAAACGTTGCTTGATCTTTGTTGTAACCGAGGGACAATTTGATTAATTAAGATGAGACCGGAGAAGAGAAAGGATAGCCCTCCCAACTTTTTGAAGCTAGTACTCGTATTGAGGCCCCATGCTAGAGTAATTGTACGTAGAGTTTACGACTACATGGTTGGTCTGGGACGTTCATATTGCTACGTCTTCGAGACGCAAATGGATTATGCTTTCTTAACAAATGATAAGCAAAGCGAAATAGAATAAGGAAGATTCACGGCATCTCTTTCTACGGAAATTGAAACAATAAAGGCGGGGTTTGGAAGGTCTGAGGGATTGAGGTATGTGTGGGATTCTTGTGTGCAGGTATGGAGAGGAGTAGGGAACATCGATGGCAAAGTGGGAATCGACAGCAACATGTAGATCAACAGAAAATAGTGACCAACAACCAAATAGGCACAGCAACATTGCCAACAAAACTAGAATCGACAATCAGAGACTGTGGTCACGATACTCATGATATAAAAAGGTTGTTTCTTTGAAGGGAGGATGGGGAAATCGGTGGAGGTGTTCTTTGTAAGTCTGATGTTTTCGGCAGCAGGAGACGTAGTTTGTTTGGATATTTTGATGGTTGTGGGATATTGTACTTTGATGAAGGGGGTGAAAGGGAGGGCTTGGAGGTTTGGCCTAACAGATAGTCACTTTTAGTCTAAACTCTCTGGAGTGAGATAGGTCGTGGTTGCGAGTATACATGCTACCGCCGACACTTGGAGAGAGCCAGTGATAAAATACGCACAAGTATCGACTCACCAAGAACGGTGGTGGACTTACAGACTCTTGTAGTGTTGAGGGAAGCCAAGATTAGCGTGGTAGAAGTCGTGAGCTATGGACCTAATCGATTTGTTGTAGGTATGTGGGAAGGGGTGTCCACCCTTTAAGTGAATTTAAGGGAGAGCCTTCAACAATAAATTAATTATATCGATAACAAGTGCTAAATCTCCATATGCCCCGCCATTATTCTATTATTACAACTTAAAATCATTCTCAAGCTTTGATCATGACTCTTTCTATCCCTTTAACTAGTAAGCCGTTATCTCCAAGTGACATCTTATTCTGGTGGCCTCTGGTTTCTGCCATTGAAGTTCTATTCAAAGTAGTTGCACAATAGTTGCAGATAGTTACAGGGACCCTAATGGTATTCAACTAAAGTAGGAAATATTCGCTATCCTAAAAGTGGATAATACATTTTTCCATGACCTCATCTCATCTCATCGTCGACGCCTGGCGTCCATATAAAGCTATCCTGTACTTCATGTGTTTTTCCTAGCTTCATCACATTCCGACCCACAGATGATACGAACACTTCAGAGACCAAGGGTTCATGCGTCCGGATCCTTACAACAATCGACATCACCTTCAACGACTCCGTCAACAACGAAGTAATAGTTTTGAGTATTATCATCCCGTAATATATAAAAGTACCCGTCGCTGCCATATGCAGCCGCAAAATTCGCATGTCGATTGTCAACCACGAGTCTACCGATTATAACGACAGGATTTTGAGGGGGACGCTATATCCTTGAGACTAGCAAGGTAGGAGACACTGAACAGCGGATAGCCGGGTCCGCTAGCTTGTTCCACTCGATATAATCCGCTGCGATGTACAGCGTCTTTAGGGAGGCAGATGAAAGTTCGACAAGGTTGCACTCGAGGGCACTGAGATGCCTCAACCTATAATCGAAATAGCAAGGCCTCAGTATGCTAAGTGGAGTGCTTTGGGTTGTTTCTTTGTTGATTTCGAGGGGTCAACTAGTAGGGTCATGTCTTGCAGCTTCAACTGACAACCGTTCGGAGAGGATTGGTCGAAGTAATTTCGACTAGATACCAGCTCTTTATCATGTGGTCATTACATGGCGAGGAGCTACTGGGGCCTTCGTCAAACTCTAATTCTTTGGTGGTGAGTGATGCAAGTGGGGAAGTGGTGCTATTGGTTGTATGAGGGGATGTGATTAGTAGCTGTGACGACCATATGAGGAGATGTGGTGGTGATGGACGTTTGGGGATATATTGGTGGCGGACGTTTGAGAGTATGTGGTGGTAGACGTATAAGGGGTGTAGATGGTGTGACTTGATGCTCAGGAGATAAGCTTTCTTGGAGTCGTTTTTGGAGGAGTTGGGGTCATAGGAGAATCGCTTAAATCTCCCTAGAACATCCTAGACAACAATTAACTTCATGTGTCAAGTCATAAATTCCTCTGGTGGAGTTGTCTTCATATTTACAGGTCTTGTGTTCCGGATCGTCCATTTGAGCTCGACCCTTGAGGCTGCTTTGTTCAGAATGAAGGCGAGTAAATAGAGGTAGCTGATTTACCTCTCCTACACGATTGTTCCCATTTTGAGGTCTATCCAGTACTGGCAGCTCAGCTTGATTCTCGAAGGCAAGGTAAGTATCTTTCTACAAGCCTATTAATAAAGGGTATAGTACCTGACTCTGGTAGGACATCTTAGTGGCTTAAAAGGGAGAGCTGATCAATGTCGGGACCGTTGAAATGTTTTTTGATTGATGAAAATAGAAAGGACATGATATTGGTATTGATGTTGGTATAACTGGGCATGGGAACTTGCATGCACAATAGCGTTTGCTCCTTGTGTCAAGAAGACTGTAATTCGTTGCTTCCTGGCAGGTCTTCTCTGTAGAAAAAAATTACCTTTACAACGTCAGTCGAGGATTTTCTCACGACTTCCTTTATCTGTGGGACTGTGGGACATGAAATTCCATAAAACACATATCGCATGGACGGAACGGGGCCAAAGAACAGAATTTTTGATATTGTGAATTTAAACCTCTAGAAAGCGCAAGGGGAAGAAGTGCAGAGTGGTTATTTTCAGGCTTGGTAGAACAGACACAATATTCACAACAGCGTAGTTCAAGAACAATATGGATTAGATCACATGGCAGCTATGTTGACACTACTCCGTTATCAAGCTTTCAAGGCGAGGCTACTCAAGGTTTTACAGCCAGATTCATCCTCTTACCAGTCCCCAGGTGTTCAACTAGCCGATAGAGTATCTGGTTTTAATTCCTTCTTTCAGGCGATTTGACACTAGATTGAAAGGGGCAAATATATTAATCAACTTTTAGATTCAAGTAGTTTAACAAACGAAGTTGTTGAACCTCAACACATCCTAGGCCTCTTTGTAAATGTCGAAAAATCTAGGAGGCTTTAAGAAGATATCAATCCTGTGCTACCACTTTCTATAACCAAGGTGAAACCACTTAGCACAGCAGCCGTTTGGTCGACTTCCCATAATCTAGTTTTGCCGTGCTCACTGTCTAGTGTGTTAACGATATCATGTGTAGCTGAATTGAGTCTGTCACCATTAGCAAGTCAATGGCTATCTTTTCTAGATTTCATGTCCTGTTATTAACCGACTCATAGTGTATATTATTGGTACTGACAAAATAGAAAGGCCTCCGTATTCCTCTTGATATATAATACAACCCAAGAGTCCAGTCTCCTAGGAATATTGGGTCGCCAACTATTTTATTCATTGGTAGTGTATATGACGAAAACAAACCCCTGTGGTATCTTACTACAGGTACTATAATGTGCTTGCCAAATCTATTCGTTAATTATCATCTCGCTAGCTTACGAAGACCACGTCTATAGCGAACGCACGTGAGGGGTGCATATCTGGATCACAGACCTAATTCAAAGTTATATGAAGGTTCTATTAGACGCTCACATAGAACTGGACAGATTACAACAAATCCTTTATGAGAACGCTCTACCCACCCGAGAAAGAAAGTAAAATAAGAAAAAGGGCGGGCCCCCTACAGACCAACAGCGCGCCAAGATTAGGCAAGTGATCGCCCACAACAAGCAGCTCAACGTTTTCGAGTTACGTGCAAATTTACTTTAGCTCATTCCCCAAGCGATACAACTACAGGAAGTGGCAATTGATGCGTAGGGCACTTGTATTAGAGAAAACCTACAGTTAAAGAGCCCAGACCATAGTGCGATGGCTCGAAAGGGTTTTACTATCAAAAACAGAGGCGATTATAAGTGAAAGAACTTCTCAACGACATACAATCCGTTCTCAGCCGAGCACTCCACGAACAGCTACCAAAAGTGCGATCGGCAAATGAAATCCTCGATCCTCGCCCTCAAACTACTACCCTCAGAAATTTAAGGCTGAATTTGTAAAGTGTCAACATTTCCAGGACTCGAGAAATGTGGGCCATGAAGGATATTTTGTGGTATTCATCGCTCCAAACGAGCTTGGATGCAAGTTGAATTGAGGATGAAGACCGCTCATACTCCACAGCTTAAGATGCGCAGTCTAATGGCGCAAGACCTGAGGGTAGGAAACATAACACCTTCTTTTCCCCCTAGCTTGTGCCGAGGATTAATCCTGGCGTAACTATGTCACCGAATCGAAAATTTATCTAAAAAATTAGATTCTCTTAGGGCGATTTCAAGGTCTTGGTATTCCAATCTTAGTATATTATTCTAAATGCTTTACTTATTATAGTTGGCTAACATTGGGGAAGTTAGCCAATAAGATGGTCAAAGATTATCTTTGTAGTCGAAAAGACTGAGTATCCTAGTCTCAGTACGTGTTCCTTAAAAGCATTAGATTTAATTTCGGCTAACTAAAAGGGTAGGAGCCCCTTATTTTAAGCTTAAAGGTATAAGCTACATACTAAGAAGGCAGGATTTAAGATGAGATTTTGAATGTATGTTAAATAACTGTAACAGCTGCTTTTTATATTATTTTGATCCATCAATCCTGACAGAAACTCAAATATCAAGTTTTGATAAACCAATTGTGAAAAATTTGCTTATAACTAGGTGGCATCCTTTTGGCTTTTTCGGGGTGGCTAGGGCGTTTGAACTCCTACAACCCCCCAATATGCGATCCATCCAGGTAACGCTGAATGAAGCCATCCATCAATCTGACGCACAAAAATTTAGAAAGGATGCTTCGAGAAATTCACCCTAGAGAGTTGTAGTCGAGCACATCCGGTCCAATCTCCCACTTCACAGCCCTCTTCATGTCGATCTTTTGAGCAGTTCCAAATCCCGCGCTACTTCTTCTGATGATCTCCTCCTCGACACTCAAGGAATTTCTATGCCGCTTGGCCCGCTCAACTTTTGGCTGCTTGAAGAAGCCGAATGCTGTTGCGAGGCCTTGGGGAAGATAGTCCATCGTCCGATGTTAAGCGTGTTGCAATTCACGACCAGTGAGTACAAGTTTCCCCCTTTTCACAACCGATCTTTGGGGCCAGATGGGTGCTTCAAGATTGAACTTCCTTAGCAAGATCAAATTAGCTCTTTACAGTCTTGGTGTCTTTTGGAAATTTTGCGTAGTGGTATTTGATCAAAGTTTGGTGGTATGCTGAGGTTTGAACGCGCAAGTCTTTGATTGCTTTTGTGATTTGATGCTTTCTAAGAATCAATTTGAGTTCGTTTGGATTGAATTGTCCAGACATCCGAGAATGCTATCGCCAAGCTCGTACTGTACGAGCTATTAAGATCGATTAGATGGCTCTAGCAGTATTGATATATTGGTCTGCTTGTTAGAATCCATTTGTTGATTTTGTTATAGTATATATAAAATTGTACATCGGATGCGAAGATTACGGTCCGAAGCTATCTCCGACCCGAGCCGAAACTACGGCCTTTAGTTGAGGTAGGAAAAGTCTCCGTCTCCTGGCGGGGAATATGCCTTGTCGGCTAGGGCTTAATGCATGAGATTGCACAAAGCCTTGCGGAAATCAATATATTGAACCACTCCGGAAATTCGCGCACGATAGCCATCAATTATAATCAATTCTAGCGGAGCATCTTGAATAATCCGAGCTTTGTGAAAAAAGAAGAGAAGTAAAGCAGTGTTGATAGAGCACTAGCAGCTGGGATTAGCTGTGTTTAAGCATGTACCTTACAGGGGTATAGCAGCTCAAGCTAAACCCACTTTCGTACTCTTGCCAAAATGTGTTTCCATGAAGACTTTCCGAACAACAATCTCGCAAGAAATGCTACGATATCTTATCCCGCATGCAATTCTCTTGGCACACACTTTTAGACCCCAAACATGTCACTTAATTGAGCTCGAGATCGGAATGTGCTGTAGGGGATCGAAAATTCTCCTCAAGCCCAAGGTCGCTTGTAAGTTGAATCCTACCCGAGCCTCCACTGTCGACGGCTCTGGACAAACACTACCCCCGATCCATCTCCGTTTAAGGCCGTATAAGTATTTTCTTTCCAACGGAATAGCCAATTACCGCTATTCCAATACATTAATCACAAACCTGAGCAATCCGAGCACTAGCCATGAGTCCAATGAGGAAATTTACGCCCGTACTCACTGTGGTCGACGTCTATCTTGCTTGTAACAATGGAGTTATGCAAAGGGTATCACGGTTCTGGAGCTCCACCGTGTGGCGCGCGATGTGTAATTTGTAACTCAATTTTTGTAGGTCTTCCTTTATCAGATTTATTCCTTTCTATTCCTGTTCCTGAGATCGCCGTCACCGTTCTTTCGATCGCGAGGTCATCGCGCTGTCAGTACAGCCTCATCTCCACTCATTCTCTACTCGTGGTCAATGTCAATCCTTCGCTCCTGCTATGCCATCCTCTATATTCCCAACCCCGCCCCAACTCCCAATTGCTTTCACACATTCCCCTGAGAGCTTGATCCGGATCACCCAAGAAGCAATTGCCTCTTCGAGGGAGAACTTCGACGACATTGCGCTTCAAAACTCTGCGACTCCTACATTTACACAAGGGATTTTGCCACTGGCCTTCGAAGAGAATAAGCTTACGAACCAAGGCTCTTTGACTGGATTCTACAAGTACGTGGCGTATTCGAGAGAGCTGAGAGATGCCTCTATCGCTGCAGACAGGTTATGGATAGCGTACGCTCGAGAGGTGACTCTAAGAGAAGATCTGTTCAAGATCGTGGATGGCGTACATCGAAAACGAAAGAAATTGGAAGTTTTTGGCTCAGATTCGCAGCATTATCTGTCCAAGAAGCATGCTAGTCTATTACGGAACGGCCTCGGAATACGGCACCAGAAATCACGCAAGTACTTTGAGTTGCTACAAAATCGTATTGATTGTCTTTCGTTACAGTGCAGTCGGAATATCCGAGAAGACTGTACCGGGTTATGGTTCACGGCCAATGAGCTAGAAGGGCTTCCTCGGGAGGCGCTGTATCATCTTCAACAAGGAAACAGAGGTACTTTGAATGAAGGGAAATTTTGGCTATCTTTCGGAACAGTCAATCTAAATTTTGCTTTGACATATATATCTAATCCGGATACACGAAGGCGAATGTACATCGGAAGCGAGAATAGATGTCAGAAAAATATTCCGATGGTAGAGGAAATCACATGTCTTAGGGCTGAGGCAGCATCATTACTAGGTTACGAAAATCATATTGATTTCATGACTCAAGATCGAATGATGTCGTATAAAGACATAGAAACATTTCTCTCAGACCTCCAACACCAGATGTACTCTTGCGGGGAAACAGATATGACCATGATGCGTCTACTAAAACGAGCTGATCTTGAGGCCCGTGGTTTACATCCACGGAAAGTCGATGACAGAATCTATCTGTGGGATGAACGGTACTTTTCACGCTTACTAAAAGAAAATCGGCATTATGTCAACGAAGCCCACATGGCGGAGTATTTTCCACTTGAGCCGACATTAAAGGGGCTTCTTGGGCTTGTCGAGGAACTGTTCGGTATCGTTTTCAACGAGATCTCACCAGAATTCGGAGGGATATTGATGGCAGAAACTGGACAAGCACCAGAAGCATTAACATGGCATGAAGACGTCAAAGTCTACGCAGTATATAATGAAGATGCCATGGGTGGTGATTTTCTGGGCTATTTCTACATGGATCTATTCCGGCGTGAAGGCAAATGCGACCATCCTTGCAACGTCACATTCCAAGCCGTAAGTCCTTCCAACTCCTTTCTACTCCCCGAGCTAAGCCAGCCCAGGGTTTTGACTTGCCAGACGGTACTCACCATTATCCTAGTACTGCTCTGCTAACATTCTTTCCACCACCAACACCTTTCAGCCCCACTCTTCTCAGGCATCACCAACTGATCTCTCTCTTCCATGAGCTCGGTCACGGTATTCACTACCTACTTGGACGTACCGAATATGCTGCCACCTACGGGACATCAACCTCGAAGGATTTCGTCGAAATCCCCTCTAAGATGCTCGAGAATTGGTGCTGGGATCCCTCAATTCTTTCTCGTCTTTCATGTCATTACTCCCATCTTTCACCGGAATACCATAGCGCTTGGCGCGCTGAACATCCATACTTGAAAGCTAGGGAGGAGAGAGCCCCTTGGGAAATGCTAGAAAAGCTTGTTGCTGCAAGGACTTGTAATTTGGCTCTTACCACGCAACGACAGTTACATTTAAGCCTATTTGACAGGACTGTACATCAACTAGGTGTAAATGATGTGAGAAAATTGGATTTTGGGTTGCTCTACAATAAAATCCGGCGAGACGTCACAGGACTTCTTGGCCCCGAAAGTGAACGTAATGGAAACTGCGATTGGGGATGTGGACATGCTCGCTTCGATCATCTGTTCATTGGGTATGATGCAGGATACTATTGTTATTCTGTGTAAGTTTTTACTTCTACATCTTTTACACAGATCTCTATCTAATTTCCTTGCAGTGCAAGTGTTTACTCGGCAGATATCTTCGAGACTAAGTTCAAGCACAAACCATTAGATCCAGAAGAAGGTCGGAGGTATAGAAGATTAATACTTGAGAAAGGAGGGAGTAAACCTGAAATGGAGTTATTGGAGGAGTATCTTGGACGGCCGCCAAATGGCGAAGCATTTTCTAGGGCGTCAAGGGGTTGACTTCTTTTGCGCCAGGAGCCTTGGAGTCACAGGAGTAGAGAGAGGGAGGTAGCATACTCATGGAGTTGCTACTGTATCTTAGTATCATCACAAATTAATTGATTTAGATACCCTCATACGGTCTAGATTTACAAGTGAAGCTTCTTACGATTTCCAAGAGCAAATCGAACGGCCAAATCTGCGCCGTGAAGCATATCCGAAATTGAAACTTGGAACAAAGGTGGTCTTGAGCAAGCGAGGTTGCAAGTGAGGTTGCAAGTGAGGTCGTCGATGAAGTTATAAGTGATACTAATAAGCCCCTATTCTCTGGTCCAATCATTTACTAAGCGAACTACTTCTCCTGTCTTTGAATTGGCATTGTATGACGTCCGCCAAGCCACCCTACGCTCTCTTTACCCCTTTGTATTTGTCAACAAGCTAGCCAAGTCAATGGAGCAGTCCACACATACGAGGCTCGAAGAGTTCCTCGTATGGTATCGTCTTTAAAAACATAATCGATTACAATGCTGGACTCTTCGTCATTTTCGTGCGTGATACCGGCGTATTCAGTAGTGGCAGCGAAGAAGAATGAACTTGTTTGCTTCAGAACCTGGTTGAATTTTTCTCGCCTAATTTTAGTTCTGTTTACCCATCGAGATCCAACTAGACAATACACCAAGCCAGACATCAACGTGGCACAAGCAATGTGGACGTTCGCTTACAAGAGGGAAGCGATGAAGAAATCATTTGTCGAGGTTTACACTGGCACGATCTATCTCGGCCATGGCGTTACGATTATCGACCCCAACAAGCCTTTGATGCGATAATTATGGCAAATGCCGTAATTCGGTACCTAATCAACCGACTCTTTACTGGTGGATGGATGGCATACTCTGCTTTATGTTTCAAGTCGCATTTTACCTTCAGGCCAGAGCTCGAGATGCATGCTTAATTTCTCTTCTGTCGGAATCTTGTTCTAAACATACATATGCCTTAGGACTTGGTACAATTGTTGCTTTTGAAAGATACTTGGTGACTTGTTTACCGCGGTGTTTGGGAGACTTTGGGTTGAGGGGTACACATGTACACAATTATCTCCTCAACAGATGACTGGCGTAGAGAGGAATATGAGATTTGACACCGTGGTAGAGACTTACGAGAAATACCTAACCCAAAGACAAGACGGAGCAAGCGTCTTCATAGTCTCTGAAACAGCAGGCTAGACCTGAAGCACATATTATATATCTCTTGTCAGCTATAACGAACCATGCCTTGTAATCTAGTATCTTGTCTATCTCTTTCTATGATCTAACGCATGAACTCCGGACTCCAATCTAAAAACACTCCAACTCTTCTCGAACCTCCAAAAAGCTTGGTCTGTCTATGACCACAGGATTCGAACATTTCCAATGTAACGCATTAAGAGCCTCGATCGCCATCGCATCCTTCTCACTCGTGTCGAAACCATCATCGTCGACCTTTCTCTCAACCAAGCCCAACAAATCCTCGACTAGATGACCAAAAGCAAACACTTCCATGCGCTCGATCATCTCTGAGTTCTCGTGGTCTTTGCTGTAGATTGTCGCTGCACCAAAGTCCCCGAGGAGTGCGTGACCCGTCGATCTATCGAGGAGTATGTTGTGCGCATACAAATCACCGTGTTTAATGCCTCGTTCGTGGAGATGTTCTGCCGCGCTAGCAATGCCCAGGAGGATGTTTCTGCAGGTTTCGACGGAGAATACCATTTCTGGGTTGAAAGAGTCACGGGTACAAGTATCCAACGTGGGTGGAAGGCCAAGGTTAGTGTACACCGGCGGGATAAGCTCAAGGACGAGGCCTTTCTTGTCTGGATGGCCGTGGATTTTGCCAATAGGATCAATCAGATTTGGATGTTTACCAGCCATGATTGTGGCGCTCATCTCATCAGTCGGCGAGCCATCACTCGTTACTTCGCCCTTGAAAAGCTTGATGGCGACAGTCTTTTCTTCCAAAGGTTTTTTCCACGCCCCTCTCGAAATGATACCAGATGCTCCTTCTCCCAACAAAGTTTGTACCTCCAGCTCCTCCCAAACAATGTCATCCAAAATGGGGTTGTCTTCTGATGCAGTGGCGCAAGGATTTCCTGCGAATGATAGGAAGGACAACTCGGGTAGCTCAAATAACCATTTCGGTAGCTCCGTAAGCTTATTTGAAGACAACCTCAGCAGGCCAAGCTTTCGACAATGTGCCATCTCAGCCGGCAAGCTCTTCAATTGATTACCAGCCAACATACACTTTTGCAATCGATGGCACTGCCCAATACTAGCCGGCAGAGTCGCAATCTCATTATTCGTAAGAATCAACCATCTTAGTTTTCGTGGAAATGCGAATTCTGGAATCGTTGTCATGTGATTATCCTTGAATGCAACCATTTCTAAAGACCGGCATTGGGCAAGCTCCTTGGGGAATACTGTGAAGCCACAATTCGAGAAGAAGGCGATTTTGAGCTTATGGAGGCGGGAGATATCCTTGGGAAGTTGGGTGAGGGACGTATTGCCCGAGAGATCGAGCATTTCCAGGGTATCGAAAGGAGTCAGAATTTCTCGTGGGAGAGCGGTGAGTCCTGATGAGATTTTGATCTTCTTCGCTCCTTTCTGTATCTGGGACTCCTGTTTATTGATTTGGCCATTAGAGGCTGCCATGGTGACGAGAGAATTTGAGGATTGCCAACACCGTTTTGGAAAGGAGGGATTTTGTTGGGCGAGAGTAAAACAAAAATTACGAGGATCTAGGGGTAACGAAAATGTATGTCTTCATATAGAGGTCATTCGAAAAGAACAGAAAGCTACAAAGGCAAGAAATATGAAATCAATGTGCAACAGAACGGCACGAAGAAAGTCGTCCGGTTCCTATAACGGTCCCAACCTTGTCATCCTTAATCTCCTCTTATCTTAGCACGCTCAGGTCGCTAAAAGGATTTTCCTTTCCGAGACCAGCTAAGTCACGTGAACAACTCTCCATTCAGCTGGTATCCTTACATAGATATATTTTGCAAGATGTGGTATATCTGACGGGTTCAAGCTTCAATTTTCCCTCATGGTTACCGAGTCCCTAGATCTCGGAAAATGGAGACAAATTGATTGACTTAATAAGTTAACTTATCATTTTGCTTATCTAAGCTAAAGTCTCAGCAAATCAGGGAGACGGGCACCAATATATTCTCATAAACATCAAAGCTATTGTTGCCTGTCAAAAGTAAATTAATCGATTACATAGAGAGAAGCGCCCCCCCCCCCCCCCCCTAGCCTAATAGTTGTCAAAATGGGGTGTGATTAGAAGGGAAACATTTGCCTCGAAAATGGCAATTCTTGGCTCAATGCTTCAAGTCTACACAGCAAAACAAAGTTAGGTACGAACTGAGGCCCAGGACCAGCTTGGTGCTATAAGATCCTACTCTTCCGCTTGTTATCTGGCGATATTTAAGCGATGAAAATAAAGAAAATAGGCAGGATTAGAACACCAGAGAAGGTCCAATGCGAGATTAAAGTTCAGTAAGCCTGCAAGATATTCCAAGGAGGTCTGCTGTTCTATTCTTGCAATCCCGGACAGCGCTAGAATTTGATCGGATACGTCAACTTTCTCCCAGATTATGCATCAAGAATGCCGTGCCACATATACATGGGCTGGTAACCGCGGCAACAGCCAAATCTGCATTTTCATACACCTTTGTCATATCTGCGTTTTGTTAGTCTAAATACTTCCGACAGCCTTTGGTAATACAAATTGAACTATTTCATAAATACCAGATTCCAAGTTCGCAGGCTATATTTACAGAATCTTAGAAGACCCCTGGTAATTCCTGCCACAAAATATGGGACTTCCTGAGAACATAAGTGGCAGACGTTTTGAAGAAATCAAGCCTACCCAAACAGTAACTCAAGGCAACGTATGTCGTGGATTGTTCCTGAGCTCCTAACTCAACGAGTTGAATGTCCGCTGTGTTGCTGACATGTACCAGTCGTTGAAACTTACACATCTGGTGATATTGTTGACATTCGTTGAGGTTGGTTTGCAAGAAATGGAACGACCCATCTAGCATGACAAAATAAGGGATTCCTTTACAAGACCAGAGCCTTTGAGATAGCCTGTTTTCCGATGTTCCCAGTTTGTCATGTTAGCTTACGTTCTAGGTGGGAATTCATCTAATTGGGCATACTACTAGGCCTGCACATCTCAAGCATAATGAGAATGGACCCACAGGGCATTTCGGTGATGAGTTGAATCTCTATTGGCGTCCCGTAAAAGAGAGCATGTTCACTAGCAAAATTCGCATCGTGCATACACTAAGGACAAAGCTTGTATGCAAGAGTCATCGTTGCTCGAAAATATGAGCACTTGATTTCTGGTCCTCTTGACGGCCTCGAAAGGTAGAAAGTATTGGATAATTTTCGAAACTTAAAGGTTGGTAGGGCTCTTGCGTTTGTGGTTTGGCAAAATCGATGTAGTATCTACATCACTCTGAAAGGCACTTTGAAATTTCCGATACTGCCACTAACCACTCCAAAGTTAGATCAAGTAAGAAACTGGCGTTTGAGTTATTGTGATCGAGCAACCTCAAGCTCTCTTCAGCCTCCCGGCATCTGTATTCATAGCCTCAATCAGCAAAAGGAGGAATTTGGTCTGTCCAGCAGAAAAGACATATCCTGGATAGCTTACTAGCCATCCCAATTGTACTAGATTGGTCAGTAAAGTCTATTGAAATCATGGCAGCTGTCTAGTGCAGGGTTTGAAGTCGCTCATACAACGCGCTCTGCATGTTGCCGCAACACGGACAGAGCCGGCTGTGCTAAAAGGGAACCTGATAAGCCATATCAAGATATTTAATCCGCGCAGTAAACTTATAAGTTCTTTAGAGGAGCGGATTTGAAAGTTAAAACGAGTCAGACGAATTGTGGCAACTATGTTATAGTGTTACACAAAAGGCTGGCTCTTGAGTACCGCTAGTAGAGTAACTGGACATGAGCATTGGTGGCCCGTGCACACCGGTTTATTCCTCCTAAGGCGCCGAGAACAAGAGCTTTGAATGAGATTCTTTCAACGCGCATTGAATGTTCAACTCAACGCGACATTTCTCAGCCGTTGTTCACATAGTCTTTCTCTCTTCTCAGCTGCCATTGCGTTAACCATGGCATCTCAGCCAATGACCTCGTCGATGCAGCCGACAGATGTTTATGGTGGAGGTGAGTTTCTTCCTCGCGCCGATTGACAAGCGCTCACATCAACCCCTCCATAGATGAAGTATCAGCAATCATTCTAGATCCAGGCTTCTCCAGTGTCCGCGCAGGCTTCGCAGGAGAAGATACCCCTAAATCCTTCTATACCTCATATTATGGTGTTTCCGGCGACCGAACAATATTCAGTGATGAAGATATCCACAATCCCCTCGTGCCTGAGATGGAGGTCCGAAATCCAATGTCCAAAGATGGAGTCGTGGAGGACTGGGACGCGGCGACACAGCTATTCGAGTACGCGATCACATCACGCTTAACGAAGTTTAAACAGTCAGATCCAAGAACCAATGGCTTGAACGACGCGAAGGATATGGATGCGGACATGGAGGCTGCTGACGAGGAAGAGAAACCACTGGAAGAGCATCCTTTGCTCATGACTGAGACGGCATGGAACAGCAGCAAAAATAGGGAGCGGGCCATTGAGATAGCTATGGAGAACTGGGGATGCCCTGCCTTCTGGCTGGCACGGAACAGTGTAATGGCAGCCTTTGGGGCAGGCCGCGCAACAGCCTTGGTGATCGATGTTGGGGCATCAACAACCTCTGCCATGTGCATTCATGACGGTCTTATTCTGAAAAAGAGTATCCAAAAATCACCGGTGGCAGGCAATTGGGTCTCATCTCAGGTGCGCTCTCTTTTCAGCGCCCAGGATCCAAAAGTCGACATCGTTCCTCATTATTTGATATCTTCGAAAACGCCCGTTGATGCAGGCGCGCCTGCGCAAGCTACCTTCCAAAATTTTGAGCATAAGATCACAGACAGCTTTCGAGCATTGGAGGAAGAGCGTGTTCTATCGGAGTTCAAGGAATCAGTCGTCCAAGTATACCAAGGACCAGGACGGCTAAGTTCTACCCACCCATCAGGCGTTCCCAACATAGAAACTGTTAAGGCAATGCCAGGACGTGTCTTTGAATTCCCAGACGGTTCAAACCAAATGTGGGGGGCTGATCGAATGACCGTTGTGGAAGGCATGTGGGATGAGAGAGCTGCTCTCCCAATCCCTTCAGAACCTGCCTTGACGAAAGCGCAAACAATCCCAGAAATGGTCAGAGCATCTGTACAAGGTGTTGATATGGATCTGAGGGCCGCGCTACTACAAAATGTCGTTGTTACCGGAGGAACCACGTTGCTCCAAGGATTCACAGACCGATTATACAACGAGATGCAAGCAATGTGGCCTGGCGCTAGAATAAAGATCCAAGCCGCTGGTCTGACCACAGAGAGAAGATTTGGTAGCTGGGTTGGAGGAAGTATTTTGGGAAGTTTGGGCACATTCCACCAGATGTGGATCTCAAGGAAGGAGTACGAGGAGTTTGGAGCCAGCGTGGTTGACAAGAGATGTAAATGACAGACATGTAATGATGATGAGACGCAAAAGTTATGCTTTCTGGCTGGCGGTTGTCAAGAGGATTGCTAATCTAAAGGGCGGTGGCGTATGGTGTCTGCTGCTGGATATACCTTTAAAGAATCGGCTAGAGGAGAAGAATTTTGACACCTTTAGCATAAGGCTCTATAGTGAAGATTTTTTTCATGTATTTCTGTTCCATTTTCCCCCATTTTCAACCTCGCCTCTACCAACCTCTCCACCTAGGCCAAACATCCACAATTTCATCCTCCTTTCCCTCACGACTCGAGTCCAAAACCAAATACCACCCAAACCCCGTCCCCGCAATACAAGCATGGTTCGGCCACACCCTAACTTTCATCCCCACTTCCAAGGGCTCCTCTTCCCCCCTCTCCCCATTCCAAGTCAGAATCCCATGCTCCTGACTGATCCTCCCAACCTTCCACCCTACATGCTCCTTCAGACTCAACTTCGGCATCTTCACACCTGTGCGATTCCAGGGTGTCATGACGCCCCAACCAGCATAAGCTTTACAGGGCTCGCGACCCAATGCGATGCAACCAGCGCCGAGGAGGGCTTCAAGCGTGCCATTCTTGCCACGACCTGGATACAGGGACGCGACCTCGGCGACAATAGTTAGAGCCAGGTCATCATAGGAGAGCATTGCGTCAGGTCCGTCGGTAGGAAGCGCGCGGGTGGCGAGTTGTTGGCAGTCAAGGACTGGGTAGACTCCAGCGTGGATCTCGATGTTACAATTTTTCTCGCGAATGGCGGCGATTGTGGATTTTAATGCTATGATGGCTTGTTCTTCAGCGGACTCTGGGTCAAAGCAGGAGACGAGGAGGTTGCGGATTGAGGTTGAGGTAGGAGTTGCTCCTACGGAGAGGACGAGGGACTTGGAGGGAGAGGTGGAGTGGACAAGCTCTGCTGTTACTCGGAGAGCTTCGAATTCTTGTCTTAGGAAGCCGAGGGCGGTGGCTTGGTTGCTGGCGCTATAAGAGTGGCCGGCGTGGGAGTAAAGACCCAGAAGATGGGCTGTCCCGGCTTTCTCGAGCGTCAGGAGGCTGGTGATTAGTTGGGAGCAAGTTTCCGACTGGGGAACTACTCCAGCTCTGTGGTGACCATCGCCTACATTGATCTTGAGGAAGATATTGGGTGGGACAGAGGACGCCTTGTGGATGGCTGCCACACAGCCAAGTTGGGAGGGATGGTCAACCATGAGACAAAGGCCATCGGCTCCTAGCTGTTTTGCAATGAGAGACAGACGCTCTACAGCTCCTGGTGCTACTGGAAAACTGTACAAGAGCTTTGATTGTTATAAGCCTTGGACTCCGAGAGTGGGACGTGCTTGAGCCTTACATTGACTTGACGACCAGCACTTTGATATTCAAGCAATAGTGGGAGAACATTCTCGGCCTCGATGATAGTTGAGACTATGATATTGACAGGAGTGGTTCCATCTCCCACTTGCAGTCTTGTGAGTTCAGTAGTCTATAAAGGTCAGTGAACTATTTGGCAATCCCATACTTGTACAAAATACTGCCAACATCACGAATGCAGAGAACTGGATAAGACGAAAGAAGTACTTGAAACTTCAAAAACAAGGACTAGGTTTCGTATACCTTGTGAGTCTTGATATGTACTCTCCAGCCAAACTCTAACTCCTTCACAGCTTGTAACATGCGATCGCAATTACGTTTGATCTTGCTTATATCAAGCACAGCAGCTGGTACTGGTACATCTTTGATAAGCCTGCCAACAAAAGTTTTCTGCAGATCCTCCTTCGAAGCTAGTGGATACAGTGATGCCATGGCCATGATTGATTAATCTGCGATCTTGAAAGTGGGATACAAAGGAAGAACAGAACTTCCAGAATCTAAGATTGAAGTGAAGAGGTTTTTGTACGGTTTTAAATACACTTGAGGTAGAATGAATGACTCAATCAATGACTGTAACGAGCGACAGAAAATGATTGCTAAAAGTGTGGATATAATTTGAAGTTCGGGTGATCTTTTCTCCGGTCTTGTCATTATGATGTCCACGTTGAAATTTAGCCGGTGTTGAAGCTGCCAAGGCCAACTGTGTAAGGTTGCAGGCAAATGTGAACCACGAAGATTTTGGCTGAGAAAGAATTTTGGTTTTGTCATGAAAACACAAGAACATTTGCAGTACTTGAAATTCCAATCAAGTCCATTTGAGACCCGGATCCTCTATCCTTAGCCTTGTCACTCTGGGAGAAGGTATGGCGTCGTAGTTTAAATCTTGATGATCAACAAGCTAGGGGTCAGCCAATTCAGTTCACCCCTTTTGTAAGATGAGGAATCCCTTACAACTGAAGGGGGATTATATTAAAGTTTCAGTACGTATTGACTTCATGGTGAAGCAAAGATACATGACTAAGCCGCTTGATGGAACCTTTGTTCGTTCTCAGCCTTGCATATCTTGACTAGTCTCAAAATAGCCTAGCATATGCTCGAATTCCTTTGGAGAAATCACTCCTTGCAACTTACACAAATATATACGCCATCACCGTCGCAACTTCAAAATCACAAACAGAGCAGGAGATGCGGAGCCGTCCCACATATCTCCGATCCTCATAGTAGTGCGCGAACTTGGAAAGACTAACGGAGCCTATTCCTACAATTTGTCGATGATTGGTGACGCGTTCAAGCCTTGGGTTCGCAGTGGGGGAGTCGAAGCCTAGGAGCGAAACTGAAGCAGCAAGTCGTGATGGCGGAATTCACCGACATCGACTGGAAGACGCAAGAACAGGCAGATGAAGACAATCTTCAGAAGATCCTGAATGCAGAGCCAGGTCAAGATGAAGAGCATACTACGCTATTTGACCCAGACCGGCCCCTCGATGCTGGTGAAAAGGCCGACGATGCTGAGAATTTTGAAGACATAAGTGATGATGATCTACCTGAAGAGGAAGATCCCACGGGTACTGCAGAGGGAGACTTGCCAGGACTCACTGATGATATGGGAACTAGTCATGATACCGATGACCTCTTTGGCGACTACCGGGGTTCTTCGCCCTTCGAGTACGATGACCACGACGGAATTCAACCAAATGGTTTACAACACCCAACAGTCGTCGATGGTGCATTGCCACCGCCCTCTACAGAGCCCGAGATCAACCTGCGCGAACTCAATTTCCCCGAGCATTATGATAGCGCGAACCAAGACCCCTCGATTCCAGCACCGGCAGAGTCCGAGGAGGAACTGCTTAAGCAGTCATGGCCAACATTTGAGAGAGGAGTAATCATTGAGTGGAATGCTCTTATTGCTCAGAAGGGCGCTCATTACCAATTAAAAACTCCCGATAAACCACCAAAGCCCGTTATGCCAACAAAGGTGAGCTTGGAGATCGCACCTGACCAAGAGAAGTCCTTCCGCGCACCTGGTCCAGCAACCTCTGACAAACGTAAACGAGTGCAAGAAGCTGAAGCGAAAGGTCTTGTCGCTATCGTTGAAGATGATACCGAAGAGGGAGATAGTGATGATGGGCTCGACTGGACCATCCCTGACCCTTCCGAAATGATAGGCGGCATCACTTGGACCGATCTGGAAATTATATGCGAGGATTGGGATGCCAAGATAAACACTGTTGTTCATAAGCCGGTCGAAGAACCCGTGGTAGAGATGGATGATTGGGAGCGGGAACTCTATGGCGACGCACCTGCACCAAACCGGAGAAAGGCCAAGGAGGCAGAAAAGGACATTATCAACGCCCCTCGATTTTCAGTACCATCATTCGATGATTTTGAAGCATCCACAAGAAATTCTGCGAAACGAGTGTTACTCGATCTCAATGATCCATACCTTCTCGTTGACACGCAAGAATACAGCCCTGCGAAGCGCAGACGCTTGGGCCCCCTTCACAGAGCAGGCAAAAGCGGAGTTTCTTCTATCTTGGGCTCAAGATTTAATATCTCTAATGATGAAGCATATGACGCTTTGAAAGAGAATCATCAGCATAAGGTTCGTGCAACTCTTGGAAATGTGTCTCTCGAGCACAGTATGCCAGCTCTTAGACTACAATGGCCATATTACCGCACCAAGCTTTTTGTCCGAGAGGCACGCACATGGCATCGAACTACACTCAAATTCAACAAGTTTATCAACTTGCCCATAACGTTTTCGAGACCTCTCATGCGAAAGAAGAAACAGGTTAAGAACATGCCAACCCATGAGCTTTTCAAAGAGACGAAAGATCTTAGTCTTGCAGATCACTATTCTTCTGCCACTTTACTCGAGTACTCCGAAGAGCATCCTATCGTGCTGTCTAATTTCGGTATGGGTAATCGAATCATCAACTATTACCGACGAAAGGATGCCAATGACGGCGAGCGACCTCAGCCTGAGGATAAGGTTGGTGATGTAACGCCTCTTCTTCCAGAAGATAGATCGCCCTTCGCAAATTTTGGAGAGGTTAGTCCGGGTGAGACTGTTAGAACTCTGCATAATTCTATGTATCGAGCCCCGATCTTCAAGCACGAAACAAAGAACACGGACTTTTTGGTTATCCGTAGTACCACTGGAGTCGGTGGCTCTCAATGGTACATTCGCAATATCGACCATCTTTTTACTGTTGGACAGCAATTTCCTTCCATGGAGATTCCTGGGCCCCATTCTAGACGTGTCACAAATGCCGTCAAACAGCGAATGAAGATGATAGCTTTTCGAAAGATGCGCCACCACCCAAACGGAACTCTCAAGATTGGCGAGATCACAGCTCATATAAATGATACCAGCGACATGCAAAATCGGCAAAAGATGAAGGAGTTCTTCGTCTATGACAAAGCCGAGAAGGTGTGGAAGATGAGACCAGGCGAGTCGATACCTGAAGAGAGCGCTATTCGAGTCTTGATCAAGCCAGAAGAAGTATGCTGTCTCAATGCCATGGAAGTTGGTACTCGACATCTCAACGATGCTGGTTACGAAGTAGACGAACTGAAGAAAGACAAAGATGAAATCGACGATGATGATCATCCAGCCGAAGAGGGCCAACTAGAGAAGAGCCTCGCACCATGGAAGACGAGCAAAGCTTTCCTTGATGCATCGACGGGTAAGGCTATGTTGAAGCTGCATGGCGAAGGTGACCCTTCGGGATGTGGTCTTGCTTTCAGTATGATCCGGACCTCTATGAAAGGTGGGTATATCGGTGCGGTTCAAGGTCCTCAAGCAACTTCGGAAGCCGCAATCGCGGCTGAGAAGAAAGCTAACGGCGGCCATACATATAACGTGAAGAAGCAAGAAGAGCTGTACCAGAATGCCATTCGCGACATCTGGGACAAACAGAAGCAAACTCTCAGTGATGAGGCCGAACATGAAGAGAATGACATGGAGCGCGAGCAAGCCGAAGAAGACGAAAGACTTGGTGCTAGCCAGACCCCACATTCTGCCCCAACCCCTTTCGACGACACTGCCAGCTTGGCTAGCGGCTTTAGCACCAATGTTCGTTCGGGACGTGTAATGCGCATTACCAGGAAAGTCAATAACGGGGTTGGGGGAGTGATGGAAGTCACGGAAATTGTGAAAGATATGCGCGTTTGGAGAGAGTATCAGAAGCGCCGTCATGCCCTTGATGCAGATAAGACAAAGTATGCATCTTCTGACTTCGTTTGTTGAAAGCGTACTGACCTCCATAGTATCTACGAGGCTAGCATCAAACCTACTGGTAACACAGAGTGGGACAAAGAAGAAGCCCTTCGGTAATTGTGGCCGCGCCCCTTCTTGCGGCATTTGCTAATAGTTGCAGAGCGAGAAAAGAGCTTGCCCGTCTAGAGCGCAACAGAGAACGACGCTTTGCCCGAGAAAAGCAGAAGGGCAATCTAGGAAAGCATTCAGACTCTGCGGGTACTGGGTCTCCTTTAGCAACACCAGGTTCTGCACCTGGGAAACCTGGCGGTACCAGCCGAAAGTGCGCAAATTGTGGTCAAACAGGACACATCAAAACCAACAAAAAGTACTACCCCGGCTGCGATGGAAATGAAGAGTCATTTCATTTTTCTCCTCCAACTCAACTAGGCATAGCTTTGAGAGAACGTTGGTCTACTCAAGCGAGTTGACTACGCCACTATCTCGACGGTCTCATATTGATCCCATCTATGCATTATTGCTAACATTTTTACCCTTCAGAATGTGTCCCATGTTAAATGGCACAATGAAACCGGAAGATACCCCAGCTATGAACGGAGGATTTGGTGCCATCTCCGCTCCATCCTTCTCATAATCGATGGAGCCCCTGTCTCCTCCCCACCACGTTCCCTTGTCGCGAACGTCCTGGTCGCGGACCCTAGAAATCACCTACACGATAAGATTCACGCAAGGCTTGGACATGAGGACACAAATTTCGCACTGGTAATCGTCACGAACACTGCTCTTTCAACTCCTTTTCTCTTTTCCCATTTATTTCACTTGTACAGTACGAATAAACACAATCACCACGACTGCATTGGGCGCTACGGTATGGAAACGGCATTGGAGGCGTTGCATCGGTTTGGTAATATTAGCGTTCACGGTCGACAGTGCCAAAAATGAAAAAGTGTAGCACGGACCGGAGGGGAGTTCTTTGGATTTCATTGCATTTTCAGATGTAGTGCGTGTTAAGAGCACGTGCGCACATAATACCCCGGGGGAGTGGAGGAAATTGACCTGGGAGCGGCGTTGAGCAGGGAAAGATAATTCGAGGCTGAATGTGGACCTAGAGAAAGACAATCTCTGTCACAATCAAGAAATATCAACCCCTTCGAACTATGCCAGTGTCTTATTATTTAGGCTGCATTTCTAGGTTTCCCCTATGCTCTGATGACGCAAAAAGACATGGTTAGGGTAATATTTGTGAAGCATGCTCGTTCTATTAATTTCATTAATAAGATACTTTTAATAGCCTCTCATGCCAATCCAATTCCTGCTGCCGCCTTGGCACAATCCCCTTTTCATTCTCGCTTAGCTTCCACACTACATATGACCAAATAACGCCCAGCCTCTCCTCAAAAGTCAAGTCTAGTCGATTGGCCTCGTTTACGATGACATCAACTAACTCTCTTGCTGAGAAGGAGGCTCCCATGTGGAAGAGTGTATCATCTCTGTTTTTGGACTCTGACTCAAGATCCTCATACGCCTCTTGGACCTCTATCCTTCCATTTAGATTGATTCATATTTTAGAAAGTTAACTAGATTTGCATTATCTTACTTACTTGTGGCGAAGCTGATACTGTGCTCAAAAGTCTACCACTCTGAAAGTTTCACCTTACTCTAGCTGAGTCACGCATAGGACAGTTGCTGGTTGAGACAGTAGAGCACCCCGTTACTCTCACCGAAAATACCCTAAATAATCAATATTAACCAACAATCTATAGCTTAGTCACTTAAATTTATTCTAGGAATGTCTACGCCCTCATTTCATTTATCACAATGTCCAGTCTTGACTAAGTTTTCACAGGTACATATTTCAATAATTTTATAGCTTTAAATAATAAGCTTTTACTTCTGCTACCAAATATAACTTGCTACCAAATTGATTTATTATTTCGCTATACTGTATTTTGTTTTAAACAAGACACATGTCTTACGACTAATAACTTGTTAAGGACACCTCCTAAACGTCCAACTAACTCCAAGTTTTCCCAAGCAAGTCACATTTCTTAATGCTAAAGTGTCGCATACAACATCCCTCCCACAAAACTCAGAACAACAAAATTTCATACCGAAAAATCACACTTTCTAAAGACGAAACATAAACAATCTGCATCTCAACAAAATCAGGTCTCTAGTCGAATAGTGGTGCTTCATTCTATCATTGATAGCATTCGTCTAGCCATGATATTCATAACAATACCTTGCATCCTTCAATTCAAAATTCTGATATTTGTTTTCCTTTCTGTCGCATGGCATCTTGCGTTGACAAACATATTCATAGCATGTTTATTTTATATCCGTAAGAGAATTTGCATTTGCATTATTATGGTTAAGCTACTCCTCCCTCGTTTCATATAAACACCGCGACTGTAGACTTTAAATTTTTCCGTTTGGCTCGAGGATCTTTCTTTTGAGGCTTTATGTACTTGAGGGATTTTAAAGCAACAGTAAGCGTAACCCAAAGTTACCAAAAGTAAGGGGTTGAATGGCATTCATGCTAGTTGTATAAAGATGGGAGAAGAGAAGATACTTCCTATAGAGAAAGTGAAGGCCTGGGGCAGCCAGCTTATCAAACGATCGCTACGAGTGGTTCATTACCGCCAAAACCCACTTTCCGCTGCGCATGATTTTGGTAGCATAACGGCCTAATCCCGCCAATGCGATTTTACTGATACAAATTTCATTTTCCATGGCTTTGTAGATCTTCATGCTCCAAGGTCATGCCCCTACGTTTCTATCACTCCATTCCATGTTTAAAATCCACCTCCATCACTGCGAAGCAGAAAGGCCTACCCAATTTAATCAGCATCGTTGTACTTCAAAATAACATAACCGGGAAACTCACATCATTTCGGTGATGGTCGCGATGGTGGTAGTAGAAGAGCTTGTCCAGAAACTTCTTGCCTGTTCATTGAGTTAACAGTGGCTGTAAAGATAGATCAATTGACTTACAGCTAACTCGGAGAAGTACCTCACAAGAGCAGCATAAACGAAGAGGACAGCCATCACACTTATCCGTCGCATATTCGAGGCAGTACATACAGCGGCGGTTGTTAGGGTCGCGAGGTATTTGATTCCCATTTTCGTCATATTGGATCTCCTCTATAATAGTGGAGAATTTCACATGGTGATGTTTGATGATATTAAGCTTCTCAGTGCGACAATTCAGGCAGATACGTGCCATGTGGACGTTGACTTGGCGCCAATTCTGGTTACGGCAGAATAGGGGACCTCTGTGCTTCTCGATTTTGGTCTTGTCTATTGCTGAGATCGTATTGTACGGCGAGGGGGCGGTAACTTGGTACTGTTTGGCGACTCGCTCAATCTCTACTTGCGCTGCCTCTCCCTGCGGAGTCTCATCATTTTCGTCGTTACCTGGCACCCTAGATACTAGAGGTAGCATTTCGTTCTGTAGAGCGTCTTCAAATAGCATTAAGTCCAAGTGCTGTCCAAAAGACCAGTTTCCCAAGCTGTCATTCGAATATTCAGGTTTACAATGATTGCATAGACCTGCTGATGCCTCGCGGGGGAGCCAAAACATCTCTTCGGATATTCCAAAGTCGCACGTAAATCTACAAAATGTGCACACCTCAAGAGGATTGTCTGAGCTTGGTACTTCAGGCGACAAGTGACCAAGAGCCAGCTCTTGGAAGGTTGGGCCGGCACGATTGCCAGAATGAACAAGGCCATCGGGTGTAAGATGCTCTGAAACCTCATTCTTCACATTGCGGTTGACATTACGTGCTGTTTTGAGGAGGCGAAGTCGCTCCTGCGCATCATCATTCTGATCTGACATTTCTTCTTCTGTTTGCTCGTTACTTAGTGCCGATCGCACCAAATGTTCCAGGTGTTCAAGGCCGTCATCTACCCTCTGGTATCCCTCCATAATTTCAGCATGTGTAGGAAACAGAGGAATCGATGCTATCCCAGGAAGTCTAATTACTACTCGTTCTGGACCTCTAAGTGATGCAAAGCTATAGACGGGTGGAAATACGGGCCGAGCATTTGTCCCTGGACGAATGCTGGGAGCTGACCGTGGTAATTGTAGACCCATGCTTGGACGAGCAACATTTAGCAAACGAGGAGGTCTCATAAAAGATGAGGGACCATTGCGCCTATAACGAGGTGGCAGTATAGGCGGAGCAAGTATTGTTGGACGATTTCTGGGACCGGACCGTTGTAATAGCCGGCTCTTATTTGGACGAGCGGCATTTGACAAACGTGGAAGTCCCATGGAAGGCGAGGCACGATTGCGCCCATAAAGCGGTGGTAATACTGGTGGAGCAAGTATTGTTGGATGAATGTTGAAAGCCGTTCGTGCTACTAGTCGGTTCCTGCTTGGACGAGCATTGGCTGGCAAACGTGGAAGTCCCATGGAAGACGAGGAGCTAGATACAAGTCCCGGATTGAAATTCCTATCGGAAGTGGCATCAACGTGGTCATATGTAGCCAAAAGAGCGGTATTGTTGATACGCGAGCGATTGGTGCCGTTGCCAATAGTAAGACCTCGAAGAGCTAGCGTTGAGCCATCAGAAGTAGGGGCACCAGAACCTTGGCCAGTCACTAGAGAGACATTGTTGCGATATGGGCTAGTATAATCAGAAGGAGAGACAAGATTATAAGCGAAGTCCATTGAATCGGAGTTTCTACGAGACTCAATTCTCGTAGGGGTTCTGGTTTCTTGAGCTTTCGGCATTTCACTTGGAGCTAATCGCAATGCAGGTATTCCGTTATTGGCTACCGCATCTGGATTTTGAGAGCTATCCATACTGTCGTGGAAATACAGTACTTCTTCCGGTGCCTGCGAATTTGCTTGTTGAGGGTTAGCCTCGCTTATCGCTTGAGCGCTAGAAAATTGCTGATTGCCAAGCAAATTGGACGGGTTGTGAAAGTTGATTGAATTTGCGGAACAAGATACGACAGCTCTGCTACCTTCTTCTTGATCAGAAGAGCTTCCTTCGCTAGCCAGTGTTCCCCACTCACGAGTTATTGGTGCTGGGGTGCAACTGCGGATAGGCTTCATAACAGTATTTCTATAAGCAGGTTTTGGCTCGTTGTCTGAAGCGTGGACCGGCTGAGCAGAAAAGTGCGAATACAAAGAGCATGTATCTGAAGTCTTTCGAGTGGTGTTCGTCACTGGGTCGGTGTTACGCCTAATGGCGTTGCCAAACTCGCTCTGCGGCAGCGGAAAGGATGAGTATCTGGTGTTTGTTGAGCCAAAGGTAAAGCCTGTTGCGCTTGTGATATTTGAAAATTTCGAATTGGGAGGCAGCGAAGTACTGGTGCGGTAGCTTTCAGGATCAGCTGTTGCACTGCGAGGTTGAGTACCTGGGACCGTAGGATTTTCTGGGGCGTTTTGGAAGCCAGTTGAGAATCTCTCTGTTTGGTATGCGGCAGTTTTTGCTTGATTGTACGAGTTTGCTAATGCGAGATTGCCTGTAAAGTCTTGAGTATCAGTTGAGGGGCTAAGCAGATCTCTCGCGGTGGCGCAAGCTTGAGAATGCTGTGGACCTGGATTTGACGGAGGGTTTGAAATTGGAATCGCAGGATAGCATGCAGGTTCTGCAAAGCTAGATGGAATAATCTGAGTAATCTTCGTCGATGTAGCTGCTTGAGAGGGTAGCGTAGCTGGGTTTGGCGGGTTGTGGTACTGTGTTGGAGCGAAGATGTTGACCTCGAGATCGTCCGAATTCAAAGTGCGTGTTGCCTTTAAGCCGGCTTGGAGATGCAAGTCGAGGTCAGTGTTGTATAGCTGCTTGAATGGTCGTGCTGGTGCAGTATGATACTGATTGTGAGAAGGAGATGATGGAGGAGTAACCTCAGTGGAATTATATGGTAAAGGCATGATTAGGGATGCTCCCTCAGCCACTCAGCAACTGGGGCACCCCACAAAGAATTGACTCCCACGCTTTGAGAACCTCGCCTAAACATTGGAGCCACTGAGTAGGATGATGGGCGTGGCAGCTGCTAAATTTTTATCGCTGGAAAAGTTTGGAAGACTTAAAGCTGTAAAAATTGTTTCGGCCTGAAGATTTCCCATAAACAACGCTAGTCTTCGAAGAGCTTGGCGTATGTTTCATTGCTCCTCTTGATACTCAGCATTGATGCCGCTATTAGCTTTGTGACTTATAACATAGGATAGAAATGACAAAGCTGAATCTGAGACAGACAACACTTCAAATAATCCAGCGATTGACGGATATCTGTGCCTCCTTACCTATTTGAACCATTATCCTTGTTTGCAATTAGAACAAATTATTGGTTTTACCATCCATATATGTTTGCTTTAGGAAGTATATGAACCAAATGGTTCATGGAGCAAAACAATGATCAAATCCCAATATTAAAAGGCCAGCTGAACTGAGATAGTTAAATTATGGAATATTTCTGCCACATTGGTTGAATGGCAGTTCTGTTACACTAGTTATATAACAAGGAGGCAGAGACCTATAAGCTATTGTAACAAAAGACTATCGCGTAGTTGAGGGGCTGCTCAGTAAATTCTTACTCATGGTTGTCAGGCATCTTGGGTGGGATGACTTTTAAACCACTAAATTACTCTTATGATCACAACACTATCATTTTGTCTTGAAAGCAACACCTTCGTTTGAGAAGGGTAGTTTCTCGCTTGACTCAGCATCGTTAAACAAAAGGGGAATGAGGAGACCCCACTTTGGTGGAAGATCGAGCTATCTTGAATTTGAGGCACCACGGCCAGACTTCGATCTTGCCACAATTTCACTTCGGCTTTCATTTCTAAAATTTAGCCCCTCCTTCTCGTCGTCATCGTAAACCGTGGCCGTGGCCGCTGCGCACCACATCAATCTCAAGATTCAATTGGACGGCCACCTAGACTATTGTTAGAGAAGCATTCTCTTACGAGATAGCGTGTAAATGACCTCAACAATTTAGGAGGAAGGATGGTAGGTACATTAGCCAACACTTCCGTCAATACTTCCACCATCTTACCGAAAAATCGCGTTGAGTTGCACATGCTGGCCTTTCACTTTGACCTCCTCCCCCCCACAACTCCAAAGACGATCAGAAATTTTCGAACCCGACTCTGCTTAGAAATTTCGCATAACCCCAGCCTCCAACGTCGCATCGTGGAATTGATGACAAATTTGACTGTTGAGAGTCAATTTACTGTAACCATCGGTGTTTTGTGACTTTATGAGAAGAGGTGAGACGGTACCCAGCAGCTGTCTTGACCCGTGGCTAACATTTGCTTATAAAGTGGTGCTTTGACTTTGCGGAAAGGTGTCAATAAACTCTCAGGCTTCAATATGGAGTAGGGTATCAAGTGGCCGGGTCTAATCTTGCACCAATAAAAGAATGAACTATCTTCAGCACTCTCTGCTGTCCGCTTCGGAGCATACCAGCCATGACATTCATGACACCACAGTCTGAAAGCGGCCTGTTGCCTAGAGGTGTCCATGAAGGGTCATCTGAATGTAATATTGGCTCGATGCCGGACGAAGCGGTAAACAAACGATATCGTCTTAGGTGCACACACCTGCTTGTCCTGTCCTCAAAACTTGCTTGTTACTGCCCCTCCAAATTCGCTCAGTACTGTCCCCGTGAGAATAATGACGATACTCTACTGGACACAAATGAGAACGTTTATGTTGAAAAGCCCGATATCCCATTTCCGCTCATAACTCCCAGGTGTCGCGCGTTTAAAGTGTCATGCATATTTACTGAGGAGTCTCTGCAATTAAATATACTGTCGGTTACGAGTCAAAGCCGAAATATGCCTATTGACAACATACACATCTGTCTTTTTTATACTTGAGAATGAGTTCAAATATAACTGATTGATTTAGTGTCTAAAGCGAGGGTGGCATGGTATACCAACACAGAAAAGTTGGTATTTGACCCCTGAAACCCAGTACCAAACTCAGGCCGAAAATGAGTTGATTCTACGATACAGTCATCTTGATCATATATGACATTTTCATGAACAGTCTCTCAGGATTCCTTAAAATCCTTTCCGTATCTGTAATTTTCGCCCCTCTCGAGTCGTACACTCTTCAAAATGTATTTGAATGATCCCCCATCGAGCTTTCCGTCGAGGGTAATGACCGTAGCATAGCTACCCCTACCACAGCCTGTCTAGTTGGAAAATACTGAGAGATGGTTCACATCAGGTGTAGGAATATAAGGGCTGTGAGAAGTAATATGACTTCCCTTGCCTCTATAATTTGGGTTGATGGTGCGATCCTTTTTTCATTGGTAGTTCTTGTTTCCTTCTACAACAGCCGTCCTCCAGAACTAGAACTCTCTTGCACCGACCATGATTAGCAGATTTGCCAAAGAACCACAAACGTGCGGGTAGGAACAAATATGGTTGTTTCTGTAAACTTAGAGATCTCTCTCGTAGCTTCGCTAAATTGCTTCACGAAGTCAAGAGATGCGTTAGAGACGAAACTGATATTGGCGGCAACATTTTTTTTGCTCGCAAGGATTCTTGGGAGATGACAATCTTCAAACTAGGCTACTCCACAGAAAGCTTCATTAAGTTGCAAGATGTCTCTCTGTAATTGGGACAAATGTTGCTCTAAACAGGATTTTCTTCTGAGCTTGTCTTGGCTAAATATTGATATTTCCTATTGCTCTAAAGTGCAAGAAATAGAGTGTGATGAAGGAAATAGCTTGCGACGCCCCAAAAATTAGCACCTGAACTCTGCATCTTCAGAACCTCAGTATACTTGATCTCGCAGAGCTTAAGACTTATATTTCTCTGGCTCTCCCGGGTCCTTCACTTCTCGTACTCACTTCATGAAGGATGGCAGACCATAATGAAGCCAGAGATGTTCTGTAATATCAATCATGCTGTAGTAGTACTTGGTGAATGTATTGTCGAAGATGTCACATACATGGCACCTGAGAAGTGTCTGGAAAAGGGGGGTTGATTTTTTCCCCTTTCGCTTAGAGCAAGCAAATCACGTGACATTAGAACATCTCGAGGCTGTTGAAACATCTTATTCAACATTGATTCGAAGGCCGTTAGAATTTGAGCGAGGGACAAAGGGATGAGATATGGTAAGTAGAGAAGTCAATCTCAATCCGTTCATTCCAAGGCAAGATCAGCGTATAGGACTGCCAGGTTCTTTACCGGGGGATGGTCTAGCCCACTACGATTATACATCTGCTCAAACAGCTATTCATAGCCTTCTTCGCAGCTGCCTCGTATAACACAAATCCCATTACCGTTACTTGCCCCCTGGGTACCAAGGATTACTGTTGCGCAATTGAGTAGTTGGGTCCTACCTCCAGCCCCGTGACTCTGCTGACACATCGTCCATGAGCGCTTGGCCAGAACGATCGGGTTTGGAATCAAGCCCATTTTTGGCGGGGTTCCAATGCTGCAAGGAACGCGACACTTGCCAAAAATTCATACACCGGGCCACGACCACCCATTAGAAATCAACACAGCTCCGAACAAAACACACAACACACAACACACAACAACCTTCCCTTCTAAGCCCTCCTGCTCTACCCGCAACTTCCAGCTCCTTCTTTTGTGACACGCCAAGTAGAGTATTTAAGGGACTCGCGACTCTCGAACCGACGCAAAGGAAAAGACATATAAAGATCAGGGCGAGAAAGTTGTCAAACTGTTTTCCTCAGCTTTAAGACGAACTTTGAGATCGGGATTCTCTGGATTGAGTTTTGCTGCTGCTGCTAGTGTGCAACAGAGGCCTACTGTGGTCAATCAGAATAGTGGTCTCGCTGGTGCGACGAATCTCCTGGGTAGGAGCAAGGAGAGAACAATGCATAGCAAGGTGGTGATTATTGGCTCCGGCCCCGCGGCGCATACTGCTGCTGTTTATCTTGCGAGAGCAGAGCTGAAGCGTATGTATCTTCCTCGAAAGTGAGAAGTCCGAGGCTGACGATTCTCTAGCTGTCCTGTATGAAGGTTTTCTTGCAAATGGCATTGCCGCTGGAGGACAATTGACAACAACAACTGACGTTGAGAACTACCCCGGGT
Source organism: Hymenoscyphus repandus (assembly GCA_001414415.1). Classification (NCBI taxonomy): domain Eukaryota; kingdom Fungi; phylum Ascomycota; class Leotiomycetes; order Helotiales; family Helotiaceae; genus Hymenoscyphus; species Hymenoscyphus repandus. The sequence continues at coordinate 81,039 of LLCE01000074.1, read as the reverse complement.
TCCCAGACGGAATTGGCGGCAGTGAATTAATGGTAAGCCTCCCTCTCCCATAAAGCGAGAGACAGAATTGACATTCACACACAGGACGCAATGCGCAAACAATCGGAACGCTTCGGCACCGAAATCATCACGGAAACCGTCGCAAAGGTCGACCTGTCCCAACGCCCCTTCAAATATTGGAACGAGTACGCCGAAGACAAAGACCCCAACACTGCCGACGCCATCATTATCGCAACAGGTGCATCCGCACGCCGCCTCGGCCTTGCAGGTGAGGACAAATACTGGCAAAATGGTATTTCTGCCTGTGCTGTCTGCGATGGCGCGGTCCCAATCTTCCGTAACAAACCACTCGTCGTGATTGGTGGTGGAGATTCAGCGGCTGAAGAAGCGATGTTCCTGACGAAATACGGATCGCATGTCGTTGTCTTAGTACGAAAAGACGCATTGCGAGCCTCGAATATCATGGCGAAGCGATTACTAGCGCATCCTAAGGTGACTGTGAAATTCAATCACGTAGGGCAGGAAGTCAAGGGCGACGAGCGAGGATTGATGAGCCATATGGTAATCAAGGACGTGAAAAGCGGAAAGGAAGAGACGATCGAGGCGAATGGGCTTTTCTATGCGGTGGGACATGACCCGGCGACGAATTTGGTTAAGGGACAGGTCGATACTGACGAGGAGGGGTATATTGTCACGAAGCCAGGGACGACGTATACGAATATCGAGGGTGTGTTCGCGGCTGGTGATGTGCAAGATAAGCGATATAGACAGGCGATCACTTCTGCTGGTATGTTCTCTTCTCCCTTTCCCAAGCCCCCTTCCACCACCAGATCAAACACTAATACCTCTCAAGGCTCCGGGTGCATGGCCGCCCTCGAAGCCGAAAAATTTCTCTCGGAGCACGAAGACGATCTCACCAATGGTCTAGCAGCCGAGAAGAACGCCGAGAAAGGCAGCAACGTCGTGGTCCCTGAATACCGGTCGAATCCCCTGCTATAGAAAATAAGCTTGCCCCCTGGGACTTCTTCTGCTCAACCAAACCTTTGAGATATCCTTGCGTCAGTCGCGAATCGCGCGGTAGATTAGATGATCATGATGGATAGCGAAATCGCGGAATAGAAAACATGCAATGAGATTTCGAACTCACTATTGTCTGAAATGTTTTTGCTGCCATTGAAGAGAAGTCGTCGTGAGACCCATGTTGAAAGAATTAGATGCGTTATCGTGGACTTGCAATGCTGAAATTAAACGCGACTCTACCGTCTTCCTCAGCGAAAAAGAATTTCTACCCCCTAGGCACCTCGTACTCTTCTACTCCATATCTTCCCCACCAGAGAAAAAAGAAAACATAACTTTTAGAAATTTTCTTTCCGGTGGCGTCATATCGTCATATTTGGCGATAATGGCCTAATATCGCGTCCATTAACGACGACGTGTGAGTTGAGTGAAAGCCTTTTTCGGCCAGGAGGATGGCAGTTGCGGTTAGTAATTCATGAGAGGGGACATTCGTTGAATCTAACGTAGTAGTGGAAGGTGTGTTGCGGGAGAGCTTTTTAGTGAGGATCGCTTAATATCACGAGGTCAGTTAACATGGCTTCGCTGGGGAGTCTTGCTACGCTTAGTGGTAGGGTTTGAAAGTATTTTCTCAGTGATTTATTATTCCACAAGATGGATAATGTACTCAGAGGCTAGGTGTGGTCTAAAGGTATGCTATTCTAGAGTATAATTGTAAAGTCCCAACTGTTATATTCATTCTACTCAGCACCCCTTTCAATCTACAAAGTCACGAGGCCATTAGCGTCTATTCAAAGTATTTCTAAGTAACAAATTAAAGGCCAGTCGCGAATTACTTCCCACGATCCCTACGGTATCCATCACTCCAATGTCTCAACTCACGGGTGCAATCTTCTTCACTTCTAGAACTTCTCCTGCCACTCAGGTAGAAGCGTTCATCCCGCCAACAGCAACGGTAAACAACTTCGGCGCTCCATCAAACACAGTCCCAGCTTGATCCCCACCACTAGCATTACTAGCGGCAACGTCATCATAAGGAAAAGCGTAACCCCTTTTCACGAGTCAGCCAATACTCCCTTTCATCCTCCTTGTCTCTACTCCTCTCTCAACACTAAAACCCAACTCAAAGACCAAGAAGAGGAAGGGAAAAAGAACTCACCTCCCGTCAATATTAGCCCCATGCACAATCTTAGCATAAAAATTCGTCGGCCTCGTCCCATAATACGCCCCAAAGTCCGCTGTTGGTTGATTTGCACTCACCAACATCGTACTCCTATTCAACCCTGCAGAAATCCGTGCAGTCAGTGCTCCCATTGCCGCCGTATTGTTGGGAGAAGCACCAAAGGGGCCTGTGGAGCAGGAGAAGATATCCGCCGTGGATGGCTTGCTGAACGTTCCGATGCCAGGGAAAGTCAGGAGTCCATTCTGAACTTTCCCGGAGAGCGTTCCCCATTGTGCTTGTGTGTCGATGGCGAGTGATTGCGAGGAGTATTGATTCCAGACTGCATTAACGTAGGGGTCGAAATACCCAGCAAAGAGGGACGAGTCCATGACGTGTCCTGTGTTTGGACTCAATGCTCTCAAGGGTTGGCCGTTGGTGTTGACAATGAGTTTATTCCAGCCTGCACCATCTGCGTTGTTCTGGGCGACAAGGTTGTTGCAGATGGTTTGAAGCCCGTTGGCAGGGAGCCCAGAGATGTGTTGGGTGCCTCCACTCTCGTTGGTAAGAGTCAGGGAGATTGGGATACTGACAAAGTCCACATAGGAGATGTTTGCAAAAAGCTGGAAATCATTGAATGTGAACTCGCAGAATCCCCAACTCTTAGAGTAATTAGGGTCCGATGGGTTGCTAACCGAAGGCTCAACGAGGCCTGGGCCTGGATTGAGGAGGAATGTGAGCTTGTCGTTCATGCAGAACCAGATTCGACCGCCCGCGATTCGGGGAATGTTGACGATAGCTGAAGAGCCTGGACGTCCGAGTGGGATGCCACAATCAACAGCGAGGGGCGAGCCGACTGAAGCAGGGGATGCAGGGTAATACGCTGTCCTTCCATCTGCTTGTATAAGAACTCGTCGATTGCCGTTGTCAAGAGCCAGTCCCGTGATGTATGCATACACATTGTTAGAGTTAGACTGATTCTGCAATGCGATATTGAGAGTGGTGTTGGTAACCATGTTGGCGGTTTAGATGTCTTGCTTCAAAACACTTCAAAAGTTGATACAGTAAAGGATATACCGTGCTCTTGTCTTGGAAATGAAAGTGCGTTCAAAAATGTTGCGCTCGCATTATCCAACTTAGAGCATTTGCTGGGTCTATATATTACTATGAACTATATGAAATATCAGCTGTGATCTCTTCTTATTCACCAGACGGCATCACTTGCAAAAATCCCAAGTAAGAAAGGCAAGTGCTTTCCTAGGGCCGATTACGTTTGTGAAATCGAATTTTTAAGAACACAGGACGAACCCTTTGCGGTTTGAAGTCCGAAAATTTAGGCTTCTGATCCGAACGGCGACTTTAGACAAGGTTGTAGCTCAGGTACTATTTCTCTTCGAATAGTGACTCTACAGATTGCCGGGAAAAGAAATACACGAATCAAAAAGTAAGTAGGGACTGTCGCAGCAACTTTTTGAGACAACAGTGAAAACAGAAGGTTAACAACTTGGGGGCAAGAAACAGGATCAGCAAACTAGCTTAGTTGTGACATCTTGATAGTCTGGAGTAGTTGATCCAAGTGGTACAACCACCTGACTGAAGTTTTGCAATAGTGGGTGTGACGTAACTGGCTAGCTCTTGTGCCAACATCAACCGGGCCGGTTACTGCATGGCATTTCATGGCGCCTCCCCGCAAAAAGTGATTTGTTTTTCTTGAAAATCATCAACCTCTCGTGTTGGCTTCATGTGTTCCCAGAGTAGTCCCAAGGACTTGAGGTTTGTGAAACCTGCATGCAGTCTGGCTGGTCCCGAGACTTGAACCTTCCCCTCATCTTGAAAAAATCAGGATGAGAATGATCACGAGATCTACACACAATACTGGGTTTCAATAGCTTCAACTCACCTGGTGTTCAAATATCCTTCAATCGAATCCCTCATTGTCCAGTAATTCGTAAAGCGACGAAACAGTGGTATTCCTTCCCCCGCCCTCACTCTCACCGGCGACTGTTTCTGCAACTCGATCCGCTACACAATAGAAATCTCACCTGCAGAATAGAGATCGGCTCTCCTACGGCCACCATAGGAGGTTCCTTTGGGCCCTCGAACTTCCAAAGAGATCATGACTAGATGTCGGATAATATCTCTCGACCACTGCGAGTTGTGTCGAAGAATTGCAGGGGGCCTGTTCGAGTGCTGGCTCACATGTCCAACATCTCGAGTCCAGTTCTCTTCTCTTCAAGATCATCGCAAGAACAACCATCATCGACCGCTAGAAGAATTATGTACAACACAGAACAAGTGGCAGTAAGAGAGAAGATTTTAGAAGATACATTCCTATCGACCTTCAGCAGTAGTTGTAAGGGCGTGAGTCAGGACTTCTGCGGCAGATTTGGAACACATCTCAAATGGTTCAAGAGTGATGGTGGACTCGAATGCAACCAGAATATCGTGATGGATAATGCGGTGGATACTTTTGACAAGCAGTGCTTAGAGATTGAAGGGTTGAGACCTGATAGTCAGGCCTTGCCAGGGAAGGGCATTGATGGGGTAAGGAGATTGACTGCGGAAGGGGAGAAGACATTGTAGGGAGCGGAAGGAACCCTTCATGACCACGTTGATCATATAGCTGGAGTTGAGCGTCTGTCGACTCTGTCAGGGGAGTTGCGATCCAAGTATGAGGAGGCCCTATTGCCCACATCATCCAACTAGCTGCGGAAGAACATCCACGAAGTGTACCTTCTCGTGAGAAACTGTGCTATAGCTGATGCTCTCGAGGTGGTGTAATGACGGAAGGAAGGAGCTATGTTGGAAGAGGTAAAAGCGCAAGCTGAGAGACTCGAAGCCCATACATTGTCCTAGGTTGACTCTAGCCAATCAGAAGTTGGGCTACGCAGGAAGATACAGCAAAACTCTCTCAGTACATTGGTGAGTACGTACCGATTAGAATGAAACTATCGTGAAAAAGGCCTGGTGTGTGTCGTCGAACGAGGCAAGTAAGAAAGTATCTGATGGTCGAAATAGTGTTTTAGATGTTGTCTATAAAAGCACGCTTCTAGTTGCCGTCTTTTGAGCAAGCTCGATTTAGCACCTCTTTCTGGAGCGAGACATACATAGCCAACTGCGCTGAAACACTACGCTATAGCTCTGCAATTTTGCGCATATATCTTTAAGACAACGTGGCAATGTAACATCACGTTTCAATCCCGACAAGGGTATATCTGTCATACCATGCATCCAATAGTAGACATATTAGTATAGTCCACCCATATAAATCCCTCCGTCTAGAAGTCGACCAAAGCATCGACACGCATCAAAACCGCCCGTCTGATCTCGAAACACCGTTTGCGGGGTCCGGGGAAATGCTTCATGCATCAAAACTTATCTAAACGACGCCTCTCTTTGCACACCTATCTTCCTAGCGAAACCCACCCCAAGGACAACAAAATAACCTACGAATGTGAGATGCAAATATTGAATCCCTTCCAAGTGCAGTCCCGGGTAGATTTTTGCTTGAAAGGAGCCAACATTTCCGATTTATGCGAGTTTACTTGTAGCCCAACGCATGCAACGCAAGAGAGCCGCCAGTTTATATTCCTTGCTTTCCCATTCGTGACTTCATACTGTACAGCGGCCGTAACAGATCAACGTTTGTAAACTGGCTAGGCGCCGTGCAACGCTCTGAAGCCAGCCGATATAAGACTTCGTGGGCCAGCTGGCACATCAGCGGTGCCCGTCCAATAGAACAATCCCTGTTTTGTCAGCCCAAGAAATCTTATGATTGAAATCCGGATGGACTTACTCCTAAACCCTTTTCCCTACAATAGTTCGCCTTAATTTTGACAGTCTCGGGGTTGTCATAGGTAACAAAGCCACCGTCACCCCCAGTGCAGAATGCTGCAACAACTCTGGTGTTCACAATTTCGTCGGTCCCGTGTCGCGGTAGTTGCTTGTACTCGAAAGTGCCCTCTTCACCACCGTGCCCCTTATAAGAGTGACCTGGTCCGCTCGATCCCAAAAATGACCTGCCATAAACTGGGACGCCTAAGAGTAACTTTCCTGCTGGAAATCCTGTTGATATGACGTAATCCACTGCTGCCGAGCCAGACGCTTCGTCACTCCTACCTGGAAAGAGTTGTGCATGATGTCCTGCCTTGGGAGACCATGACCCTGTGAAGTCGTATGCCATCAGGTTGATCAGATCAAGATAGTCTTGGGCTTTGTAGAGATCAATATTTTGCAAGGCCCATTGCCCTGCTGGCAAGGCCGCAGTAAGTAGGTAGCGACTGTCGGGAAGGTGGATTCTGACTGCAGCGAGAAGAGCGAGGAAATTGTGGCCTTGCTGATAATCCGCAGGGTGTTCCCAATCGACTAAGCCATGGTTAGAGAGGGTTGCCAGAATACTTGACGAAACTCACTGTCAATCCCATCAAATCCGGTAGCTTCCACGAGTTGTCTGGCGGACCGTCCGAAATTATCTCTGCCTAAAGTACTGGATGCCACTCCAGCAAAGTTCTGACTAGCTGCACCGCCCCCAATAGACAAGATCAACTTCAAGTGTTCATGCTCTTGTTTCAAGCGCATGAAAGCTCCCAGACAGCCCTTCGCGCCGTCAACGGGCATCTGTGCATCTGCCCATTCATCGCTGAGCTAGAGGAGGATTAGCCACCAAATTTGAAAGATTCAGTACTTTGGCCGTGGACTGACAGATATTGTGCCATTAGAAGCAACGTTGGCAAAGGCATAAAACACATGGCTGATACAGCTGTAATTCAACGATGCTGGCGTTTCTCCACGGTACACTCGATAGTTTGGATAGTAGACCGCATTTTTGCGAGTCAGGCTCGACATGCTGGCGTCTATGGAAGGTTGAGAAGGTCGACGAACATCGGGTCTTGTACCATAAGGTATCTGTGGTGGCATCGGACCATAGTAGCTCATCCTGGGAAGTAGTTTGCAGCTGTGCTGCGAGTAGATATTTGAGTCTTCTTCCTTGGATGTCGTCTGATCTTCTTTGATGCGGAACTCAAGGAAGCAAGGATATGCAATTGTCAATTCGCATGGTCTGGGTGATAACTTCCTACTCGGTAGCCGGCTAGGTGTGTAGAGCCGCGTTTCTTCCAAGACAAGGAAGGAAGGGACAAGAGGTTGATTCTACCGTGGGGCTGAATGCAGTCGGCCGAAAAGAGACGTGAACGGAGCAGAAAGCACGAGTTGACGCCGGTGGGGTGGTTCATCCAGATGGTGCGGCCCTGGGATAGAATATATATGGCAAAAGCTGGGTCTACATTGTCAGCTAGAACTCCCATGGTCACCGCTGCTAGGACGACGATCTCGCGAGCAGTATTGATGGGGGTGAATCCAGCGATTGGCGTCCCAGGACCCAGGTGGACTGACGGCCGAGGGGTGTGTGTGGAGTTCGAGATGATCACCACGAACAGAGGCCACGACTAACGGCAGAGCTGTATGGCTGAGAGATGAAGGAATGGCCCGAAGTGGTACCATACCCCATTCTCCTGCGACTGCATAATATGTGCCTGGATTAAGTCAACGTGGATTTCCATTGCAAACCAACAGAAGCATAGGCAGGGGATGCCATCAGAGCGCTCCCGACGGCGGTATTGATGGTCTATATTTGAGGGTCGAGGGTTGAGGGTTGAGGGTTGAGGGTTGAGGGTTGAGGGTTGATGGTTGATGGTTCATGGTTCATGGTTCATGGTTCATGGTTCAAGGCGGTCTTCCTCCTTCTGAATGTCCGTAGAAACGAAGCACCGACTCTCGAGTCGAGCAGCAGGGTGTCGATGTATGTGTGCCGGTCAATCAATGGAGGAAAGAAGCGTTATTGCATGAATGAGATCGAGGGGGCGTAATGTGGAGGAGGAAGGGATGTTGAAATGTAGAAGCATGCTAGAAGAGCATCCTGACCAGTACGAAGACTGGAAGGGGGTCACAACCAAGGAGGGGTGGAGGCTGTGGAGGAGCGTGGAGTAACGGACTGGACGACTGGACGACTGGATGACTGGACGACTGAACGACTGGACAACTGGACAACTGGAGGTGTACAGACCAGAACAGAACACAGCAGCCAGCGTTTTCGGAGATTCTATTCAGACCATGCATTAGCACTCCTGCATCTTCTAGATCATGCAGCGGTGTCTCCTCGGCTAAAGGAGAGGCGCCTTGGAATGATCGCATCTTCGGTGGGTTGCATCCACACAACGAGAATCATTATCATCATATTTCAACTTTGCAGTTGAGCACTGACTCGTTTTCGTGCGCAAACATGGAGCTCTAGATTCGCCATCAGTCAGAGTCAGGACCACAACGGTTACTGACAAGGCAGGGCTAGCATGTCCGGCAGACAGCATCTTCCGCACACACCTTCTTGCTGGACCCTTCTGGCGGAGGAGAACGGTCCTGGAAATTATATTTTAAGACGAACGGTCTTGTGAGAATTGACAGCTGGCACCAGGAGCGATATTGAACAGGGGAGGGGGCTCCCGTTGATATCGAGGTCGGCTCGAAATGCATTCCGTCAGCGGGCCACATGAGATGTATGTCTTTCATCATTTCGAAGATCCGAAATATGTGATAGGAGCTTGAAACACTTCTCTCCAAACACTTCTCTCTCAAGTACTCCGTAGAGACTCACTGGCACCAACGTTGACGTTGACATGCACGACGAAACTAGGATAACGGGGAGGGGTATAGCAAGAGGGTTGGCAATGTCTAGTGAGGGGCAAATGAGCATAGTGTACGGAGTAGCATCTTAGCTTCCAGCTTCCAGCTTCCAGCTTCCAGCATCTAACATCTAGCATCCTGCAATCTAGACCCTTCACCGCATCGAGATTCGAAAGTTCGCCCTTTGCTTGGGTACTGGTCCGCAGTACTAGCAGGTATTAGCAGGCAGTTGGAAATTGACGTGCAGACCTGGCTCCCGGGTGACTTGCATCGAATCGCATGTCGTCTGAGCGTCTGGGTGTCTGAGCGTCTTTGATTATTTAACCAGCCAAAAATGCATGCGGAACCGTATAGTAGCTGGCGAGGGATCTCTGGTATGGCTGGCAGGGAGACGGGGGAGACGGAAGAGACGAAATTATGATCGTAGACATGGTTCCGAGGGGTCCAAGAGACCGCTTTGTATGAATTCTGCGAACGAAGTGAGACCTTTGAAGGTGAAAAAGCCGCGGATTGTTTCCATGTGCGCAACTTCGCCCTGCAGAATGGATGAAGAAGCATCCGCAGCCTTGGCGATAGCAGGCCAGCTATATATCCCCAAATCAGAGCGGTGGAACAAGACTGATACTGTCAGACGGTGACACTTTCACAAGCATCCTATGCTGTTTATGCGTTTAATCAGAGAGTAGAGTCAGTGCCATGTGGGTGTGCCCAGCCACGTTCATAGATCCTGGAGGTGACGGGACATGGCGGACTTCAGCTCAGGACCAGAGGACCAGCAGGAGATTCCATGCTCAACTTGCAATGGTTCAATGGTAAATGGGAAATGGTCAATGGTAAATGGTCGATGGTCAATGGTCATGCTGTGATTATGTGATATAGAGACCGTAATTCGTACATACGAGGACTCGAAGAGCTCGGAAAGAGTATGCCGTGCGAGAGAGGCAAGGCGTTGGCGGTTGCTGCATGCGCAGACTTGTTGTCAAGGTTCGTGCTTTTGGTGTCTGCAACAACGGGTTTGACCCCATGTTGTCGGAACGTAGTCAACATCTCATTGGTAGGGATCCGTCCCCAAAATGCAATCCCCGTGGAAGGCGCTGCCATCTGCTTCTCGCAACAAGAGTCTGTTGAGGTACAAAGGTACAACTCCATACTGCATATGGTCGTGATGATGGTGGTGTGAGTATGTCGAAACCGAAAGAGAAGAGAGCGCCGAGGTGGAGTTGCCCCGATCGGTGGGAAGGTTTCATTCACGTGATCTGACCTCAGTGGCCCAAGCTTCCGCCGCTTACCAAGACTTTGTCTTTGACCTGGTGGACCTAAGGGACCTAAGCAACCGAAGGGCCTTGAGCTGGAGCATTCCATGGTTCGCGACGCGGCGACGCGACGACACCACCTCTTCATTGTCACTTTCAACCACGAAGTCGGGATCTTCCACAGTCAACACTTTAGCCAAAATTGATATAACTTCCCGACTGCTACCGACCCGCATAGCACCACCGAAAGGAGCCTTCGATCAAGTCACCAGATACTTCGGCGCTGACCTGCCTCGAATCTTTCCCGAACTGGTCGTTGCGACGCTACATATTGGCCGAAAAGGTGTGCGTCTTTACCTAGCCTACTTTGCCGTACTCCGTGTTGTTTGCGAATCCCTTGCTGCAATCGCCGGGCCCTTCTTCTACGCCTCAACCCTGCATAAATTTGCGCGATAACACAAACCGCGTCGTCGTGATTTGAAGCCTCTTCGCCTCGTCAAATCATCAACACCACACCTCAAGCACGGACAGAAGGAATACGGACTCCAAATTTTCTGACAGCAGATCGACGATTCTTGTTCCTGATATGGCTACCATACTCTCGCGAGGTCCTGGAGCCAAAGATCTCTCCCGTCAAATCCTTGAACATCAAGCTCCCGAATACACCTTTGCGTTTACACCCTTCCTATTTCAAACATACCGCCACGGTCTCTCACCAAACCGACCAACATGCAAAGCGTATCTGCAAGGGCATTGCCCCCTAGGTTCAGCATGTCCAGACAAGCATACAGCCGCGAACAGCAATTCGAGTTTCAATAATCTAGTCTGCAAGCACTGGCTGAGGGGGCTGTGTAAGAAGGGGGAAAGTTGCGAATTTCTGCACGAGTACAATTTGCGCAAAATGCCGGAGTGCAATTTTTTCGTGAAGAACGGCTACTGTTCGAACGGAGGTATGTGTTTCGCTTCGAGTAATTTACCTGTGCATGTGCTAATATTAAGGGTGGTAGATGAATGTCTTTATCTTCACATTGACCCTAGTTCTAAGCTCCCACCGTGTCCACACTATGAGAAAGGATTCTGCCCTCTAGGCCCGAATTGCTCAAAGAAACATGTACGCAAGACGCTTTGCGAATTTTATCTCGCGGGATTTTGTCCCGATGGTAAGCATTGCAAAAAGGCGCATCCGCGTTGGCCAAAGGATTTGCCCAAACCAACCGTCAGGGTTGAGCGTGATCCCGAGGAGATTGCCGAGCAACAAAGGATCTTAAGAGAGAACGCAGAACGGGAAGAGGAGAGAGAACGGGAGAAATTTGGGGGTGGAGAGGGTGGCAGGGGAAGAGGTCGATGGCATGGCGGAGGATTTGGTGGAGGGAGGGGTAGAGGTCAAGGAGATCAGAGGCGTCAAAGAGGCCGGAGTCATTATTGATCGTCACCCGGGGGAAAAGAAAGTCGGACGTTGATATTTCATGGTTATTTGCTTGAGAGAAGGGATGATCTACCCGCAAATCGACATGAAACGCCACAGGTATGATGGAATGGCAAAGATGCGCTTCTGGACGCTGCGCCACGAGATCCACTCTACTCTTGCGCCCATGAGAGCCTAAAGTCTATCAATCACCTCATCCTCAGACACATTGTCTGCAGTGTTCGCCGGTTTTGTCTATACGATGGAGGCTGAACATTACCAGGAGATGCTGCAGCCACCCGATATCGCAGCGAGACCTACCTGACGGTATTGTCCGAGTGTCGAATGCAGGAGACTGGAACAAAACCATAGAACATTCGCTCAATGACGGCTCGGTCAAGGAAGGAACAACTTACCAAACCTCCGCTTATGCTGGTATCGAGACGCCGCCATCGTCCATTACGAATAGCGATCTTTGCATGGTGCCTAGGGGCTTTACCGAAATGGAAAAGGGGTTCAGACCTCTTCTCATGTAACACCTGGCGAACCATAAGAACCCCAGTTATAGGAGCTAATGATCTACTGTTTACCATTAATCGCCATCAATGGTACATGAGAAAACAATGCAGAAGCCTCTTCCCGAAAGCCTGCACCCTCGTGGCAATTTCATTACATATTCGTACAACCTGGGCTTCATAGGTGTGCGTTTGAAATCTAGTACTTTGACTGGAACAGATTACAGCCAAGCTTTAATTCGGCTTCCTTGACTCCAGATTCGGATATCACAAACGTTGTATGGAGTCAGATCTCACGTGTTGAAGCTCAAGGTCGAAGGATCGAGAGCCTTTCACTCTATGATCCACAGACATCCCATTATCAAACCATTTATCAAGTACAGAGCTATACTAATACACCGAGCAATTCAAGATAAGAAATATATGCACAATATACATAGCTTGCAAGCGGAGAGGGACACCACGCATTCGACTTCTTCCCCAGATTTCTGACCTGATGATAATGTCGACTTCTCCAAGCCAATTCGAAACTCATGTCATTATCATACTTCTATTACTAGTAACCAAAACCTGCTTCTGCTCGCTAAATTGCAAGCTCTCGTGCCAGCACCAGTGCCACGTACCATCATAGCCCCTCGCTATATTCCCCTCCTTTAGTCACGTCCTTGTCACTTTACACGTATCGAGTACTGGGAATTTAGACGAGAGCAAGACTCCACCTTCCGGGCCTATACTAGAATGTTTTGTACCTTTTGACTACCTACAAGTTATGAGCTGAGTGAGTATCCAGGGTATGGCTTAGTATTTATTCTAGGCAGAGAAACTTTACACTTCGGGAACTTATCAGTTCTAACAATCGGTGTATCTTTCTATCACTGATGGTAGGTAATGAGAGGGGTTTGGGGTCTAGTATGAAAGCGTTTTGCTGCATATCGCGAGGGCCCTCCTATTCTCAGGTGTTCCTCGGTCGGTTTGTGGGATTTGGTGGGCACTTGGCCAGGGATAGATCGGTACGACAATTGTCCAAATCAAGAAGAGATCGGATGAAACGAAGCATCAATAATCCGATCTTCGTTGAAATTCCAGGACATGAGAGGTTAGCGGATATTAACATGACAATTAATGAATGGGATGCGATATGCAACTGGATTAGAAAACGTTAACAAACGCTGCGAATAATTCGTGCATTGCTTGCATGATAGTTTGGTAAAGTGGTATTCAATTCTTCTTTTCAGAGTGGACTTGTCCCCAAATCCACGACCAACCCAATCTAATCAAACGCCTGGAAATAAGCCCCGCCTCAACGTGTTACTGTACCCATCGAACAACTCCAAACCCCTTAATCATATACAATGCCTACATTTGATTGCCTCCCGGCGCTTCTTCCCATACATTAATATACTCACTAGCCTCAAGCACCTCCTTGCCAGAAGATCCAGGACTCGTAGACCTACTACTCGAAGGAATGCTTCTCCCGAACTCCTCCTTCTCGCGTCCCACTGCTCGCATGCCCATCATGTACGCAACCAGACCTTTCGGCACGAATCGTCCGATGAAGCCGTAGACTGAACTTCCCATTCCTACTCTAATAGTTCCACCTCTTTTTCCCACCATAGCGTCAAAGACTGCATCATTGAGTTTACGAAGACTGGTCCCGTGGCCGACAACCGGTCCTTTGACACTCTGTGCGTTTGCGTGCACAAAATTCTTGCCGTAAGCGCTTCTTGCTTCATCGTCCCATCTCAAAGTTTCAGCGCGCGAGCCTTGGACCGTAAGTTGTTTGTTGTTGTGAGGAGTGTAAGCGCGGGTATCAAAGGTTCCTAGATGGAGATGGGTAACTGGGACGTTCAGAGGTGCAAGCTCCGCGGTGAGAACACGTGTGAAGGAGGTGAGGCCTGAGATAATGGTTGATTCTGGGAGGTGGAAGGCCGGAGAGAGTGAGGATATTATGCTTGGTGTTAGAACAAGGACGGAGGGTTTTATTTCGGTAGGTGGTGGGCCTGAGTGCGAATGTGGGTGGTGTAGAGGAAGATTCTGGAGGAGAGGGAGGAAGGTTTGGAGGGTGAGGATCGGTGTTAACAAGCGGGTGTTGAGGAGATCGGATAAAGTGCTGGGTGAAAGTGCCGCGATTGGCGAAGATGGGTACGCCGTCGTTGGAATGAATATCAAGGAGCGGAATATTAGATGGTGGAATCTTGCGCCTTGGAAAGCTGCATGTGGTGACTGGAGGTGCGCTGTAAAGCGGTCGATCGCAGCGCGAGCGCTATTTGGCTGTAGCATGGTTAGAACTAATTCTGCAATAAATGAACTTCACACTTACATCCACAATATCTATCATCAATGGCTTGATATCTGGCCGCGACTCGCCCTGGACTTGCATTTCTTCTTCAATGTTATTGCACACTATGTAAACAATGAATCCTCTCCTTTCCAGGTCTAGAGAGATTGATCGAGTAAGAGGTTCGGAAGGCGACCCAGCAATGACCACAACCTCGAGTCGTGCCCCATTTCCAGCACGCTTCGCTCTACGCTTTCTGCGATTCGACCTCCGTTTGATGACTTGGTATGTGACGCCCCCTATTACTACAACCATGATTGTTGCGAGAACCTTGTGGTTGACGACCCAATTCTGAACTCGCCCATAAATCGAGGTTGGAGGAGAAATCTTCTCGATCAAGCTCCTTGGAAGTGGCTGTGGAGGTTTCGGTCTTGCAGATTCTGGGATCCAGGGAGATGATGACAGAGTCTCTCTCAAAACATTTGATACGTGGTTTAGGTGTTTGTCGACGTAGTCCGCGACGTCACTCGAGTATCGTCGGATGTCGTTCGGGACACTCGAAAGCTGCAAGAGGGTTTAGTGTAAGATCTTAGAAAGACTGAAATTACTTACAGCATCCAAGAACACCTGGTCATCTGCAGACATGATGGTTGATTGACTTGAAGATGTTGTCTGAACAAACTGCAGGTTTTGGCACCAAAGGTTGAAGTTGTGACAACGCGGGGAAGCTTCGGCACAAAGGTGTCTTGGCGTCTGGCTCTTCTTTTATTCATTCTTGCGAAGCGTCGACATCCATCCAGCTACATTCACCTACCTAAAAACATTACAAATGCTTCTGATATTTGACTCTATCACTTCATCGAGTAGCGTTTTCGCACTGGATTTAGCTCACCTTGTGTTTGTTGCAGATGACTTGCAATCTACTATACTGTACTGAGATCGTCATGTGGGACGTTTCACGGAACGCGACAAGGCTTATCTTCATAGTTCTCCATTGCACCTCATTTCAAGACGACAATTTGTTCTGCAGCGCTGTATTCCTGTAAGTTGCTCGATAAATTTCGTTCACTAGCATTGTCTTAAAGTTCTTCTCAGTGAAAATGGGCCCTGCCTGCCATCAGTTGTACGCTGTTCCAAAAGTTACTCTTTTTCCCTTCATACGTTATTGGTGGAAAGGACGGTTTATCTTCCTATAGATATTAGACCCTCATCTCTGAGTTGAGATCTCACAGGGCCTATAGCATCTCTCCGTGTCTATATTTGTTGTGAAATCTAGAGATCTTGCATATTGCTGGGTCTCGTTGATATCAAGAGCCCTATGGAAATTTGGATAAACACTCCATAAAAACTATCGAATGGTTATAGATAGAGTCTCAGCTCCAAAGCAACGCTGTCGAACACCTAACTCGAGGATAACAATCGTTCTTGCCTTGTCGTCCATTCAAATTTTTCTGGTTACAGCCTATCCTATGCTCCACCACAGTATCTCCGACTTATACAGCGGTGTCCGACTATCAGGGCATCTAAATTAGCTTGTGGGTTCCTGTTGATTCAATGCAGCAAGTAGCTATTTGAATCCCGTTGATGTGCCAAATGCACATCGAATCTCAAGGGAGGTTTCAGGCTTCAACATAAGAACCTTGTCATATATATCCACTAGCAAACTCAGAAGGCAGTAAGCACGGCCTCGAAAAGTGGCTTACACTGGTCAAGCCTTTGGTGGGGCACAATACTTATGAACGCAACTGCAGGGATAGAGAAACATGGCATCATACCATGTTCGCTTTTTGTTTCTAGAATATCAGGTTTATTGGACTGGATGCAGATTTTGGGATAGGCGCAATCCAATCCCAACGGAATTGGAACTAGGCACAAAATAGGTCAATCAGAACGGAGACAAGAATATCTCTAGGCTTTTATATAGCTGCAAGTTGCTCTGAAGGAGACCTCTGCTTAGAACTTCGTTAGTGGAACAATGTGCTTAGCGGAGATTCCTTCGAACGAGGCCCGAGCCCGATTCTAACCTCCAACTACCGAAACTCGATCTCGGCCCGTCTGATGAAGCAAGCTGGTTCATGAGCCGTTCTGGTCGGTTAAATCCCGTGTCACGTCGTATTGCAACAGTGTTCAACGAAACAAAATTGTTACCGTTCAGCTACAATCCCAGTCCTAGTCCACCGGCTGACATTCGAGTATTCAAATGGTTGGTAGAGATGTCAGATTTTTGCAACTAATTCTACGCAATCTGTCGTAGTCCATTCCAAGACAGAACTGCTGGAATCATCTACCGCGTTTCCACGATTCATATAATGTCTAATATGGATAGCAGGGCTTATCACCATTGAGTTGCACTGCAGAAACCAGCGCCATGGTCTTGCATCATTGCATAACGGCTAAGTAGCAAGGATCGTGCGCCTTACCAGATCATTAGCTTCCACGCATACGTTCATATCCCATCACGACTTTAGTTATCGTGTCACTTCTCACCTCTCAGCCTTCACATTCAAGAAAGGGTCTTTCATCCGGTCAACGTCATTTTAATGGGACGATGTAAGTAGTTCCCGAAGCTCATTATCAACGGCTGCTTACTTATATCTTATTGCCGTTCGTGCCGGTGAATCGCCAGATTATCCAACGTGTGCCCCCACTAGGTGCAACCTTCCCATAGCAGAACTTCTCTTCTTTTACTTCTGGTAACAATGTTTCCTAGGGTGTTGCAATGATCGACTGACAGACATACTGTTCGAGGTCACAAACACAAGTAGAAGGTCGGCGATGTTGATTCTTCAACCTACTCAGGTCCAAAGATTAAGTTAACCGCACGAAGAGTCCAGCAATTACCAGATATTACAAAGCATGGTGCATATTCGCAGTCCCTCTCTAGCAATCAAAATCTATGGACTTATCTTTCCCCGTACCTACCAGATTTTCTGCAATCTTCCCAATGGTTTATCCTGATTTGTCCGAACCTTGAAACCATCACAATATCACACCCAAGACTTGGCATAATGCACAACTTGTAAGTCTGGCGCAACGTACAGCTCAATTATGTAAGCCCACATTGATGTTTAAGTGACATGCAAGTAAGTTAATTAGAGTCTCGTATTTCAAATAATAAGTTGTTCTAACGCATTTTAAGGGCGTGCTTGTTTCCTGATCCTGTGTTTGGCAATTAATGAGCAACGATTCCAAGCTTGACTACCAGAATGCCTCCTACACGTGGCATCTTAAGCTAATGCCGTCCATTCACTAATACACCTTTTCAATATTTGCCAATCAAGCGCTATCAAAGAGATGTCATAGGTCCATATCATCTGCGATCGTTGATTTACCCCGCGCTCACCACATGAGAGTACATACTCTATTACCTCCAGCATGCTTACTGTCTAGCTACGAAAAGCCTCGGCAGATCAGCAATAAACCTGCTCGGTCAGACATTCCCCATCAGGTTGTCTCACGGACTTCAAGATTTTAAGTCTTAAACCACATGGGATCGAGATCAATGGCGAGTTCCTAGAGTACATGTGAATACTCTAGGATGACTGCAGGTTCGTCCTGCATCATTGTGAATCACCGGATTGGTGGTGCATGTACAATTGCGGCGGTACATATCGATAAACGCGCTACACTGAAGATTGTCGAACCTCAACAAGGGTATAAATTTCTCCACATATTTTCGTATGTTTGGGTGGACCAATCGCCGAATTGTTGCTAATCTGGGAACAATATGATAGAAATTCTGTGGTCACCTCGGCCAGAGGTGGAAGGAGGACTAGTGAAAGCGAAGTGCTGCAATCCCGCCTAGGCAAGCACTTCACCGTCATTGAGATCTTGCAGATTGGAAGCACGAGCATCAAAACATATCCTTGTTCTCACGGATCTCACATGAAGGGTCTTACGTGGGCGGGAGATGTTTTTCAAGCATCATTCGCGAAGGATGGCTTACCATGGGATGACAAAGAAACGCCACGATAGCAATATGCTTAAAACGTTCTTATTAAGTTTTGCAAGGTGACGAATCTGCTCATACTCGGTGTGCAAGGGAATGATTTGAATTGATCTTGATGTTTGAATACAGTGGCGATGGATATTATTTTGTTCTAGTCTAAAGACGGCCATAATTTTGAGGTGACTTTCTTTGGCTCTCATTTCGTTTCCGTCGATGTACGACATGTGTCACTAATTCTTCCTTCGTGTTCTTGAGGATGGACGTGACTTTATGCAACTAGTATATTTTCTGCTTCTTGAAGTTTCGAGCTTGATAATTTATTGCAGATCAATCCGTAGTTATCTAACTAGAATTCACACCAGAAAACAGAGCTCATTTCACAGTTCATATATAGCTGATGCGCTAGCATTAGCTCTATATAAATCACCGTTTAATGGGGATCGCCAAAAAGGTTTCCTCTAGTCTCAATTGATCAATTAAGTAGACTACAGGCTCGCAAGGGAATCACTGCCGTTGTTATAATAAAGACTCCAGATATTGGAGTTGACTGGTTTACAATCTATATAACAAGGTGGGTGTTAACTTTCTCTTGGTGATGTACAGAATAGAACAGGGTGACTCAAGGTTTATGGGAGACAGGTTCTCAAATTCTCCATGGGGTCTAGAGTGACATGAGACATAATTGTTTGCGTCGAATGGGAAAGAATAAGGTTACTTATTCTGTGTGATCGTACAATATAAATTTCATTCTTCTAGAATGTTCAGAAGAATGAGCTAGAGTGTTTCTTGCTCTAAGAATTTACACGGATCCAACTCTCCTAGGCACCAAAGGAAGACATGATCAATCCAAATTAGGCAACATGAGTCACATTCTGTAAATGCGTTAAACAAGCACATAAATTAAAATGCTTTCAACCAAGTTCAATGCTTCATGTTGCAGTAAACCGACGTAGTAACTGGGTGGGGCAAACTAATAAGCGATCAGACTTACTGAAAAGGGGGTTGCTTGAACCGAGCTAGAGCTTGGCATCCAGAAATTTGAGGCATTGGCACGACAGGAGGTTGAATTATGTCACCTAAGGCAAACATCAACAATCACTCAAGGACCCAATGTCACAATGCCATTTGGAAAGACCGGGTCCAACAAGAACATATTGAATTAGATACTGTTTCTACCCAAGCCCATAGTCTATGCAGGCATTTCTCAAATTTCCACAATTCAAACACAACGTAAATTTCCAACACAATATACACCTCTCTAATCCAGGCTAGTTGCTCGCTAAGTTGTCGATGATTTCGATTTCAGTTTAAGTTCTGAGGCCTGGTGATTTTGATGGCGGAGAGTAAGGCAGGAGATGGTTTTCCGATCACTCCCGGGTAAAACTTGCCCCATTGACGAGTCACTCTCAAGAGCTTGGTATTGGACCTATCAGTTCTTTCGATAGGCCCGAGTGGCTCTGAACCAGGAAGGAGGTCCCGTGCAACTGGAAACAGCTCCTTGGCCGGGTGTGTACGACACTCCCAGGTTGCAGTCAATGGGCTGAAAGCATACGAGCGATAAGAAGGGCAAGATAGCTTAGAACCAGGAAGGTGACCAGGTATCAGGGCAGGACTAAAGCCTCGCGGAATTGAAAGTATTTCCTTCTTCGATGGTGTTCGAGGCTCGGGGGTATCCCAGATTGAAGCGATGGTGACCCAAGCAGAGGGGAGGGCGGGAGGAAACGTAAACGTTGAATGAAATCTCTTCAATTTCATGGAGCTCTGAGATTGTGTGAGAAGACCATCAATTGGGCCGGCATTCACAGAGGCAGAGGCGAATGCAGACTCTTGTTGTCCGTTGATGATTCCAGTAGCGGGAGTTTGAGGAACAGCGAAGACAATTGCAGTAGCTTGGCGAAGGTTAAAGCTAACACTCTCTAGGCTGAGTGCCATGGTCGTGGCGAGGCAGTTGAAAAAAGTGGATGCTTCTGTCAAGGCATAAAAACCAGGGATAGGGCCTTGGTACCAAAGAAGGTTCTTGTTTTCAAGAGCAAGGTCGGAAACTTGAAGATCTTTCAGGTGACGCATAGCACCAACGAATTGTGCACCGGCTCGATACTTAGCAGACCTTGGGCCAAACTTGACAAGCACCTTGGCTCTAGCATATGCGTCTTTGACAGCTGGTACTTGCCAACTGATGAAGTACTCAAGAGCTGGGATGAGAGCCTTAAGCTCTGGCTTGCGGACCCTTGGGAACATTTCTATTACAATTTTAGTGAATGTTCAGGGGCTTTGTACATGAGAGAGTTCTTACTGAATGTTGTTTGGAGAATAATGCTCAGTGTAAAGATAGGAATCGAAATACTCCAACTGATGATAAGTGAGATGGCAGAAAGATAGAACACGATAGTGTAGATGAAGTAAGCTGGATGGCAAAAATATTAGAAACGATTATGTGTCTGGAAAAATAGAGTCCATTCGCTGGTGAGAGAATGGTCAACTCACAGGAGCAGAGGGTCTTCTATATACCTCCTTGAAAATATTACTCTGTCGGAGGAGAATATTGTAGCGTCATGTTGATAAAAAGGTATATTGCATATGAGGACGAAAAGTGACGATGCTTGTTCTGATTCACAGCGAGGAGGCGCGAAGAGTGGTCTGGAAGAGACACGATCACGAAAGTTGGTCTTGTAGAAGCTCTATAATATCTCGAGCAGCAGAAGTTAGGCCAAGAGCCTTACCTTTTTGGGGTATCCTAGAATAAATTTGGGTGTTACCCGTGACTACGCGTTCGCATGATCTAGCTCGTGTATTCTTTTGGTAGGGCCTGGCCTCACTACAGCTAGACATTGAGCTATTTATCAGATGGATCTCAAGAACAAGAGACAATGTGTAAGCAGTATTGTTGAAAGTCTCGAATCTTCACTCTCATCCTTTGGATACAGGGGCATTCACGAGATGTAGTAGCTCAATTGCCCGAAATTCGAATCAAGCTTCGAGGCCCCTAATCCCTAAATTCCTATAAGTTGGCAGCCAACAAGTACTACTAAGCCCATAAATAACCAAGATGTTACATCATTAACAGCATTTCTACGGTGTGAATATTGGTGGCTACTGCTCCCCTGCAGGAGACAAGCAAGCGGGAAAGGGGAAAGTATCAACCACAACACCTGACTATAACGACACAAAAAAACATTATATAGATAACAAACTTCATCTACTCTATATTCAGGATTGTTTGTCATATTTCGCAATTTTCTCGAGTTTTGTGGCATTCTGAAGCCTCAATATTGCTTGGTGATGAAATTGAGAATCCCCCTAATCTCTAACCCCCACTCAACCCTGAATGATGTCACCTTACCCTGGCGAATCTCTAAATCAGAACGAGCCTGCATGTTTCTGACGTACTTGTTAGTTCTGGAAACATGAGTCACTCAAGCGCTAGTGTCGAAATCCTAACTTATCTGTTGGCTTACGTTTTAATGCGATTTTGTGCAAATAAGAAGACCGATATTAAGCGTTCTTCCTTCGGTATGCGCAGTTTTGAATACACAAACACTGATACCATGTGGAGGTACGATACTCCTCGATTGAGTTCGAGAAAAGTTTTAAAAGTGAGCCTCAACGATATATCTAGATGCTCAACTCACTACACTCAACTCTTATTTCCTTACAAAATTTGCAATAAATTCATAATTGCGTCAATTTGAATTTTTGCCAACATCCCCAGGCTCTGCATGCATAATTTTCTCACCTCACCACTTCTGCCGATATAAAGAGACTTCCCATCCAATTTTCAGTACATACCAGTGACCCGGCCACGAAAATGGGGATCAGGCCTAGCCCGACGCCGTCATGATTCAAGCTTCTGTTATAGGTAACACATGCGAATCATAGTGTCTATCCTCCCCTGTTCTGGTAGGTAGCAGGTATGGAAACTAGTTCAGTTACCATGACCGAAACGGGTGAGGCTGAAGCTTAGCGCATACTTTTGCAGTTAGATAACTTCATGCGTTCCTCATTGCCTAATGTTCCCCTGCATTTTACAAGTGGAATGTCATATATTTTCCTGACACGGTCATGTTGAACGTTTAGCCTCCCATGTCTTGGGCATTGTGGCTTCATTATCGGGGAGATTTTATGCAGCTGTATAATTGTTACCATCATCTAGGTGGGTTACATGGGCAAATAGAAAAAGTAGCCAAGAACGAGCTTCAAGAATAATAACAATAATAATGTCCCAAAGAAGAAGAACATATCGATACTCTAAACTCTATTTCTTTGACTGTGTGGGATGATAAAGATTGAAGGAGGGCATCTCCAGACTATTGGCTCCTGTTTAGAAATGCCTCAATCCTCGTTGTTTGTCATGCCGATCCCAAATCTCTTCTTGGCCACCCCACCCTCATCGTCTTGCTCATGCCACCATTTAAGCCTGAAGAGCCGCTCCTCAGGTATCTTTTCCTCTCGACCCAACTTCTGATCGCACTGGTGAGGAGGCTCCCTACGTTCCAGGTCGATCTCCCGTATGCCACTACCAGCAAGCATACTCAGAATTGCAGCAATAGTGGTCGGACTCTTCGTGAGCGTTCTCTTGGTGTCAATGGCAAAGAATGCCACGATTGCACAAAGCAACATGAATCCTAAAAGAGCTTGTAGGATTCGTGTTGAAGCTGAATCCTGGACTAGTCTTAAATGAAGAGAGGTGATGGTGCCGTTATAGGTAATGGGAGCTATTGACGGGTCAGAGATGGACTGACGGAACTCACAATTTGCACGCTGTGCTTCTATTATGCCAAAGGTATGTTGGAAAGCAGCCTGAAGTTTTTCTGCGTTCAATAACTCCGGCGCAGGTGTGCCCCCCATTCCGTGCACCATGATACTGGATATGCGATCTAGATGCGTTTCGTACTTTGATTTTGTGATGTTGATCATAGGTAGGTCTTCAAACCACCAATAGGAAGTATCACTGGTTTTAACCAGCTCACTAATAGTTTTGTAGGATGCGGCGTGGCTTGTGCTATTCTCGTCGACTACCGGCAGCTCCCTCTCATCAATAGTCATGCCTGGAAGTGAGATAGTGAAGCGGGTATCCACAGTTTCAAAATATGGGTTACATAAGAGGACATTCCCCTGGACCTTCTCAGGATCTCTCATATCCACAAATCCGTACAACAAGATTGAATGTGCACAATCTTGATCCAGGGTAGAAGCTGTAGGATTACCTAGGAACCCGAAATAACCAAATGGCACCGTCCAAGAGGCAACCTTGTCACCAGTCTTACTGTTCCAACAATGTTCAGGGAGTGTCACATTGATCCCAACGCCGGGTACATAATTCTTTTCCGTGTTGTATCGACCATTGGACCCCATGTCTGCTTCGGCTTTGGGTACTTTGTAGGAGAGCATTTTGTCATTTCCAACAACGGTGCAGTTTGTCCTCGCTCGAAGCACTGGGAGCTTCACCGACGCTGTGGAGGGCGACAGTGTTTCTCTCGTATGATTGCTCTTGTTGTGCTTTGGAAAACCTAGAGATGGAAAAACCAAATCTCCGTAGGTCCATAATGGGTAGGAGAGATTAGCACCCAAGATGGCACCGCCAGTCGACGAGAATGAGCCATAAGTGGCCAACGAGAAGTTGAAGTTGTCTTCACGGTGAGCCAAAGCAGGAAATTGTTCCACAAAGCTAGACACAGAATACAACCCGCTCACAGTAATCGGCAGAAAAACCGCTAGCATCAGAGCAATGGTTGTAGCCGCTGTTGCTACTTGACCGTATTTTATCGATTCCCAAAGACTCAGAAACGCGAATTTCCCGATTTGTGGACGAAGTCGCCAACCAGGGACAGCCTTTCGACGCAGGAGACTATAGGGCTCAAATAGCCTTGCTCCAAAGTCAATCAAGCCATACAGAGCACCGATAGCAAACATACTCAGCGCTGGGATGTACAACCAAGTATAACGCACGTACTCGTTGGAACCAATGGCTGCAATACCATTGAGCTTCTTGGACTTCCGGTAGATAACTTCAAGCGCAATAACAAGAGCACTAGAAAACCCAATAACTAGGATCTGAACAGCGACCGTTGAAGAAAAAGGTCTCCACCACACCACTTTTCCGAAGCCTCCCATTACAGTGTTTTCGTCTCCACCATCAGCGCAACTCTCTGTTATACTGATGAGTCGTAATGTGCCCTTTGACTGAGAACCATTGAGCTCAGTTCTGTATCGTTTATCGGCCATCATTCGAGCTAGAGTATTGAGATCCCAAGAGCTTGTACTACGGAAACTATCGTCAAGCTGATCATCAGAAGCCAGTAGCGCGGCAAATGTTCCGAGATTACTAGGGTCTGTAGCGGAGAGACTTCGGGGTGCTAACATGAAGAGGGCTAAGTCGATAGTAACTAAAAGCAGGAGAACGACTTGCATCAACACAAATGATAGAAAGCGAATAAGGAGCCTAGTCTCCGTAGTCGTGATGATCCCATCTAATTGGTCAGAAGAGCTGTCGAGAAGATGAAAGCGAGCAACTTGTGCTGCGATAGGGGGAAACGACTGCTCAGCTGCAGTCTTTAGAGTTTGTCCGTCTAGCCAGGTTGCGTTCCATGGTTGCGGATTAGACACATTCAGCATAGAGAACCATGCCGCCCGTTTTATAGTGGGTTGAAATTGGCTCAACTCATTTCCTGGCCCTTCTATGATGGCGCCCTGAACTCGATTCAGAATATCTAGATCCGAGACATTTTCTAGCTTTCGCTTGACACTATGAGTAGAAATTGAAAGTAAGTGGGAAGCAAAGGAATTCAGGCCACTTTTGATCGTTAAATCAATTGGCTGTATACTGTAACTTGGATCGCATGACACGATCGTGAAATGGGCACTATTGTCGTTCCGATCCCGTTTAAAGTTGAAATTTGGGCTACGCACCAGCGAACGTAGAACAAATTTAGAGTTTATAGGATTGTGAGCATTTTGACGTACTCTACCAGAAAGATCGTTGGGTGGAAGTCCCTGACAATTTGCCAACCATGTTGACCAATTCGGCTGAAACATGTGCGCAGCACCGCCTATGTCCGGCAGGTATAGGAACATCTCGCAATTAGGCGTCTTGACTGTAATTCCTTCCGTGGTGACCATAACTTGCTTCGATGGATCTACCTGGTAAGTACCATTCTGAAAGATCTGTTTTGTCTTTGTTGGAAGGAGAACAGTGTAATTGTTGATCAAGATCTCGCACGTCAATTTCCCCTGAAAAGCATCCACAGTAGCAGTCATGGTTTGGTTCCCGTCTGGTCGATACAACGACGAGTTGAATGTTTGGTACGAATATTGCTCGTCGGCACCGAATGGATATTTATTGCCGTATTTCTGATTAGCCAGCACCACTCCAAAAGGGCGACCATCCATGCTAGAATTTTGAAATGTAGCGCCGCTGAATTTGTTCGAAGCTTCTAATACTGTTTTCTGCTGAATTGAAATATCCTGTAGCATGAAGAGGCCGGTGGAGAGCACTACCAATAACTTGAATAGAAGTGATCCGAGAGTGGCTAGAGCAACTGGATAGTGAGATGCTCGAACCGATTTCCATATTACAACCACACTCATAGGGGTGATGTAGTCGAGCAAGAGGGTCTCTTTTGCGGGAGCGGGTCCATCTGCTAGGACTTTCCAAGGCCATAGTTGCCGCGTTCGAAACTCCGTTTGTCCCCAAAAGGCAGCAAATAATGTAAGAACTGCTCAGAGCTGTCAGCTACCATCAGGAATTGGAGGCACTCGGTAACAAAATTATGGTAAACGTCGAAAATGATTGACACTTTTAATGAGGAGTAGAGTTCTCTCAATTCCTAGCAAACTCCTATACAGTGATAATCTTTCTCGCACACTTGCAGAGAACCTTAGTCATTGTCCTATTTGAGAACAAGGAATCTGTAACTTAAATTTACAATGGGAAGAGCGTGTCTTCATTCTCGCCCGTGACTCCAGTAGCTCGTAGTCTTGGAGAGCAAGCTTGTGAGAACATACCTGCAGTTGGTCCATAAGTCCAGCCGAAATGGACCTCTTTACCATCTTCTCCACTGTAACTCTTCAAGCCACGATTTTTCTTCGAGACAACGAACAAGGCCGCAAGAGCTACTGCTGAACCCACCAGTATGGCGCCGAAACAGGCCAGAAATGCCTTGCCAAGGAAGAAAGGCGTCCATAGATTCGGAATATGCTCTAAAATCCCAGTATTCCCATTTGTAGAATCTGAACCGTCCGATAACGTTTCTTTTGTACCTTCTGTCCTGATGGTCTTCTTTGAGCGTTCGAGGTCTTCCGAAGCAGCAGCAGCTCTGGTTGAATGCACTGCTATAAAAGGAACATTGCTGGCACCTCCATTTCCACGACCAAAAGAGAACCGCATATCAGCTAAACAAATAATGAAAAGTTCTCTAGCCTGTGGTATCTTGCTATTAATCAGTAAAAGGAAGAGATCATCACCGTAGAGGACCTCGTGAGGGTCTCAAATTGATATACTGCCTTCATCATGCGAGCGTGGCGCAATGCCTCTCGTACCTGCATGAACTCAACAAAAGGATTACATAAAACAAATCTGATACGAGAAGATGTGTTTAGGAAGATTGGCTGTCAGCGTAGGGCAGCAATCAATAACATCTCGGATGGGGCAGAATCCTCGACGAGTATGAATAGATTGGAAGTATCATATTGAGTGTTTCCGAGGAGTGATTGAAAAAGCGAACAAGTCAAAATAATGTGACAAGATCTCCATTCTATAATCTTGCCACTTGACCTTCCAACAGAATATTCAAATTATTAAAAAGGTTTACATGGTAACGAGGGAACAGCGCTGAGGATGAAATTAAGCTTTCTGCTGATCCCGGGTTTGCTGACAAACGCATCGCAACTTCAATTTGGTTAGTCCAACCGTATACTTCGATTGATTGCTTAGCCGTAGAGGCCAAATACATCTCAGAATCCAGATCCTATATCTTACTGCTTGCTTCACGTACAAGTTCATAATGGATGCACTTTTACAACCAATAGTATTTGGAATCTGTGTTTGAACCTGTCGGAAGCCAGATACGTTCTCAGGACATATTTGAGAATTAAGTTTATCTACTTTGTCTTCTGCCAAGAGGCCAGTTACACTACTTTATGGTATCTTGCCTAAATCACTCGCCTGCTTGCCGATGCATAAACGCCAAATTATGCATATGTACTGTGACCAACCGCTCCATATGCAATATCCAGAAACCCCCAACTTTAAATCCTAACCACGCCTATAAACACAACGTATTACCGACCATCGCGTCCGTCAAACCTCAGCTTTCCCAGGTGCAACCTCGCCATTCTCTTCCCTCACCTGCGCCTTCAACGCCTCATTGCTCGCTCGCTTCTCCTCATTAATTTTCTCCTTGCTCTCCTTCTTCTTCTGTTGCAGCTCTTTCCTCTTCGCTTCCTCTTCAGCAAGTCCAGTCTTCGTGACTTGGTGTTCTTTGTTCAGGCTCTTGTGGCTGATGAACAGGCTGATGATCAGACCTAGGCCAGCAAATGCGACGTACATGATGAACATCGTCTGCAGGGATTCGCTATAAGCTTGCCGAGCAACAATCTTTTGATCAGCTGGAAGTTGGTCTACAAGACCGACACTGGCCCCTGCTGAGCCACCAGATAATGCGCCAGCGGTTTGTGGGCCTAGGGCAGCCAAAAGCCTTGGGTACTTCTTCTCCATCTCATTTTGGAAGACTACACCGCCAATAACGACAGAGATCGAAGTAGACAAGTTCCTGATGAATCCAAAGGTGGATGTTGCAACACCAATGTCTCTCGGCGCGACGAAGTTCTGAAGAGCGATCAGGGGGGCCTGAAAGTTAGGACCAACACCAATACCAGCGATAATCTGGAAGGTAATTATCTTCGCCCAATTGGCTTCTCGGCCGAAATCGATAAACAGACCAAATCCAAAAGTCATGAGGAACATACCAAACCAGATTGGTGGCAGATATTTCCCAGTTTTCTTTATAAATATTCCGGAGGCAGCAGAGACAAATGACAATGACAAAGCCAATGGAAGTAAATATACTCCAGACAAGAGGGGGGTTGCTCCGAGGACTGCTTGGAAGTAAAGAGGTAAGTAGTAAGTCCCAGCAATGAAGACGAACCCGTGACAGAAACAGGTACCGAGCGCAGCGAAGTTCGAATGGTGGTTAAAGAGACGAAGTGGCATGACAGGATACCTGGCGAACTTCCACTCATTCAGAATAAAGAGTCCAGCTGTAACAATTCCAAAAACAATGAGACATATCACCGTGGCTGATCCCCAAGGGTGTGTGATACCACCAAATTCGAGACCGAGAAGAAGCATTAGCGTTCCACCGATTATTGCAAGACTACCAGCCCAATCCACAGCTTTTAGCCCATCCCAGACCGGTGTTTTCGGGTTGTCAAGGTGAAGGAAAATAGTTAGCAGAATGAAGACCGCTCCAGTAATTGGCACTATTTCTTTTGTTAGTTAATGACCATTATCGTGGGTATTATCACGGTAAACTTACAATTGATATAGAAACACCATCTCCAGGACACAAGGGATGAGAATACACCTCCTAGGATTGGTCCAACGGCCGAAGCAAGAGCCCAAACCATTCCAACCATTCCAAAGAACTTTCCTCGATTCCGCATGCTGAACAGGTCACTGATGGAGATATTGACCAAGATGATTAATCCACCTCCTCCAACACCCTGAATAGCTCTTGCAGCGATCAACATGCCAATGCTAACGCTTGTGGCGCAGAGCGTACTTCCAATAAAGAAGATAGCCGCTGCCAACAGCAAGATGGGCTTACGGCCCCAAATATCTGAAAACTTCCCCCAAGATGGCGTACTTGCAGCATTTGCTAACAAATAAGCAGATCCAATCCATGTATAGCCAGCATTCGACTGAAAATGTTCACTGATGACGGGAAGTGCTGTAGTAATGATGGTCGTATCGAGAGCTGCGAGAAAGACGGACGAACACAACGACAACATGATAATGACCGTCTGTAATGTCGACCGCTGCGATTCTGGTGATTCTATTGGCGCGCCATTTTCCTGAGGTGCAACAGGTGATACTCCATCGCCCTCGACACCATTCATTGATCCTCGTCCTGATCCCTCTATGCTCTCTTTCGAAGGACCATCTTTGCTTGAGAATGACTTTGTACTGTCGTCTACGCGATCGACTGTAGGTGTTCTCTGAGTCTCAGCCTCGTTGGCTTTAACGCTATCCATACTGGTGTCGTCAAGAATCCTTCTGTTATGGAGAGTTGGTATGCTTTCTGTATATACTCTGTTAGTAAGAGAGCCAAGCATTTTGTCAAGAGATCGGATTCGCGCAAATAGAGGGACAGGTCCCGAGAGATGGGGTGGAAACCTTTGCGAAATGCGGAGAAGGCTGGTTTGTAATGGCGTCCTCTAATGAAATTTATTGACACATCAATATACACGCTTTGTCGAGATAGCCTTCTTGAATCACGACCTAGAAAATCGTTCTACTCAGATATCGTGACTGTTTGAGAGGGGGGGACGTGTATTTGAACGTCCACTCCAGATGGCGCAATGAACGATAATTGGAAACATGGCCGGATGCATCATTCATCTACGCAAGAATATCTTCCATGTCAGAAGGATACCGCTCTGGCAAAGAATCTAGAGCGGAACACGGCACCCGCGCACGTGGAGACGACCCTGTAGACTCACATCAATAGCAGTACAGCCAATAAGATACCTTCGTTTAATTTTGCTACCCCGGCTTCTGGGTCTACCAAAAATCTTTGGCACAAAGTCGGTGCCGAATCTCGTCCGAGCGCCGACTATTGGTAGAGAAAACGGAGGTAACACAAGGCGCGAACCAGCGAGGCTGAAAAAGCCAAACATGGCTTTCAATTTTATTCCATAGAGCTCTTGTCATCAATCTTTTTTTAAATCGTAAGATATGGTTAACCTGTCTGTACGTAGGTATGGTGTTTACTTAACTCCATACGAGACAGCGAGCTTCCACATTCACTTAGGTGGCCATGTCAGATTTAGCATCGAAAGATTTATGACAGCAGGCCGTGCTTGTAAATAGCCTTCATTTCCAAGAGAGCCATATCTTTAGGGTTCCTTGTAATCCTGAAAATGGAGAGGGGGGTTACTGGAAGGTTTACTGCAAGAAGATACAACATTTCTTTAACCTCATTCGAAAGGCAAATATCGATGAAGTATTCGAACTATATATATTCTTGCCCAGGAAATCATGCAAACGAGAATGCTCCCAGGCGGTACAATCATAACTCTTAAGTTCCTAGGAAATCTGGCTGCGTGACTTGTTAGAATGATCATTCGTCATTCCTGCAGCCTTGACTTCTATCACAATGCACACAGGGAGGGATACTACGAAATTGAAACACAGCGAGTAATCCGTTGACACCTTTTGACGTTCAGGTTTTCAGAGGGGCTGAGAAAAGATGTTACACTGATGAATGAAATGGGTTCTTTTCCCATGATGTGTATATCAAATTTTAGTAGCGTCGCCCTACTCAGCTTCTCCCTTGCAAGTTGGAGGAAGGCTAAGAGACTGAAACCGCGCTCCATAGGGGTTTTATGTAGACACCTGCAATGATCAGAATCGAAAGGCATCATAATCATAGCTGAATCTGAAACGAAGAAACGAATATGCATGGAGTGTTAAATACATTAGCGCCCTGTTATTTGGCTTATTATAAACTGTCGTCTGTTCAACCATAGTAGACAATCCAAGTATGGGCAATTTTGTGCAACGAGACTATCAAGAATGTAAGTTAGGCTACTGTCCCGTGCACGATGGAATATGCGTCTGCGGCTGAGTATCCATAGCTGTGATCGTGGGAAAGATGCTTTGTATTGACGGTGCCTCATGGATTATATATACTATTAATCCACCGAGTAAGTTCCTGGTCTAACATATTTAATAGCATCTAAAGGCTTTTGGATAATATGAAATTAGTGGTTGATATTAGTGCTAATTAGAAGAACAGTATTGTAGTTTATCATTCTACCCCAAAAATCCCTCGTGTCCAGATAATGAACCTGCAAACTCTGTAGACTTTCCCTAATGACCAAGCTTTCTACCCATAGGATAATGAAGTTAGACCCTCTAACATAGGAACACCTACCAATAAACTGTAGATATTTTCAACAAACAAAACAGATTGCTACTAGTCCAAGGTATATGTCCCTTCAGCAGTTTTCTATTAACTCGTCCGAACCAAGGGCCGAGAACATACAGGTAAGACACGGGATATTATCTTGGTAGAAAAGGAATCTTAGAACCCGATCTCACCCTCCAAACAACATATTATATTCCCGTTCCTTGACTCACCATTTTCAATTTTACGTCAGAGGTGTAGAGTAACGATTTGACACTTGACCTGAACTCTGCTGGAACTACCAGGTCGTCAAACATTATGGCCATCTCCACCCCGGGATTGGATGACTGTATTTTATTGGCGATTATTGGCAGGGCAGACGAGAGATCAGTCATAGGCGCAGGAGGCACCCCAGTGCTTTCGTTTGCCGATATCACGATGTACGATCCTTATCTACCATTTTGGTTTTCTCAGGAAGCTACAGGTCAACTGACTGCAAGCAAGCTTCTATGACGACAATAATCCTAAAAGCGACAATGTCTTCGATAATTTGTATGTTCTTAGCATTCCAGACTTCGTCTGGTTCCAATTTAATTACCCTACTTTTGTATCAGTTCTCTCTCTCCACATAGTCATAACTGGAATTTATCGGCCGCAAGATGATTGCTACTGACGGGCTCAATCATATATGAGATGAATCAGATCTGTTCACTCGAGATCTAGGGGTCTTCGACATATCAGAATCAAAATGGGGAGAGTAGTTCAATGAAACTGCCAAGACTCATGTTACGCCGGCCGTATTGAAGGTGTGGTGTGGTAATGAGTATGGGTTTGATATTGCTAAGGGTAGAGCTAGACTAATGAGATACTGAGGTCTGGCAACCGCGAAGTAGCAATCGAGGCAGATCGTGAGAATGTTTGTCCCTTAGGGCGGCGGTACGATTTCTTTCTCACCTCAACGTAATCAACGCAATCTGACACAGCAAGTTAGTTACATTATCACCAACCCCTCAACCAATTCTTGGCACGCTATCGTCGAGTTCAAGTCTAGGCGGAGACAACAAAAAAAGCACTTTGCGAACACCAGATATAATTGGTTTAGTCAGTGGCATAGTGATCTGTGCCCAAGTTTCGTTGGTACTTTCGAAGAGGCTTTTTATGCATGAAAACAGCATAGAAAGAAGAATGCTGAAAATACAGCTAATAAATAAAAGAGCGCGGATACATCTGATCCTAATGTCCAAGCTTCTGGCTCCCTCCCGATGGCAGACGTAGTGGCAGAACCAGATCCTATAGTCGAGGCAAATATGATACCGGACATAGACCTAGCGGTCCCCACTACTGCTGCTTCCCAACTGCCTCTCCAAGAAGCAGCAGTTACCATCACGGGTGTGCCCGCTGCCTCACTCGATGGAGAACCTGAGACAGCTTTACTAGAATAAGCTTTACTAGACTAGGCCTTTCTTTCATAAAATATATCTCTCTCCGAAACATTAAGGCTAGACTCGAGTGCTAAGGTCAGTCTTAAAGCAACATATAGGTAGTCGCTACTAACGTTCTGAGTTTCGATAGGGTATCCACCAAACAGATACCAATAAATCTCCATATTGCCGAGTAGCAGAAGTTGCTGTAGGAATAAGAATTAAGCATGTTGGTTCAAGCTAAACTCTTCAATCGAGAAACTTGCTACACAGGTTGTCTTTGGAAACAAATGAAAAGATGACGGATAATTAAGAAAAACTATAATAGCAGATGGGATCCACGAGGTATGACAACTCCTGACCTTGAACTCACGCATCATCTTACTCGCAAACTCAGGAGAAACATAAGTCTTTGCCTACTCTATAAAAAACACTATCCCAGCATCATTCACACCACAGAGCCGCATCACATGGGAGAGCATGTAATATCACTTCGAATCTGTAATTTGACATCCTTGAAATTCCATATACCTTTAGAATAGATATGACCTAGCTAAAAACGCAGTAAAAATACGCCAAAATTTTGAACAATCAAATGCCAGATGCAAAGATATTCTAATTCGCCAGAGCTCCGAAACCATGAGTACGCTATTTGTAGTAGCCATCACATTCTGCTTCTCGGCCATAACCATAGCCACCACCTGCCACCCAAGAACTTTCTTATACTAAATACAAAGAGCGGCTACTTCTCCACAACTTCTAATTCACCGGTTCCTTCGAGGAAGACATGTACGTTTTAGGGGACGAAGGTAAGTGTTCTATTAGGCATCTTCCTCCAATTAAAAACAGTAAGGATCGTCTATTATCTAATTGGAGAAATTAGGATGAGAGGTCTTCGGCGGGTGAAACGAGCCCACTTGTGCCCGTTTGTAGATACCTTACACCAAATATATTTCGACCCATTATGCTACTGGTATTTCTTTACGGCTCCTGAGTGTTGTATGTGGCTCCTCGACCATGGAATTTGGGTTAAACCATCAGTATAATTCATGCACTCGAAATTCAAGGCCGAGCATTGTATAGCCCGATTAAGCAAGGAACTATTACTTCTTGAAAGTTATAATTTCCCCCTAGTAGATTCATCACACCTTATTCATACTACACTTTGAGCTTCAGGCTATTCGTTTCAGGAAAGAGTGAGATGTCTACGAAAACTCACCAAGCGGTTCCAGGAAAAGTATATATAGCACAACTGCTTGGGGGATACAAAGTCTTGAAATCTGAACTCTCATTCGTATATCGTCTCATGCTCCTGATCCATAGCTTTTGACACGACTGAAGAAGAAGGCTTTGTCATTTCGAAGGGGGAACACTCCTGTGTCATCGGTGAGCATGTTGTAGTTCCAGAAGCCTTGCCATGCAAGCTTATTGTTTCGAGCTCCCTTGCCACCGCTACGCAAGGAGAGCTGCATCCGATACACGTACTTCTTGCTTGCACCTTCGGTCTCCACGAAGACATCCCCTTCGGAATCTTTCAGATCGGCCTTAGGGTTATCAGTAGTATTTGAGAGCCTCCACCGACCCCTCAAGGAATATTGGACGACTGACGATGGGAGATATAGATGACTACCACCTCGATGAGTGTCTTGAAGCTCCTTTGTCAAGTAATGAACCACATCGGCAGGTTCTTCGGTCGTCAACAGACTAATGACAGTTCCATCGCGGAAGAAACGCAGGTATCGATAATAGGTAACGATGTGAACAGGACTTTGCCAGGTGAGCTGTGAGACTGACGCCTGACCGGCTCTAATGTAGTTCACAGTACTAATGTAGCAACCATTAAATCGAATCCTAGGACGGAGTCGGAACATGCACTGCCATGAAATACCATAAGCACTTGCTAGCAACTTCTCGGTCGTCTCTTCTCTGCTCAAGGTCAAAGCTTTGGTTTCAGTCTCATCCTCAGTCTCGTCAATAGAAAGATTCTGTAGCTCTGGCAAGTCAGGTTCAAGAGTGCCCCCTAAAACCGCTCGTTGCCATTCGTAGTGCATTCCTCCGAAGCCCACTTCATCACCAATGCACACTCTCTTCCAGACTTGCTCTTCAGTATGGACCATATGTGCCAGTTTCTTGCAAACTTGCGCAAGTCTGACAAAGGCAGCTACATCAACGATGGCTAGTTCCGTAAACACATGAACCATAATTTCATGTGGCAAGGTAGCTATAGGGCAAGGAAGAGCAGATGTTCCTCCGACAAGTGGTGGTGCCGGCTCAATCGATACGCCGGAGAATGAGGCAATCAACTCTTTAATAGTTTGTGGGGGACCGTCTAGGGATGGGTGGGCGGTATTTGGTACGGTAACAGAGGCATTGGATGGATTGATATTTGAAGATTTCGAGGGAAAGAGCGATTGGGGAAAATGTTTGTTCTTATACTTCTTGTCGACAGCATGGTCCATCTGTGATTGAATTAGCCGTATCTCCAGTTGAGGTGGCGTTGGCTGGCTCCTACCCGGAAAGCCTTTCGATATAGATTGAGGCTGTCCCCTAGATTCCCGTGGTTTTCTCTTTCTACTGCCTTCTCGTAGTGTTCTAATGCTGATTCCGGTTGATTGACACCCGTACCTTCATTTGACGGACGTGGATCGCGATCGGGCCGCACCGAGCTGTCAGATACAGCAATTGCTCGGAGCTCATCATTCTCTTCTTCTAAGTCCTGTTTTTTGACAAACTTGCTCACGGGTATGCGAGGAGTTTGTGCAGGCTTTCGAGGTCCTTTCGAACGACCATCAACCGCGGGTTTTGTACCTTCTTGCGCTCGTGATGATACCTCTTCTCGCCATTTCTGACGAAATGCTTCTAATTCCGGATTTGATTCTTCCATAGTCGATCCGAGTGTCATAAAAGATTAATGTCTTACGAAAGGGAATGGTGAGATAATATGTACAAGTCTATGTTGTGTAGGTAGCGGGGAGGGCTTGGGCGAGGTACAAAAAATGTATTGTTCGGTATGACTGCAGGTGAAGTTTACAATCACTGCGAGGCTTGATCAAAGCTTATCGAGCTTCTCCTCGTCATAGGTTAGATAGGCTATGATCCCTGTCCTTGGAGGTGGAAGCGGGGCGGAAGCTCCCCATACGCCGGCCTCGGAGATACGGCGCTCGGCTTAAACTAAATTTTTGGTTCGATGGAATTGACCTTGCCCTCGCCTTGTTGACGACACCATTTCGGAACCCTCCTGGTTATTCACAAGTTGTCAGCCCAACTCAGGACACGGATAACGAAGCAATTTCTTTCAACATACGCGATCGAGACCTGTTTGACTCGAGTTGATGTGAATCGCGAGCACAGTATATTCATGTCTGGTCACTGGGATCTACATTCTCGGACGAATCCAGAGTCCGCCACCATCTTCGAAGGTTGTGAGGGGAAGAACAATTGGGAAGGTCAACCACACGATAGATTACACGGCGATGACCTGGTCCCTGGAGTTGCAGCGACAGTAACTATGAACGGCGATATTGAAGATGTCGATATTGACATTTCCGCCGGGCAGAAGATGTTGTCGGCCATGTCAGGAAGTTTATTGACTTCGCTGTTGGGTACACTATTTGAAGACGTCTACTTTTCGTACACAAATTCTAACCTCGAATATAGCGACACCTCTGGACGTTGTTCGGGTTCGCTTGCAATCACAGCCAACACATGTATCGCCACTTACAACGATATCGAAACTCGCTGCGGCATCACCACAATCTTTCCCACAGTCTTTCAACACGCTACCGCCGAACCTCGGTGTTACTGCCTGCTGTCGAGAAGTATTCTTCGCCAACAATAATGCCGAGTATTGTATGGTTGGTCCAAAGGTTGGAGAAGCAAGCTATTCGGCAGGATGCGCTGTGCAGGAGACGGAAAAGCGAACGATCAACTCAACTTTCGACGGCTTGAGGAAGATCGCAAAAAATGAAGGAATAACTACTCTATGGAGAGGCCTTTCCCCAACTTTACTTATGACAGTTCCTGCCAACATCATATACTTCACTGGGTACGATTGGTTGCGATTCAATAAGCAAAGCCCCGTCAATAAGGTATTCTCCGACAACTATGCGCCACTTATCGCCGGTGCCACAGCAAGAACTGTTGCTGCTTGTGCTGTCAACCCTATCGAGATGTTCCGGACGAGGATGCAGGCTAGCCGTTCGACAGGAGTATCACATTTTGCCGAGACGGCCAAGGGAATTGGTGAAATGGTCTCGAGTCACGGATATAAATCACTATGGCGAGGATTGACATTGACTCTGTGGAGAGACGTACCGTTCTCTGGACTATATTGGTGGGGATATGAAAGCATTAGAGGAGCATTGACAGAGGCTCGTGAACGAAATCGAGGAAGAAGTTTAGAGAAGGAAGGGCTTCGAAGTCGAGCCAGGACGAGGTCTCAGAGCAGAGAAAACCACAGAAATACCTTCACGGACAGCTTCATCGCTGGAGCATCTTCTGGAGCTGTTGCATCGGTCCTTACCACGCCCTTTGATGTTGGCAAAACGAGACAACAAACCTTCGTGAACTCAGTCAAAACTGCTGGAGAGAAGAAGATCTTAGCTCCCGAAGAACGATCCATGCCAAAATTCTTATGGCATATATTCCGAGAAGAAGGGTTTGCGGGCCTTTGGAAAGGATGGATACCACGAACACTCAAAGTCGCGCCAGCATGTGCGATCATGATCAGTTCCTACGAAGTTGGGAAGAGGACTTTTCGAAGTGTAAACGAAAGAGCAGAGCGAAAACGAGGAGCTGTATGATACCACCAAAAACTCTCATACCTAGACCTTGGAAGGCGTCAATGTGGGGGGCCTTTTGATTATGCATAGCGATTTGGCGTTTTGAAAATAGGAAAAAGATGTATGATAGAGCTAGCGATGTTCTAGTAAAGTAATTGGGGCGTTGGCCTGGTCAAATTCGCCGGTCTTCAAATACGATTGTATTAAATGATATGAAATGAAACATGCCGTGTAATTAAATAACACGCCTATCTCCATATCAACCCATGCTCTCTCATTGGTAGTATTGTCTTTGTAAGGCTGGCTGGAGCCTTGAATCTGACATGGCTCGGACCCTATGACTTCGCGTACCCTTGTCGCCAAAATTCACTTAACGCGAACTACTTCCCGCACGCGACTTCGCTACCAACCTCCACTTTCATCTCCATCTGGACTCTATTTTACACTTTCAATCCTTCATATCCCCACATCTCAAAACCCTCCCCACAGAGCTTCCCCAAGCTGTCGTTGCTCCTCTACATTTTCCGCCGACCTCAATTGGTGCCTCGATTACCATGTCTCTCAAACGTAAAGCTGGCTCTCTGTCCAATCCTGATGCGAAGAAGCCAAAAGGAACTATAACTTCTTTTTTTGGACAGCCGAAGCCTGTTGTGGAAGTCAATGGCGGTGGGAAGACCAATGCTGCAGCCATGAAGTTTAACAAGGAGGCGTGGGTGAAAGGGCTGACTGATGAGCAAAGAGGTCTGCTTCATCTGGAGATTAGCACGTTGGATGTCAGTTGGCTGAAGGAATTGAAGGATGAGGTTGTGTCCAAGGAGTTCTTGGAGTTGAAGCGATTTCTGAAGAGGGAGTTGGATGCGAAAAAGACTATTTATCCGCCAATGGAGGATGTGTATTCTTGGTATGTCCTACCTAATCCTCAACCACTCATCCACATTCAATGAATACGAGAGCTAACAAGGCATGTACAAAAAGGTCAACCCACACCCCCCTCCACACCGTCAAAGCTGTCGTAATAGGCCAAGACCCCTACCACAACACCAATCAGGCTCACGGCCTCTGCTTCTCCATCCGGCCTCCTACACCAGCACCTCCCTCACTGAAAAATATCTACATCGCC
This sequence comes from Hymenoscyphus repandus, assembly GCA_001414415.1. Classification (NCBI taxonomy): domain Eukaryota; kingdom Fungi; phylum Ascomycota; class Leotiomycetes; order Helotiales; family Helotiaceae; genus Hymenoscyphus; species Hymenoscyphus repandus. Next base: position 42,342 of record LLCE01000074.1, on the reverse strand, counting down.
CTCAAGAAAGACTACCCGACCTTCTCACCTCCGCCCAACAAAGGGGGCCTTCTAACACCATGGGCAGACCGCGGTGTTCTCCTCCTGAACACCTGTCTGACAGTGCGCGCACACGAGCCCAACAGCCACGCAAACCGCGGGTGGGAGCGGTTCACGCAGAAAGTCATCGACACCGTCGCTGCGAAGCGGAACCAGGGTGTTGTGTTTTTAGCTTGGGGCAGTCCCGCAGGAAAAAGAGTGGGAAAGGTGGATCGGAAGAAGCATCTTGTATTGCAGGCGGTGCATCCTAGTCCATGGAGTGCGTCAAGGGGCTGGTTTGATTGTGGGCATTTCAAGAAGACGAATGAGTGGTTGGTGGAACGGTATGGTGAGGGAAGTGAGATTGATTGGGATTTGAGCGGTGCGAGTGCGGAGGAGATGGTTAAGAGAAAAGCAGATCTAGAGAAGGAGGCAGAAGCTAAGAAGGTGTTGGATGAGGAGAAGAGGGAATTGGAGGAGAAGAAGAGGGTGGAGGATGAAGTGAAAAGGAAGGAGATCGAGGAAACACTCAAGGCTATGGAGGCTATTGAAGCATTGGATGATGAGGCTGATGATGATGAGATTGAGGCTCTGAATTCAGCCCTCTAGTCTTTGTGTGTGGACCTGAGGGCGGTATTGGGTGTTAGGTGTTGCATATTTGCTGGAGTTGAAGTATGGCAGATCCTCCACCGTCAGATTATGCTGACTACCACGAGCATTAGTGAACCTTTCTTATTTTAAATTAATAGAACGGCGCCAGCGTACTCATATTACAGAAATTTTGTACACATATGTGCATCCCACACCGGGAGAAAATCGCACTTATAACCATATACATCTCTCTACTTATATCTGAGCTCTACACAAAGAGGATACAGTCCATCCCCTCCAACATCTCTTTCCATTTCTACAAATTCAACACCTTTTCCTAATCTATCCTGATTTCTACTCACGATTTCTGCTCACCATGGGCTCAAATCTTCAGGCTCTTATGGCTCTTCCTATTAGTATCCTGCTCCGCCTTCTCATCTTGCGCGAGATGACGTTTGCAGTACCGATGACTTTACGCATATGCGCGAGATCATCTACTAGAACATCAACACTTTACTAATGTCATCTCCCACTTTCATCCTCTAAATTTTGCACTATTCTCAAACTCCATCTCTCAACATCCCGGATCCAGAAGCAATTAAATAGGGCATCCCGTATACCCTTATCATATCCATCTTCATCCCTATCGAGATTCTTCTCTAATATCTCAATGATCTTCTGCCCAATCTCATCTCCGACATAATCCCCTGAGCTGTCGTCTTTGGATCAGCTGGATTCGGTGGAGTCGGAAGATTTGAGCTAGGCTCAGAATTTCCATGACTGTGTCTACCCCTTTGGTTGGCCCTTTCTCTCTTCTACTGGAGGTGACATTAGAATTGTAAGTATCTGCGTAATATAGGTAACTGTTCTGTGATCATATGAAGGGATTTGCTCCATTCCACAGATTTAGTATAGGCAAGAATAGTGTGTTTTGCATTCGTAGCATAAAGCGATGCATCCAATAGACATTTCATCTTATCAAAAGTAGAGTGTTTGAATTCCGTTCTTCTTCTGTGATTCTTACAATAATCCAGGAACACATCAATGAAGAATGCCTACTGCCTCGAGTGAGGACATAAGTTTGTGTAATGTAACACAAGGGGTGGTGACGAAGCAGCAACAACTGAACAGTCGTGCATCTTCATTTCCAATGTTCGGACAGCTTATTATAACTTGGAGAATCATATATCCTCAGTAGATACATCTCTCCCGAGTTATGTAGGTTTTTATTTCAGTACTCGCCATCTAAGCTAAATTTGGCTCATAGAGGTAATTTTCTCCAACCAGTGCTGCCCACCTGCCTAGACCATACCACAAAAGAGTGACCATGAACGGGAGTTCTCATATGCTCGTGGAAACGGTGAGAGGTCTCTGAATTGTCGAACTTTATCATCGCAATTAGCTGTACAACCGTTGTGATCGACTGCAACTTTAAGACGATCGAAGATCTCTACAGCCAGGCGAATAAATGCAGTGAATATCTGCAATTTCTCCAGAATTTTGGAAATCTCAATAATCGTCCCTGTATTGGAATTCTGGTGGAGTCATTGAGAGGAAACTTGTCGAGGAGGTACGATGCAAAGACAGTTCTAGAGCTCCCTCTAGACTCTTGCCAAGTCCTAGTTTGCGCGTGCAGGTGGGAATTCATGGACGTCATAATGCGGCAACTAACAAAAGACGTCACTATATCCACGCGAGAGCACACAATAAGATACCTTGATTTTTAATTTGGTCAGGTACATCTGTTTTCTAGACAACTTTCTTTTCACTTCATTGTAAAATCCCATTCGAAATCTGTACATACTACAACCGTCAATATGAGCGGAACATCCAACGTTGGTCAATCGTCTGTGTATGAGGCTGGGGACCAGAGAAACATTGCTCAGTCCGAGATCGATGAGCAGAAGAAAGAGAATAGATTCCACGAGGGAAAAGAACACAGCCACAAGGCTCTGGACTCAAGTGAGTTAAGCTGTGACTCGGGATTTTACAGTCGCTAACCTGGACCTGCAGAAGATGAGAGATCCATTGCAAACAAGTTGGAGCGCGAGTCAAAGGCATGCTAGCGAACACAAGGAAACAAATCAATGGGCATACTGACAGCAACCTAATAGCGGGAGCAAGAAGGAGAAGAAGATACTGCAGAGGTGAAGGCTTTGAAAGAAGATCCCACGCTGCCGGTAAGCGATGCCACATCGTCTACCAACGTTTCCACTATAGGTCCATGGCTAACATCTATGGAAACTCTAGGCAAAGATGCATGGTAACGAGCCATCCAGGGGAGCAAAGGTCGATGCACAGATCCAAGCCGAGGAGGAAGCGGAGTTAAAAAGAAAGGGAAAGGCGTAAATGCTTGATTTTCATGATATATTACACAACTAGTGGAATGACATCTTGGTAGCATGAAATCCTGTGTATTCACTCCAGATTGTAACAACATAAGGAATGAAAAGTTTAGTTTGCAAGTTATAGATTTTGTGAAATGTGCTTGTATGGAATCTCATATTTTGTGCTTTGTGTGAAGAGTTTGAGCCCTTCAAAAATAAGAGAGTTGACAAGTTACGATAGATTTCTACTCAGAAAATGAAATTCGTTGTCTAATGGCGACCCCTGCAATCACTCGAGCCACCCCCACTCAAGTACCGCGAGGCAGAAACTCAACAACAACCTTCGTCAGCCATGAAAACAGCTACCTCACCATGACTACAGGCTCCGACCTGGAGATACTCGATCGGTACGGGTAGTGTTGCAGCTTGCGGAGGACTTACGCTGTCCTGACCGCATTGCTATCTCCATATCTATGACTTGCCTAGAGCAACAACATCGCGCCCTGCACCATGGGACAAGGCTTCTCTCTTACTGCGCTCGCAGCGGGTTCCGCTGGGATTGATGTGCAAGATCTCAATGATTTAGTGTATGAGAAATCTATGGGAAATGCGAGGTTCATGAAGAGCATCCGGGCGCGGCATAGAGATGGAGTTGTTCTGGTCAAAGTTATGGTTAAACCATACCCCATGAAGCTTGGAAAGTACAGGCGCAAGATCATTCGTACGTCCTTCAAGCTTTCAGTCGTTAAACAAGCTAATACGACAATTTAGGGGAAAGAAAATCTCTGGCCGATGTCCCTAATGCTCTTGCATATCAGCGGATCGTGGAGACGGAAACGAATGGATACCTCGTGCGCCAATTCCTACACAGCTCTCTCTATGATCGCATTAGCACCCGGCCTTTCCTTGAAGATATCGAGAAGAAATGGTTGGCATTCCAGCTCCTGTGTGCGTTAAGAGACTGCCATGCGCGAGATATATTCCATGGAGACATTAAGACTGAAAATACATTGGTTACCTCGTGGAACTGGTTATACTTGTCCGACTTTTCCTCATCGTTCAAACCTACCTACATGCCATCCGACAACCCTGCTGAATACCATTACTTCTTTGCTACCTCTGTGAAAAGAGGCCCTCAAACTCAACCATGTTACACTGCGCCAGAGCGATTTGTCGCCTCAGGAGAAGTCGCGGAACCTGATGCGCCCATCACTTGGGCAATGGATATTTTCAGTGCAGGATGTGTCATGGCAGAGCTATTTCTTGAAGGGCCAGTCCTTACACTAGAAGGACTTTTCAAATACCAACGTAGGGAACTTGATATCAATACACAGCTCAACCGAATCGCGGACAAGGATGTCAGGGAAATGATTGCACATATGATGCAAATTGATCCGGAAAAGCGCTTCTCAGCCGAGGAATACCTCCAATTCTGGGCCAAGAAAGTCTTCCCAGACTACTTTTGCAGCTTTCTTCATCAGTACATGGACCTCGTCACAGATCCTTCCTCTGGCAGAAATCCAATATCCGGCGCCTCAGCAAACCTTGGGGAACCCGACGAACGCATTGATCGTGTATACTATGATTTTGACAAAATATCCTACTTCTTGGGTTATGAAAATGAGAAGGAGAAAACGGAGACCCTAACTTCTTCGTCCCATCGGCTAGACCTCTTCCCAGTACACCTTAATATCCCAAATAACGAACATCAGCTTTTGGACTCTGGCGGCCAGCGACCTTCCGACGATGGTACTCCCATCTTCCTTGCATTGGTTGTAGCGTCTCTACGGAACACAGCTCGCTCAACGGCCAAGATACGAGGTTGTGATTTGCTTCTTGCGTTTTCAGCACGATTGACCGATGAAGCAAAGCTCGACAGAGTCCTCCCACATTTTGTCATGTTGCTCAACGACGAAGCTGACACTGTGAAGGTAGCTGCAATTCGCTCTCTAACTCAACTACTGGCCCTCGTTACAGTGGTTTCTCCAATGAATGCTCATATCTTTCCGGAGTATATTTTGCCACGACTAAAGAAGTTCCTTCCAGAAGCCAAACCAACACCTGGGTCATTGATCAGAGCAACCTACGCGGCATGCCTAGGCAGCCTAGCAACATCTGCTTCGCGATATCTAGATATGGTAGCAACATTACGAGCGGATGGTTCGCTACCAACCATTGATGCAGACGTCGAGGATGGCATCAACGGCGATCCCCAACTTCAAGGCTTGTTCGACAACACTCGGACGGAGCTCATATTAGAGTTTGAAGCACATACCAAGTCATTGATCACAGATCCGGATACCGCAGTCAAGCGAGCTTTCCTTGGATCTGTTCCTGAACTATGCATGTTCTTTGGAACGGCAGACTCAAATGATATAATTCTCAGTCATTTGAACACCTATTTGAACGACCGCAACTGGATACTCAAATGTGCCTTCTTTGAAACAATTGTTGGAGTTGCGACTTTCCTTGGTGGAACCAGCTTAGAAGAATTCATGTTGCCACTCATGGTACAGGCATTGACTGACCCAGAGGAGTTTGTGATTCAGAGTGTCCTCCATTCATTTGCTAGCATGGCTGAGTTGGGCCTTTTTTCCAGGTCGAAGACATGGGAGCTTGTAGATATAGTTGGCCGCTTCACAATGCATCCCAATATCTGGATTCGCGAGGCCGCAGCATATTTTATCTCTGCGTCAACATTATTTTTGCCTGTTGCAGATAATCAATGTATCATCCTACCCTTGGTTAGACCTTTCCTTAAAACTTCCATCAAGGACTTTACAGAAGTTGGGCTGCTGGACAATCTAAAGAAACCACTTTCACGCCCACTCTTAGATCTAGCCATCACCTGGGCATTAAAAGTTGAAAGAGGCATTTTCTGGAAACATGTGAACAAGCTTCGGACCTTCACATTCGACGCGAACTTTATAATTCCTACCATCTCCGTCAAAGATATTGGCCAGAATAATCTCCAAAGGATCCCAAAAAACGAGGAGGACGAGCAGTGGCTGTCAAAACTAAGAAACATGGGGTTTGCCCCTGAAGACGACTTCAAGTTACTCCGTTTGAGGGAATACATTTGGCGCTTAGCCGCATCAAAGTCACGCGAACCTGAGCATCATCCATCTCACCTAAACAATATTATCAACCTTCGCAGTATCGGCATTACACCCCAAACGGTACTCTTCGACGAGAAAGCAATTTCTCAGGGGAGCGAATTCACAATGAAAAGAGGATCAGAAGAGAGCACAAAGCCACATACAATTGCAGATGCGCTGTTGGATGCGTCCATGACTATTGATGATCCCATCGCTATCAGGCGACGCTCTGCGTACAACAGTCATCAAGCACGGCTCAGTACTCGTATAAGGGCATCTTCAATGAACCCAAATGGGATGGAGAGCACTTCCCTCACCCCAATTTCTCCAATGACTGAAGCTAGTGGTTCAGCTCCAGAATCTCGAAGACCATCAGGTCCTTTAGTCATAAATGTGAAGGGCCCTCGAAGGGGTAGCGATGATGGCTCAATACCCGATACTCTGTCAAGCTTTAATTCCAGGGAGGCACACCACGACATTAAGCATCGTGTCAGCGCCATGAACCTCATTGGGCGCAAGGATTCGAACAAATCTTCCAAATCTTCACCTGAGACTGGGACAACTTCAGCTAATGCTTTTGGCAAGGTGGAAGGGCCATTTTCACATGCATCCGATCCACCAAGCGCTTTGGCACTAGCAAAAGAGTTGGAAGCAGCACCTGAAAGCGAGATTAAATTCAGCGGAGCACATACATACTCAGGAAACGACCCAAATATACTAAAGATGCTAGACACAATGTACGTGGATAATTATCCTTCAGATGTGAACGAGTTTGGACCCATGATTGCTCCTTCAAGTCGACCGAAGACGATCAACAGGAGCACAAATCAACCTGTCGCTCAGCCGTGGAAGCCCGAAGGAGTTCTTGTGGCAACATTCTCGGAGCACGTTGGGCCTTTGCATCATATTGCCGTTGCACCTGACCACCTATTTTTCCTTACAGGCGGTGATGATGGCTGCGTGAAAGTCTGGGATACAGCAAGACTCGAGCGCAACATAGCTCATCGTTCCCGACAGACTCATAGGCATGCATCTGGTACTCAGATAACAGCCCTGTGTTTCGTTGAGCACACACATTCCTTCATAAGCTGTGCAAGCGATGGTAGTGTCAACGTCGTCCGTGTTGAGTACGTCCAAAACAACGCATCATTGCGATACAGTAAGCTTCGTGTCATACGTGAATATCAGCTCCCGGAAGGAGAGATGGCTGTTTGGTCGACACATTTCAAGGTTGAAACAAGCTCTACATTGATCATCGCTACAAACTTGTCAAGAGTGCTTGCAATTGATCTGCGGACGATGAATCTAATGTATATCCTGGAGAACCCGGTCCATCATGGTACACCGACGTGCTTCGTTATTGATAAAAAACGCCAGTGGCTGCTTCTTGGGACTTCACATGGAATATTAGACCTCTGGGATTTACGCTTCAGGCTTCGTCTCAGAGCATGGGGCGTCTCTGGTGCTACGTCTATTTATCGCATATGTATACATCCTACGAAAGGTCGTGGTAGATGGGTTTGTGTTGCTGGTGGTAGCGGTCAAGGAGAAGTCACTGTTTGGGATGTTGAGAAAATGCAGTGTAGGGAGGTATACAGAGCTGGGGGCAGTCGCGTTGGACCCAAAGGCTATGAGCCGTGGCCGGTGGACGAAGACCGGCCGGAAGGCATGCTGGGGCGCTTTGCTAAAGCCTTGGAGCCCACCGGATCAAGTAACTCGGATCGGGGAGTTCGTGCCATGTTAGTAGGCATAGACAACCATGACAATAGTCGAGACTCGAAATATGGATTCATCGTCACTGGTGGTTCCGATCGAAAGATCCGGTTCTGGGACGTCTCGCGAGCAGAGAATTCTATGGTTGTCAGCGGACTTGATGTTGACGAGAAGGTTCCTACATTTACTTCAGCAAATCCAACGCCGTCCTTGACCTTGAATACGGAATCGATAGGTCAACCCGGGCCAACCGCTCCAAATGCCGCAGCTGGCTCTCGAAGCTCCAACACAAATAAATCTGCGAGTACTAAGCCTCCGAGATCTACTGTGATCTCTCTTCAACAGCAGCAGCTGCTTAAATCTCATCTTGATTCTATTCTTGATGTTGCTTTATTGGAATCACCTTATGGGATGCTGGTATCGGTGGACAGGTCGGGCGTTGTTTTTATATTCCAGTGAAAACGAAAGACTGGGAGCATCTGGAGGCGCAATTATAGTATATGAAGGAGTTAGGGTCAAACTGGAGGGACAGGTTGACTGAGACGGTAGCTTAAAAAATAGCAAAGCTAAATAGCAAGAGAAGCCAACATTTCGATATGAACTATCAACATCAAAAGTAATTTGCTTTGGATTCAAAAACAATCAAATACAGCGTAATAAAATAAACTGTATCGGAATATCCGTAGGTATTTTGAAAGTGTTCGAAGGTTGTCAACATCTATGGACAATGCGACCATTTCCGGTCTAGCGTGGGTCCACAATGCAAATGCAACGACGCTGCACCTCAAATTTATGGAGGGGAACCTTCAGCCTCGCGCTCACACACGATACAACACCTACCTCGCCCTAATCCTCCCCACCTCTTCTCCCACAAATACAAACAGGTAACCGTCAATATGAGGCTCACGGCAGAACTCATACAAAACTCCCTCTCCTACCTCAACCCGCTCAAAGAGCGCGAACTAGATCTCCGAGGTGCGTTTTTTGCTGAAAGGAACTGATACTACACTTTGAGGCGAGCTGCGTTGATGTTCAATTCTTTGTGGGACTGCAGGACATAAGATACCGGCGATTGAGAATTTGGGCGTTGCTGGTGTAAGTCTCTCCTATTTCTATGGTCCGAATTGTGGTGAAAACGGGAGGTGCAAGTGGTGAAGTCATCGGAGAATATTTGACTGATTTGTATGGTACGGGAATTGTAGCCACATGATGCGATCGATTTCACCGACAACGATATTCAAGTGCTAGGCAACTTCCCGCTCTCCCCACGGTTGCGGACACTCCTCCTCGCGCGCAATCGAGTGTCTAGTGTACAGCCTTCACTGGCGAATTCGCTACCAAACCTCACGACACTGACGCTTGGCTCGAACAATTTCGCGGAGTTGGCAGACTTGGATGTCTTGTCGACGTTCCCAAGACTGATGCATTTGGTGCTGATGGAGAATCCTGTTACGAGGAAAGATGTGAGTGCCCCATGAGCAACTAGAAGGGAGAGGGAGCGGTGTTGATTAGGATATAGCATTATCGAACCTGGGTTGTCTGGAGATGTCCAACAGTCAGGTTTCTGGATTATAAGAAAGTGAAGGATGTCGAGAGGAGTAGAGCTAAGGAACTTTTTGGGACTTTTGAGGAACCAACACAACTTGCTTCCACGGTTGGTGTCCCCATCCATGGAAAAACTAACATGTGTAAACTAACTAGCAGCCAGATTATCGGCGTCAAGTCAAAGACTTTCGATACACCATCTGCCAATGGGATCGCGGCAGCTTCGGCACCCAAGAACTATCGTGTGAAGCTTACGGATAAGGAGCGCAAGAAGGTGGAGGAATTGATTCGAAACGCGAAGAGCTTACAGGATATTCAGAGGCTAGAGAAAGAGCTGAATGAAGGACGGGTACCAGCTGGTGCGCAAGGAGCAGATGACGCTATGGAAGAGTAATTTCACGCATAAGATGACGTAAATATATGGCGTTTGGGCGGTAACGAAAAATGTATTGGCGTTCAGAGATTTTGAGTGTATATGCTTGCTAAATTGTGGAAATCGAGGCCAGAATACGTATAATACAATGCTACCTGCAACTCTGATACACCTAGTTCATGAACCATTTTACCTTAGCCCTATACCAGCACATCCCTACCTAACCTAGCTCATCTCAGTATCCTCCAATCTCTCACTGTTGATACCTGAGCTCTGCCTACGCGTACTGGCACCTCGACTCTCCATCTCAAGCTGCGCATTCGGATCCTCATCATCCTCCTTCAAACTTTCTCTCCTAGCACCACTCCCACTGGCACTTCCATTCGCACCTCCCGCAATGCCGTTCCCATTCACAGGCCCGTTCACCGGCGCAAAGTCATTGATAATCCCGCCATTTGGCGCAAAAGGCGACTCATACGTACGACTGGCGTTCGCGGTGTGAGCGGCTATGTTCGCGGATGTGGCCGGGGAAAGCGTGGACGATGGCATTAGGGCAATGCCATTTTGCGGGAGAGAGGTGTTGACGGCGGTTGAGGAAGAGGCCGGCGCTTTGGTGGCTTTAGCGGCTTTGAAGGGAATTGTTTTGGGGATTACGTCTGTGAGGAATTCGAGGTTGTCAAGGCGGGATACTGCGTTTGCTGAAATTGGTATGTCAGCATCTGGAGGAAATAGACGAAGAAAGGTGGAAGGTAACGTGATGGAGGCGTAGAAGAAGGGGAGGGGTAAAGAAGGTAATCGAGAGCAAAGTGGGAAGTCGGCGGAGCAGAATTGTGCTGTTCTGTAGATCATGGGAATGTCACGTACAGAGATCGCGGTATTGAATGTTTCGACGGGGTTTACGTTCAGACTTGACGACGTTATGTCCCTGTTCAGCCATGTATTGGATGAACATCTCCTGTGAAAAAAGTTAGACTTGGATCTTATCGTTCGCTAATCATGGCCACTTACAGTTGCTATTGCGATGGTGAACGCGGCACTGGTTGCACAGACTTGAATGTCCTGGTCGACCATGATCATCTTCTTTATTCTGGACACTATGGTGTGTTAGATGGTTCTCTTTTTTGAATAATATTATCGAAGATTTACTTGGTAGCTGCGGCGTGCCTGTTGCATCTCTCCCATCTCTCCGCGGAGGGATAGCACTGTTGTTGTAAGGCATCTTGGTTGCTGGAGTTGAAGGACGGGACGGCGGACGCTTAAAGGAAAACGAAGCGGTGTAAATAGGGGGGCTCTCAGAATCTGAAATTCTTCTAAGCGAATGATGTTAGAATTTGGGAACAGTATCAAGACATTCTTGAACCAGAGAAATATTGGTGGCGAGTACAGAAAATGCTGGAGTGTATTTGAGCTTGACAAATGTGACCGAGGAGGGAGGATTCTTCGGGGAGTGTGAGGTCCCAGACCATCAATATTGGAAATGAGGGAGAAAGGCGGCACAGAAGTTATCCAAAAATGCACAATTCAACAGGATACGATTCTTCTTGCTGTAGAGAAAGTCGAGCCTCGGAGAGCATCGACTGATGTATGGCATGAGCCACTTGGTTTTTGTCACAAACTTTGCATGTCTCGATCTAGAAAGACCAAGCTAGAAGCAGATCATGCTCTACACTTAGAGCCACAAGATACTATTTTCGCGTAAGGGAACATCAAGAAAATAGACATCAATATGAGCTACTATACATACCTGGTTGATGAAGAAGCTGATGCAGATTCGACGCCTGTGTTGAAGAAGTTTAGGGGAGCGCGTGTGAGGACGCGAACTTTCCTTGGTGGTCACGGCTGAGAAAAGCCACTATTCACACACCCCATGAATCATAATCGTCAAGAAACTCGGCAAGCAACATCCTTATTGACTTAAAAAATTGGTTCAAAAAGTAATAGTATAATACTTCTTTCATTCCAGAAATTCAAAACTCTCAATATAGAGCTTTGAGAGCAATTCCCTCGCTAGGTTCTTCATATCAAATCACGTGAGACGGTCACAATCTCAACCTCCTCCGCTCCTCCTTTTCCATCATGTCTCTGTATCCGCTCCTCACCTGTCCACACACAACATCAATTATGAACGGAAGACCAAATTGATTGTCGCAAGATTCTCCCTCGGATATCGATACCAGCCCCAAAAGGAGAAGGCACTTGCACAACACCCATTCAACTTATTGTTGATTTGCTTGCCGAGATTCTGCTGTTCTGAATATCTTATTCTCTGTTACTCGACAACAACCTCAAGCCCGAGTTCAATACAAAATTACCATTTCTAGATAGTCCATGGATTTGTGTTATCTGACATAAGCGACTCGGCAGACGTTTCAGTGCCGAGATCACCCCTCATCATAGGGAACAGGGTACATGCTCCATCGACTAGCGACGCAAGCAAGAACTCGGATTTGTTGTTTAGGTTCTTCTCGAACTACTTGACCATAACAAACATCAATATCAATGACAAAGGTCACGGGCAATTTGCAGTCTCAACAATGCCTCCCATAGCTGCTAGACCTGCTCCTAATGCTTCTGCTTCGAACTCGAGTCGAGGGGATCGAACTATACGCATGTTGCATGACCTGACGAGCAGAGCTTGGTCGGTCAGTCAGACTGACCACCTTATCATTCTATAACTAATTGAGATAGAATTACACGACGTTTTCGAAGGTGTCTTCCGAACTCAAGTCCACATGTGATCAGATCCTATCAATAATCGGATCGTTGCATACGATCGAAGATTACAGAGAGAAGGGAGAAATCAGCACAGAAAACAAGAGAACTCTTCAAGATATTGGAATTTGGTTGAATGGGTTGTTTTCAGATCTGGAAGCGGAGTTGGCGGACCTGAAGGAAGGTCACAGTCCGGAAGGCTTCGCTCCGATTGCGGAGAAGCAGCTTGATCCAAATAATCAGCTTCATGCTTTTAATGAACTGGTCAGAAGGTATGTTAATATTTTAATCATTCGAGTCTTTGTACAAATTCAGGAGTGGCCCATTTTCATATACACTGGGTTTCTTGATGTGCGCCAGAAGTCAGGTATGACTTGATCGAGATTTTCAGCCTTTGATTGTCTGTTGTCTCAAAAGGGTATGGTGCCATACAACAGGACAGCTCTAGACACAAGAATCCTACTTACAGAAAGTTGTGGTAAACAGCGAGCTTTCAAAATAATGAATGATTCATAGAGTGGATATTTACGTGGGAGCAGAGGGCGTCCTCCAAGTCTGCTACGTTCCCACTTAAGTTCACCTGGTCTATGTAAACAGTGTCTCCGCCAAAGCATATGATTTTAGCCATAAATTTTCCTACCCTTGAAGTGAAATTGTTTGCTAACATTCATCAACAGAGATCGGCAGTATAAGTTGTGGAACGCTTTGGAAGAAATTCATGGTAATGATTCTTCCGAATCATTCACATCCGTGGCATCAAATTGGACATTCCTGGAACTGCAGATGCACGGCTTCTCAAAGGATGTGCTACAAGAAGAATTTTTTTTCGTCAACGACTGGTTCAAGGGGCGAAAAGAAGACAATATTCAAGAAGACCAGCCCCCAGTTATAGCTATACAGGAAGATGATGGCCCTCCGGACTATACCCCAGGGAAACGAAAGGATCCTATAGCAGAAAAGATACGAGATATAGATGAGACGACAAATGCAATTGCTCTTAATGGATTAGCGGACGACACTACGATATTGCCAAAAGTAGATCCTCCTCCCTACACATTCGAAGGAGACGAAGATCAAACCATAGATGATGCCGAATTCTCTCACTATATTCATACAGCCATGGTAATGGAACACAATATACGGTCTATTCAGAAAGAACAGCAACCAGAGTTAATAACACAGCCTACAGCTTGGCTACCAGCGTCGGAGCAGGAACTATTTAAAGGCTCAAAGGAGATTGCCCCAATGATGGAGAGGGACTCTTTCACCGTCATGGCTTATGAAACAGCGCCAAGATGTACTGAAGCAATTGATCGACTCACACATCTCTTCAAAGTGACATTTGAGAACACTTTACCGGAGCCTGTATGGGAAGTCGCTGATGAGGGTCTGCGGTCTCTAAAAGTGATGACTTCTGCACTTATGAAGTTTACCCGGCTGGAGAATCAACTGTCTAATTCAGGAAAGGTCAGCGATCTTGATGTCTTGCAATTCGAATACACAACAGCAGTAGCAATGGATCCAGGTCTACAGTTCCCCCACAGAGAATTTGACATGGCTCAAAAGAGTTATTATCGACTGCTTACTTATGTAATGGGCCTTCTCGAAGCTATGCATGTTGTATTTCCTGGAAGAACATATGTCACTCGCACGAAGGAAGACCTAGAACTTTCCTGGAAGAATAATTTAATGCCTTCTCGAGTCGCGTGGGTTGAGAAACAATTAGCTGGATGGGGCGATGTAGATGCAGCAGTTTCTTTTTGTCGAGATTGGCACCGTCTACGCCCTCGTCTTCGACAGCAAGCATTTGACGTTTTGAAACAATGGGAGAAGTCGGAAAGCATTCTTTCAGGTGCAGACGGAAACGATCCAATTGAGATTACCGTCATTGCAGCTGCGGCTTTATCTCGGTCCAGCTTCCGAGTTCCCACGCCTTTTGCAAAAGTCATTTATTATGGTCCGAATCGATTTGGTGGCGCTATGAGAGTTTCGGAACATAAGACGGAGATCTCAGGAAAGACAACGAACCCGGTCTGGAACAAAACGTTTCAGCTACAGATAATTCCTATGTCAAAGTTCATAGACATCGAAATCGGCGACCGCCTGGCAGGGATGGACAAGCAACTTGCCACTACAAGGCTTGCATTCTCCTATACTCCTGGGGTGGAAGCGAGTTTCCTAGACAAGAGCCTTGTGTATGGCTACGACGGTAGGTTAATTCTATTCTCGAGAAACAGTGGGCATGCACTAATATATTTCAAGAGGAAATAGATGTACCCCTGAAAGAATTCGAAGGCAAGGGCAAAGAACGCGATCCACCCATTGTGAGATTACGTCTAAAATGGCCTGGTCGCATAGCTAGAGTGGAAGAACTTGGCCTGCCATCAAAGCCCCCGGGGAAAATGTTTCGGCCTGACATTGTTGGAATTCCATATACTCCGGAAGAGAAGCATAACGTGAAAATGGGGGGACCTCCCAGAAGAGGAAGTACTGCTCGAGGCAGTGTCTCGCAGTAGTAAAATTATGGGAACAAGATGCGGAAGAATGGGTGAAATTGAACTTGAGGACTAAGGAGGAAGTCAGGCATGCGTTGGGGCCAGAGGAGATATTCTGATACTTGTCCGAAACAGAAACAGGTTGGTACTTCTCCGTCTTCTTCCTTACTAAGTCGGGCCTTATGATTGTCATATATGCTGACAGGGGCTAACCAAAAGAAAAGAATCAAATGTAAGCCCTCCAGACAAATATCTACTAGCTAGTACAGGTTATGATTCACCTTGACCCCAAAAATCTCATCGTTTTGCACCTGGTGCTGTTCTATGCAGCTGGACTAGACAGTCGCCTACCCTCAGATATATTTGTAGCTAATAATGCCTGTTGTTTGTATGATTTATTTTATTTCGAGGTCGAGTTTTATTCTAATGCATAAATCGTTGTTGTCTTGTCTGGGGTTTGGGTTACGTACGGCTCCTAGCCGAGTGAGCTAGGATCTACACATCAATCGCCCCTCCCCCATTCTTCTCATATTCCTTGATCGACACAACTGCATCATCCGTCGCTTGAATCCAAGACCCTAGTGGGTGCGGAGAAGCGCATACGAGGTCAAAGTTCATCCGTTCAAGGCACTTCGGAATGTGTTTAGGCTAAACAATGTAAACATAAAAAATATGATATGCTCATGGGAGAATGAAGGGCTTCCTGGAGGAAGATAAATGCGAATTCATAGTTGAATCTTGTTGCAATTATGTTGTTCACCTATCTGACCTTATTTTCAGCCCTCGTGTTACGGGTTTTGGCTCATAATTCCACCTACCAGAACCCTATACTTCCTGGCTTCCATCCCGACCCTAGCTGCATTTTCATTCCAGAGTGGAATGAAACTTACTTCTGCGCGTCGTCTTCCTTTCTCGTTTTCCCGGGGATTCCAATTCATGCCAGTAACGACCTCCGACAGTTCAAGCTCATCAGTAATGCCCTGAATAGACCAGCACAACTTCCGGGTCTTAACACAACCAAGAGAGCTACGAGTGGGATATGGGCTTCTACAATTCGTTACCATGAAGGGACATTTTATGTTATTACGACGCACGTCTATGATGACTATCCGAAGAACGCAACAAACAGATTTGATAATTTGATCTTTATGACTAAGAATCCGTTTGATAATAATGCGTGGAGCGATCCTGTGCATTTTGGATTTCAGGGATATGATACCAGTCCATTCTGGGACGACGATGGAATTGTTTATGTCACGGGCACCTTTGCTTGGGAGGTCAAGCCGGGAATCCAGATGTTCTCAATTGACTTGAAAACTGGTGCAATGGGGCCAGTAAGAAATATTTGGAATGGAACCGGTGGGAGTGCTCCTGAAGGACCGCATATCTACAAGAAAGATGGCTGGTATTATCTCATGATTGCGGAGGGCGGAACAGGGTCTGGGCACATGGTTACGATGGCTAGAGCAAAGAGCATCCATGGGCCTTACGAGAGCTCCCCGTATAATCCCGTTCTTACAAATGGAGGAGCGGACTATTACTTCCAAAATTTGGGACACGCTGATCTCTTTCAAGACAAAAATAAGAACTGGTGGGCAGTTGCACTGAGTGTAAGGCAAGGTCCTGATGGAAGCTATCCCATGGGAAGAGAAACCGTCATGACGCCAGTGATGTGGGCGGAAGGTCAGTGGCCTGTCTTTGAGAAAGTCACAGGTAAGATGAATGGATGGCATCTTGACTCTGGACCAGCGGTTCAAGGTGGGGAAGGAACTTTGGTGGATTCAGATTTTGAAAGTAGCTTTCTGCCTGGCTATGTTCTGGGACCTGAATTTGTGCATTGGAGGTTTCCTATTGTAGAGAATTATGTAGTTTCGCCAAAGGGACATGACAACTCTTTGCAGCTCAAGAGCAGTTTAGCGAATTTGACGGGTCACGATGGGAGGAGTGCTGAGCCTAAAGGACAGAGCTTTATATCGAGGAGACAAACGCATTCGCTATTTGACTTCAGCGCAACCCTGGATGTTAGCGAACTTCAGAAAGAAGGCCAAGAAGTGGGAATTAGCGTTTTCTTGGATCAGGTTTGCTCCCACTCCTTCCTTCTCCTCGGGTGCTAACCTGTCGATCAGCTCCATCACTACGATCTTGGCCTTGCCCTGCTCTCTCAGCCAGCTACTGCTACAAAGCGTGCTAGGCTGGTTCCTCACTTCCGGGTTCGTGGGATCACGACTGTGCCAGCTTTCATCTCACTAACTATTGCCGAAATCCCTGTGCCTGAAACTTGGAAAAACACGAATCTCTCTTTTGGGATTACTGCGAAGAATATCACTCACTATGAGATGAGTGTTGCTCCAGCTGGGAAAGAGAAGGAGAGAATAGCCGTCGGATATGGCAATGGCTTGGGATTGACCTGGGGCTTTACTGGTAAGTTTCTTGCAATCTAACTCAGTTAAGGCCAAGAAGCTTTTGTGTTAATTTACTCCTAGGGGCTCTCTTAGGCGTGTATGCCACCACAAACGGCGGAGAAGGGGAGTTCAGCGCTTACGTGACGGACTGGAACTATGTTGGAAGGCAACAAATTAATAGTTTATAAGATCTGAATGGGGTTGGCGCTTTCATAATTGAGTATCACTTCACTTCTCATGCCAAGTCATGTCATGCCGATATTCATGTTGTGAAAAAGGGATATGGGTTCCGCTTTTGGACACTGGCAAGTTCAAAATGATTTCGAGGCCAGACAAAAGTATGTGTCGTCTCTGTTGTAGTTGAGATCCGACGCTCCAAGATTGGAAAGCACCCGGATCATGGTAGATCTCTAAAGGTTGAATTGTATAGGTGCAAAGCTCTAGAGACTAGGTAGATAGTATGCAGAAATTGCCTGATCATGCAAGAATTGTGTAAGAATTTAGGAATCAGAAAAGTATGATGGAAGATGAGCTGAGCGTGCGAAGCGTCAAGATCTTGATCATGCTTGGCGAAGCTTACCCCCTAGTATCTGGGTAAACTCCGGCAGATCAGCTCGAAGTGTCAAGTCAA
Source organism: Hymenoscyphus repandus (assembly GCA_001414415.1). Classification (NCBI taxonomy): domain Eukaryota; kingdom Fungi; phylum Ascomycota; class Leotiomycetes; order Helotiales; family Helotiaceae; genus Hymenoscyphus; species Hymenoscyphus repandus. The sequence goes on along the minus strand of LLCE01000074.1, from coordinate 24,437 downwards.
CCTCCTCGCATGCGCCCAGATCCGGACTAAAGCAAGCTCTCTACAACACCTCCAGAATGTGCAAAGGGTCATGAACTCCCGATCATCCTCCTTCAATGTGCCCACGCCAGGACTCCACCGACGCCCATCCGTAAGCTCTCGCCTGAGCTTTGCAATCTCCAATGTCGAACAAGGCGAGGCTACGTCTGCGCCGACACATGCGGAACACCAGATAACGGAAGAAATTGACGAAATAAAACGTTATGAGGTACGTGACTGAAAGCTGTGGTGGTTGGAATTCTGCGAAATAGGACTAACATGTCAATAGGATTTTACTACAATAGGTATTTCATGCCAGATGAGCTTTCAGGACTACAGTTGATAAGAGCGAACAGATTGGGTTCAGGACGCTGCGAAAGAACAAGTTCGAAGGAAAGTCCGGCGGAAGGAAACAGCTGGCTTCTTCGAGAGGGGTGGGCAGGCAGGATGGAGATATAGAGTGTGGGAGTCTTACGAAGCGGCGCAAGGATGGATTGTAGTTACATTGATCGGTATAAAGGCATGGATACACTATTGCAAGGAGATATGCTAACTTGAGATGGAAAGGCGCCGCAATCGGTTTAAATGCGGCATTTTTGAATATCATCACGGAGTGGCTTTCCGACATAAAACTAGGCTATTGCGAAACAGCGTTCTATCTCAATGAGAGCTTTTGTTGCTGGGGAGAAGACTCCGGTATGTCCATTGGTTATCGGCAACTGGTATTGGCTGAAATAATACAGGCTGTGACAACTGGCACCGGTGGAGTTCTTTGGCACCAGTAAATTATGTTTTGTATATTTTGTTTGCTGTAAGCATCGACGAACTCTCTCGGCGTGGCTTTACTAACCTTGTTAGACAATATTTGCACTTACTTCAGCCGGCTTAGTAAAGCTTTTTGCGCCATATGCTGCCGGTTCTGGCATATCGGAAATCAAATGCATTATCGCGGGGTTTGTGATGAAAGGGTTTCTAGGCTTCTGGACGCTGGTCATAAAGTCCGTGGCCCTACCTTTGGCCATTGCATCCGGACTCTCCGTGGGTAAGGAGGGCCCCAGTGTACATTACGCCGTGTGTACCGGCAATGTCATATCGCGCCTCTTCGACAAGTATCGAAGGAATGCATCCAAAACTCGAGAGGTTCTAAGCGCTTGTGCTGCGGCCGGCGTGGCGGTTGCTTTCGGTAGTCCCATAGGAGGAGTTCTTTTCTCGCTTGAAGAAATGTCGTCCTACTTCCCTCTGAAAACGATGTGGAGGAGCTACTTCTGTGCTCTAGTCGCAACAGCCGTTCTGGCTGCTATGAATCCTTTCCGAACCGGACAGTTGGTCATGTTTCAGGTCCGATATGATCGATCGTGGCATTTCTTCGAGGTTTTGTTCTACATCATCATCGGTATCTTTGGGGGCCTGTACGGAGCCTTTGTGATCAAATGGAACTTGAGAGCTCAAGCATTTCGAAAGAAGTACTTGACTAAATATGCTCTCCTCGAGGCTACACTGTTAGCAACAGGGACTGCTATTGTTTGTTATCCCAATATGTTTCTGAGGATTGACATGACGGAAAGTATGGAGATCTTGTTCCTGGAGTGCGAAGGCGCTGAAGATTATAACGGGATATGCGAAGCGAAAAATAGATGGCGAATGGTTCTCTCCTTGACAATCGCCACGTTCCTGCGCACCTTCCTTGTCATAATATCTTATGGTTGCAAGGTGCCCGCTGGTATATTTGTTCCCTCGATGGCCATTGGAGCATCATTTGGGAGAACTGTTGGAATTCTTGTTCAAGCCTTGCATGAGGCAAATCCGACGTCGGTATTTTTCTCGGCCTGTGAACCTGATGTTCCTTGTATCACACCAGGGACATATGCCTTTCTAGGGGCAGCTGCAGCTTTAAGTGGTATCATGCATATTACAGTCTCAGTCGTGGTTATTATGTTCGAGCTTACAGGAGCCCTAACTTACATTTTACCAACTATGATTGTGGTCGGAGTGACCAAAGCAGTCAGCGAACTGTTTGGTAAAGGCGGAATTGCTGATCGCATGATCTGGTTCAATGGGTTTCCATTCCTTGACAATAAAGAGGAACATACGTTCGGCGTACCAGTTTCTCAAGTCATGACCAGTGATGTCATGGCTTTACCAACAACAGGCCTTGCCATGAATCAGGTGGAACGATTACTGAAAGAAGAAAAGTACCAAGGCTTCCCAATCATAGAATCAAAGACCTCAAAGATTCTTGTTGGTTACATAGGATGTACCGAGCTTCGCTACGCCATTGACCGCGTTAAAAAAGACCGCTCAATTAGCTCTACGGCAAAATGCTATTTTAGTCCACCCGCATCGCTCAACCCAACAACTCCTACCACACCAGGTCCACCTACAACGTTTGAGGATATGTCATCTTCGGCCGTTGACTTCAGCCGTTTCATCGACAGTACACCAGTCACGGTGCACCCGCGACTCCCACTCGAAACCGTCATGGAGCTCTTCCGTAAGATTGGGCCGAGAGTAATACTTATCGAGTACCATGGCAAGCTGACCGGGTTGGTCACAGTCAAAGACTGTCTCAAATACCAATTCACAGTAGAGCATAGCGAGAATCCGAGGGACGATAGACGGGTTGTTGAAGGGCAGGAACGCCTTTGGGGTCTGCTCCACAGAAGCGCGCTATGGATTAGTGATAAGATACACCATGTCAGTCGGGGGAAGATTAGGCTTAGTGGAAGTCAAGATGATATTTTGACGAGTCCACTGAGGGTGAGCGGGGGACCAACTAATCGGATGATGGATGGTGATGAGGATGGGACAGATGATGGAGTTGAGTTAGAGGATAGGTAAGGTACGGTTAAATAATGCCACGATTTGCGAATTCAGAGTATTCATATTACTTGACATAACCGAGTGGTTGTTTACCGCTCATAATTTCAGGTATGGGAAGAACGATAGCTAGCTGCTGTATACTGTCCCCTCTCGAACCTGCCTCTACAGCTGCCTTGCTCACCATCATATCCTCTTCACAAAAGAAAGGCTATCTCAATAATTACAAACTAGCAAAACTGTTTAGCCTCAGGCTACTTCATTCTAGTCGTTTGTGGTCCTATTTCCTAACCGTCAACCGAAGCATACTCGTGTTTTTGTACTCGTATATAGTTCCTCAACGGTCCCTATAATGTATAGCCGAATAGCGCAGATTTTGATATTCGCACCATTTACTCTGGTCAATGGATATGTTGTGTGAAATTTATACTGGGGTGTAAACGAGAAGCCCGGTGGAGTGATTAGAGCCTGTGATTTTGAAGGAGGGGAAGCAATACTAAGAGGGGTTGTAGGAATCGGCAGATTTTTCTGGGGGGAATCAAGGTTTACGAAGGGAAATATTGTTCTCAATTGTAAGAACAATTTTCAAATCGGACACCATGTCATAAAAGGTATGAAAATTTATCATAAGTGCCATTTTATTGCTCCTAGACGCCGCAGACCAGCCACGCTATCATCATATCCATCGTAGCACATCACATCTGTTTAAACGCACCACGAAGAGTAGAAAAGACAGTTCTAATTCTCCTGGTTCAAACTTTACCCGGTTCATTTCTCGTCCCAGATGACAGCCGTGACCTCGCCCATGTTCTCCACACTCGCAAGGGGCGCGCCAAATTTGCCAGTTGCGATATCACGCGGTAAGATTACGAAGCGGCTACTTTGCTGTAGTCCAACAGCGGCGAGGTCACCTTTCTTGTTGAGCGAAAAGTGACGTGGGAATCTGCCTCCCGCGGCGGCGGACTCGACGAAGGTGAGTTTGCCGGTGTTTGGGTCTGGGATCCAGGTCTGGAGTGTGTCGCTGGGGATGGCGGTGGTGTTCAGGGGGTTGGGGTTGGGTGTTGTGAGGATGGTTGCGTTGCGGGAGGAGGTGTGGAAGAACTTGAGATCGGGCTGAGAGGAGATATTAGCTTCTTGTTCGATGAGGGGAGGTAGGGGTGAGCGTGAAGGAGAAGAGCAAGGGAAGATGCAACACATTGGAATTTAGGAAACTATCTAGGGCCAGTGTAACATACCGATAATTTGCCCTCGGCAGCTGCTGCACCAGCCGGAGTATCCATGCTTCCGTAAATGCCGTAACTGTCCACTAGTTTGAAACCGAGGCCATCGTTGCCGTATTTGACCTTGTAGCTCTCAACGGTGTTTGTGAGCTCATTGACGAGAAGGAAGTAAGTACTCTCCCTTCCAGCAAGGTTGCCGTATGGCCCTGGCTTGGCTGTAGGAGCGTAGAAAGCTCCATGACGTGGTCCATTTCCTGCTTTCACGGGAAATGGGGTAAGTTCTCTGAGCTTGCTGGTCTTCTTGTCGATCGAAAAAGTACGAAGCAGGTCAGAGCCTAGATCTGGAACGAGGACTGTAATGTCTATTAGTGGCTGCTCAAAATTCGAGTATTGTGGTTGGTATTGGGCTCAGTCACGGTATAAATGCTCGTGGCAAAAAGAGTGGAGAAAACAACGTACTATATGAATCGGTAGGGTCAACAAGAGCTTCATGAGGATGAGATTTGTCTTGACGTTCAGGGTTGGCTCCGGCTCCTGCTTGTGTGAAAACAAAGTCACCAATATTAGACAGGCTACCGTCGGCTTGGGTAGCCCAGGTAGTAAGAGCTTGGCCGCCACTATTACTTGTTAGTGATGTACTGTATGCTTAGATTGATGTTCCATCTTACTAGTGGGCACAGGCAACTGCTTTGCCGCCATTGTAAAGGACTGTGCTGACTGCCCCGGGGTAAGTGACATGCTTGGAGTTATATTCCAAAGCGCCATCCGTAGTCTTGTAAGTTGTGATGCTTCCATTGGGAGTACTCCATGCTTCATCGACACCATAGACGATGTTTGCCTTAGAATTCAATTCAAGCCATGCAGCTTGTGGTGCTGACTTTTGGGTGACGCCCAAGTTTTTGAGAGTAATGATATTTGCTGTAGTGCGATCTAGGGAGAATGTCGTAATGTTTCCCGAGTAAGACGAAACATATAGCTTAGTGGAGCAATTGGCCCCTTGTGCCAACACTGGGAGGGCTCTCAAGATGTGTGAGAAACGCATAGTAGCAGGAACGCTCTGAAACGCAGAGGTAGAAAGTTCAAAGATGAAACTGAACGATGAGAGGAATGTGAAAATGGTGAAGAGGGGTGCGAGGACTTGCCACATATTTGAGATCCGTTCGGTGCTTGGCCTTTTAATGAATTTTCAATTAATTAGGTTTGATGAAGGATGGGGGGTAGGATGTCCCTGGTGACGAACGGCCGTTGGGGTATGGGGATTGGGGATTGGATCTTGCGGCTGTTTGCTCGGATTGCTCCCTTGAGAGATCCCTTGTATGACCCTTTTGCTTTACTTGGGAGGCGGATGTGCCTTGTGCCTGTAAGCTTGGCCTTGTAAGCGTTGCAAGCGTGACGGGCCTGTAATTGCAGACGATATGCAGCGGTTGACTGCGAGTACAGGCTCTTTGCAGGCTGTACGGTATGGAATGAACGAGGTATTGGGAACCCTGTATGTAGCTGGTGACCAGGAGCTGAGTGATTACTGACTGGCTGTCTGAGCCTGGAGAATTCCCGGATAAACGATTCGGTGCGGTTGCCACTTGCTGGGTCGATCTTGCGGCGGAGTTGGTCCAACTTGGTTGGTGTGTGTGGGATTTCGGGGATGTTGTCTGGGCTTGGCTTGAAGAAAGTTGGGGGTCTGGGGGGGCGGTGCGAGGTCCGAATACTCCGGATATTTGTCAGGTGATGTGGGCTCGAGATGAAGACTTTTGTGACCTTGAAATTGTTGGTGTTTTGTGTGTGAGAGAGTCGGTGTGCACAGGAGACCAGATATGTTGCGGTCCCAGGTGCTGGGTGGCTGTTATTGTTTCGGCCTGGAAATCAATCATATGGTACACATTCACCGAGTACCAAGGGCGCTTGGCCACAGGTCAACGTTTCTCACATGGCTGGGATAATTCTCAAGTTACTGTTCTTTGTAGCCCAAATCTCATTCATGGAGAGCTGTCAAAGGCTGCACACTCGTCATCCTCGTTTCATTGCTTGAATGGGTAGTAACAATCACCTAGTCTTGCACTGAGACCCAACTGGGCGCAGTTAGTCAGTTTCTTGTCTCGAAACCCAAGAGAAGACTCATGGAACTCTGGGAATAGCTCCTGAAAGTTACATTATATTAAGCGGGTAGTGAAAGCTATGGGATGACTCAAGGAAATCTGAGAATAGCTCCTGAAACTTAGATTATATTAAGCAGGCAGTGAAAGCTAGGACTCTCGGAATTCTAGGAATAGCTCCTGAAACTTACATTATATCAAGCAGGCAGTGAAAGCTAGGACTCTCGGAATTCTAGGAATAGCTCCTGAAACTTACATTATATCAAGCAGGCAGTGAAAGCTAGGACTCTCGGAATTCTGGGGATAGCTCCTGAAACGTACATTATATTAAGGAGGCAGTGAGATGAATCTTGTAATGTAATTATCCAAGAATACTTGTATTATTATCCTATTGCTCTGCTTAACAAATAAGCATGAATCAGTCGCCAGATTGCCCAACCTCGACGCCATAATTCCCAGAAAAACCCGCCAACCACAAAATATCGCTATTGCTACAATCATCATCAAGCAATCCAATTTCTTTACTCCTTTAATGCATTACCCCATGATCCCATCTAAAAATTAGCTTACAGCTGTCCGGAGAGCAGAGCTTCGGTAGCTGAGATGAATATTAGCAGTATTCTTAGCTCCATCACGAAAGGGATATGAACATACCAGAATTAATGTAAGCTCTTCTGGCATCAAGAGGAACGCCAAATCTTCTCTCTAGTTCCACCTTAATGCTTTTCTTCGTCACCGTCATCAAGTCCGCCGTCTTGAGGATCTCCCTGATTTCCGCAAGGATGGTATCGTCATTGGGTAGGCCGGCAAGATTCGCAAGTTCCATTTCCTGTTGTCCCAAGTATTGACTGCCACCATACTGAGAGCGGTGGTCACCTACTTGCAAGTGATCGGAATGTGCCATAGACATACGCGAATGAGAGTTGTACATGTTGGAGTTTTTGGCCTCGTATGGGTTGTAGCCTCCAACCTGAGACATTGCATATTCAGATACAGCCGCAGGGTGCTTGGTGCCGTATGAGTATCCTGAAACTTCTGAGCGATCATCCCGTTGAGTTTGTGCGTCCCAAAGTTCGGCTTGATACTCTTCCCACTTCTTGTGTGGAATGGAAGATGGGTCGAATTTGCCCTCGTCGGTGATTACAACCTTCTTACCCTTTTCTCCTGTAACGACACGGGTGTTGCCCCACGAGAAATCATCCATGTGCCAGAAACTGTACAGCGGTAACGCGAAGGAGAAAACAGGGATAGCAAGAACATATAGTATCATCCATCCAATCATCTCCCATTTGCGGCGGAGGATGAAAATGATGGCCTGAAGGCCATAAATAGCACCAAGCATGATGAAAGCTGTTACAGGAATGACATCTGGGGATTTTACAACAGTGACAATCAGGTAAACAATGTAGGCTACTGTAACAGGCTGAACGATAGTTGAAAGCAAATCCACGAAGACGATGAATCGCATACTGAAACAGCAGAAACCACACAATTGGGTCATGGGAATAAGTTCCATGAGGTTGTGCACGGTAGAGTTGATCCAGCGACGACGTTGGGACAGGAAAATGGTCCAGCTGTCAGGTGCGATCGTCCAAGCGTGTGCGCTGAAGAGGTACTTTGTCTTGTACTTGGCGTGGTTCTTGAGTAGTAGTGTAGTTAAATAACGATCCTCTCCCAGATGTAAGAGATTCTTCATGTGAAGCGTATCAACGCGAATGTTCGAGTATGCTTCGACGACTTCCCTGCTGACAAAGAGAGGTCGACCAGACTCGGCAGCTCGGACACGGTACATGGTGAAACAACCTGGTAAACAAGTAACACTACCGAACAAACTTTCGAATGCCTTGGCAAGGTTGTGAGAAATGTAGTACTCGTAAACCTGAATCATAGTGACATATGACGACTTGGCATTGGATAAAGCAGTCTCTCCACAAACGCCGATGAGTCTGGTATCGTCCAGGAAAGCCGAAACCATACGAGAAGCTGAATCAGGAGCAACGACAGTATCGGCATCGATTTGTAACATGAATTCGTAGAAGGTTGGGTTGACTCCGATGATGTTTCGAATTTGGTGATACATCTCTAGCTCGAGAGGACTCATAGCAGCATTGTAGTGGACTCTGTTGAGGAATCTCATGAGGACCATTTGAGAATCACGTTTGCCACGATTACCAGGACGAGAGACTTCCGAGGGCTTTCCAACTTTGACGACAACCATGAAGGGGACGATGTGACCTTGGACTTCATACAGACCGGAGTAGACTTTACCCATGTTATGTTGTTTCATTCCTTCGCCTAAGGACTCGAAGCTCAAAGGCTCTGGATCAACGGTGTCGGCAACTCCAAGAATATCAAGCACAATACGAGGTGTTGGTCTGTCATTGCCTTGTCCAATAATCATACCATCACAGATTACAACGATAAGTTTGCGCTTGTCATCGTACTTCATTCTTGCGGCAGAATCAAGGGCACGGCGAACAGAGTCCTCGTCTTCAGTATACACAGGAATTTGGCAGATGACGAATTTGTCGAGGTTTTCGGGGACATTCTTGCCACCAAATTGAAGAGCGGCCAAAAATTTGAAACCAATGACGCTGCAAAGGAGGATTGAAATGGCCAGAATAAGATAGCTTGAGAACTGGCATTTGACCGAGTTCCTTGTGTCAACGTTTCCAACATAGAACAAGTTCTCCAAACAGGCTGACATCCGGTTACGCATATCTGGCGTGAGAGACAGAGCATTCCAAAATTTAGTCACATCCTGGCCGGCTCGAATCTGAAACAAATCCACCACTTGTTTATCCATGAATTCGCGGTTCACACCTGTTGGAGGGTTCGTCTCTCCGTCCGGAGCCTGGACACGACGTCCACCAGCCAAGTACTTGGTGAAATCATAAACTTTGCCGTTGAGAATGGCGATATAGTTCTGCTTTGAAGCCAAAGTCTTGACATACTTTGGTGTATATCCGATGTTTCCCTTCCTGAAATTTGCTTTCAGCATCGTGAGCTGCTCGTAGAACCAGTCCTTTCGGTAGTCCTTGTGAAATGCTCTAAAGTCGTGGTATTGCCAATTGAGATCAGTTGAGCTGATGAGATCAGCGGAACCCGAGGTATTTGTACTCGAATAATCGAGAGTAACATAGGGGTTGACGCCATCTGCATCAACGCCCTCACAGAGTGCTGAAACCTGAACGGGAAAAAGAGAAGTTGCGTCTAAGCCAGCGTAAGCAAGAATTGACTTCGATGGAATGATCGGTGGGTAATGGACGGGCTGAAATGCGGTTAGGTCGAAGACCTGACCTCGAATAGCAACATAGGCACTTTTCTTGCCTTTTCCGTCGAAAGAAGACAGCTCAGAAGCGCTGAAGACGTTTTGCTTAGGGCAAATGAGCATAGGAAATACGACGATGAAGAACGCCGCGAAGAGACAAGAAATCCAGATCATAAGATTGATGGCCAATTTCTCTCGCCATGCTTGTCGAACGTCCTTTCGAGGCATCCTTCCAAGGTGTTTGACCAAAATATCTGGTACCCAGAAAGTCATCAGCCAGACGCCGAATACCCATCTCTTTCGACTAGCACTAGTCTTGATCTCCTCAACCTCAGTCATGACTTTCTCATTCCCCTTTTCAGCCATCTGCTCTCTAGTATCAAGGTTGCGGAACATGTCGCCTTGTCCTAGAGCTGATGCTCCGGCTTCCGATCGTGAATCGACATCAGGACTGCCAAAGTAACCAGCTTTCTTGTCTGCACCATATATGAAGGCACCAGGAGAAGGAGTAAGACCAGCAGGAGAGCCTAGTAATCTCTCCTTTGATGCGGCATAGCCCTCTCCGCCAGGAGTGAGCAAGCCATCCCCTCCGTCTTCAGAAGTAGTGGGATATCGGCCAGCTGTGAAACCTCTTTCGCTAAGCTTAGCAATCTCTGCCCAACATCTTTCGCTCAAAAATACTCCAGTGCTGCCAATTCTAGCTTCGTTGGCTGGCCATCTCTTATCGTCTACAGCCGTCTGAGCCTTCTCTTGCTCACTGCCAATCAAGGAATTGTCTGTCTCCGCAAGCCCCAAGAATTCTCCAAAAGGCAAGAAAAGGCTGAAATCAGCATTCCGTAATCGCTGGCTGATCTCTGCAATTCCAAAAGTCTGCATCTGTGTTCGGACACATTTGCTATCGAATTGGTTAGCAATTCGCCTATCGTTGGGCTTCAGACAAAACACGAAATACGGATTGGTATTGGGAGATGTAAGGGACTTGGTGACGTTGTCGAGAGACGAGAGAAACTGGGCGGCAGCACCCTGTTCCAGGTTGCGGCCTCTGCGGCCATTAGAGTCTGGCTCTACGATCTCAGTTACATCATCCGTGGAATCACCAAACGGTTGTTTCTCACGACCACCAAACCGTGGAGGTCGTGAGCCCTTTCGACGCATCACGCTAGGCTTTCGTAGGGGCTTGGAGCTGACCTGAGCCTGCACAATGGTGGATTTTTCTTGAGGGTGTACCATGGTCTGTAACGCCTCTTGGCCAAAAAGCTGACCCACGAAGCTGCTCTTGGTTGATGAGATCAAGTTCATGAGATCGCCAGAGATGACCTCACCATTCTCTTCAACCAATCCTGCAACGAGGTAGTCAACCTCTCCAGCAAAATGCTTCACGGCAAAAGAAGCTGAAGCATTGTGGGTCACGAAATTACTTCCAGGAAGCTTAGCTGTTGGGCTCCCAACGGCAATGGCAGGATTCTTCCCTTCGAATCGCTTTCGGAGACTTTCGAGTAACTGCATATCAGATCGGTTGCGCTTGGTTTGGTCGTCGAGGATGCTAAGCAACCCATTACCGTGCTTCAGCAATCCCTTCACAGCGTCGGAATTATCAAAGTAGCTTGTGGCAGGTACGCTGACCTCTTCGCTTTCCAACATCTCAGCTTTAGCTTCGAAAAAGCTTTGCAGAGTGAAATTATAAAGGGACTCTGTAGCAGCATTGTTCAACAGTTGATCAAGAGTAGAGTCAGTGGCGCGTTGTTGCGAGAAGCCTGGGAAGTCGATAATCGAAATTGTGTTTCCAACCGATTCTTCCATAGCGCAAAGTCTCTGGTTAATGCTCTCAATGACATAAGCCACCAGGAGGGAGTATAATGTTCTTGCTAGCTCGTCGGCATTTGCTCTGGCACCATTAGGGTCCAACATAACGGTGACACGCTCTCGCTGTAGAATCTTGGTCTTGTAGCCCAACGTAGTCTGGAGATCTGCAGCGCTGACTCCTAGAAATGCAGCCACAATGCTAAGAACTTCTTTGTTTCTCACGCCTGTGAAGGTTTGCGCACCCTCGTGGGAAAATCCACCACTGTCGTCCGCCGTGGCAGTGGTATCCGAACTAGTTTCAAAGTCAAGTTGACCAATATGAAGAATGCTGGCGAGTACTTGGCAAATCTCCGCGATCTCGCTTCTGGGAAACTCCAATTTTCGCAGGGCTGTTTTGAACAATTGGAATCCTTCGGCGTCGTTGATACCGACCTTAAGTTGAGTTGGGTGGCCAAGGTATCTCCATCTTTTCTGGTGTGATCCTGTCGAATTCCTAACATTCTGTCCATGAGGTGTCGGTGCCATGGGATTTGCCGATTCCAGACCAAGATGTGTTTTCTCGGCAGCACTGGTTCCAGCTAGAAGGTAGTAAAGCACATGAAAACTCCGCTCTCCAGTTGGTACTGCTGCTACTCTGCTTCGCTCCAATCTGTGATCGAGAAGTTTGCCACCGATTAGGGTGGGATTCACAGAGGAGGCAGTGTCATATTGCAACTCGAAGAACAGGCCTGCCTTCGATGCTGTAGGTGTTGTTGCAGTTTTGGTGGTTGTCAAGGTATCGAAAACATATGCCGCAAGTGACAGCTTGGTTGAAAGAGGTGTAGAAGATTTGCTCAGCAACGCGGAGAGAAGATGGGATCGAACAGTGGTTTTACCTGAACCAGACTCGCCGCTGAGAAGGATTAGCATGAGCCATCAATGCGTGTTCACGGAAAAGTAAAAGCTGAAAGTTGAACTCACAGGAAAACCACGGCTTGATTCTCTGATCGTGCTCCAAGCCGAGTGAAGGCCCGGTCAGCCAGTTCGTCTGCACCTCCCGCCGCGGAGCCCTCCTTTCCTCCATCTGGGCCCTTGGTTGAAGAAGCGTATGTATTAAGTGTTATTAAAGCGTGCGACGAAAGCTGGGCAGTTGCCAAAGAAACATGGAATCGAGAAGCAAGATGAGCTGTGAGATGTGTGTCGGACTGAAGATGGGCAGGAAGTGCAGGCAGGGAGGGCTGTGAGTGAGCTCCTCCGCTGCCTTGTGTATTCGTAGCCATCTTGATATTTGGGTCGAAACCCCTGGATCAGAAAAGGGAAACTCGATATACCGCGAGTATACCCAATGATCTGCCTGGGAAAATTGAGACTGGGAAACAGTGTTGTCGTCGAGCTTGTTCGTGTAGAGTTCGAATCCCCTGGCCGTCAGAACGGCAGACGCAGACTCGTCGAAAGGAAAATAGCGAGCGTAATACTGATAGGCAAGAGCGAGCGTCGATGAAAAAGCGAGTAAATGGCCCGTCAACACGCACACAAAAAGGATGAAGATGTGAAATGGTGATGAAGACAATCTCGAAAAGATCTCTTGACATGCTCCTTCAGGCGCTGGAGTGTGGCCTGTGTTTTGCATGGGAAGCGGGAGGACGGGCAATTACGGTCAGTTGCGTGTTCCGGCCGCCGTACCCAGGTCGACCCAGGATACAAACTAAAGGGGTAGGCGGAAGCCGGGAGGGGGCGAACGGCAATCAAGACGCTACACCAACCAGACGGAGAGAACATGTGACATAATCATCTTGGGGTGATCAGTAGACTCTCGTGTTTCAATCATTGACTCGCCTTTCTTCAAATTCATATATTACATTAACAATAACAGTATCTTGACATCTTCTATTATCTTCTGAACATGCTCTGCCGGCATATGGCCTTACCTAACCTTACCGAACGCGACCTGACTCAACGTCTAAGCGAGACCACCGATCAAGAGAAGAGTACAGAAGGACCAATCTGTATTTAGTTTCTAGAACATCTATTTAGAACACCTATATTACAATCGTATTTCTTCTGGGCTTTGTGAATTACGTCTGTATCATCCATTGCAAATTGAACAACACTATTCAGCATCACTGAACTGTCAAGGTACTTCGTATAGTAGGCATTCCACATCTTTTCTCCACGCCCGCCACAGTCAGCCTCTTTCAATGCCTTTACTGGCCAGTTTACCACGTACACTGTACAGCCCTCGTATGATTGAGCATGGCTTTCCTCACAATGGCCGCCTCGACATTCTTCCACCAGGACACTGCTTAATTATCACCGTGGTTTGGAGTTCGCCACCATCAGCTAGCCGCACGATCTTCCTCGGGCCAGTTGCTCCTAGTCATTTATTAGTGCAATACCTTGAAACAACGCAACAAAATTGAGTTCATAATTAATATGATCAATCTCTTCTCATAACATGCAGATCTTATCACAATAATGCAGCATTTCTTGATTCTAAAAGCACATCATCCAAAAGGGGACAATTCATAATGCATTTGAGGTGTCCACTTCCTAGAGTTCGGATTTTTCTAAGTTCTCGTACATATCCACCATGGCGACGGGTCTTCTCCAGTTTAGATCATGACGCCGTTGTATCCCGTACGGCAGGGTTACATGCTCAAGCTGGGGAGCAGCGGATGGAGCGATCGGAATCTGCAACGAGTGCAACTGATTCCAGCGACATTCCTCGAGCCTCTTTCATCTCCTTCTGCATCAGAGTCTGACATTTATTACCCTAGCACCCGAAGTGCCTCCTTTCCTGGCATTTTGAACAGCAACTTCAAAAAGAACATCGAGGGAACTAAATTGATGCCGTACTGCTCCGGATGTCCTCGAGTTCATGATCTTATTGTCCTTTGATGATTGATGTGCACTGCTTTGGATGGAGGACGTCGGACGTCTAGAAGTGGAGTCTTGACCTTTGCATGAATTCTAAAAATAACCGCTAGTCCATTGCCGCTTTTTCGGCTGAAAAATGCTGAGAACGTGATCGATAACTTGGTTGGCCCACCGAGAAAGAAAATCCAAGTTCTGCCCAAATCCAAGCGAGAAAGGCTCAGAAACCAAGGTGGCGCTGTCAGAATCGAGAAGCCGAAAATTAAAGCGGCAGGAGTTCAATACGAAGTGGTTTCTGCTGCGGGTGAGCCAAAGTGGCTTGGTCCCTTGAGTTCTTGCAGCAGTCGAGAAAAGAACTTTCAGGGGGTGGAAAAATGTGCGCTTTTGGTGTCTATACAACCCTCACCGGTGACCGTGACCATCCACAACAAGGAAAATGCTCCAGCAGCACCAGCACAGAAACATCCCATCTCACCTCCAGTGCTTCGTCTCTGGTCTCCTCTCCACCAGCCTTTCATATTTCCAAGTATTCTTCCATCGTTAAGCCGCCTCACTCGTTTTGGTGGCAGGTTGTGCTTTTCTAATCATTGTAATACGTCCTTCGTTTTCGTCTTTCCGTGTGCCATTCCTGCAAGCCTGTTGCGTTGCTCAGCGACCGGCCCTACAACCAGGAGAGAGACTCACCCTCACGAACCTCTTCGAATTCTAATATCAAATCCGAACAACCTCCCTTACATCACCCTTTGCAAATCACACTTAGCACCATATACTTGGATATTGGCAATATAATACAGGCATTGGTTGCGACTTTGGTGGCAACATTCCACGCTTGAGACGCTTGAAGCCGGAGGGCGACAAGAAATCCTCACGACTTCATCATGGCGAACATGAACCGCATGTCAATGTACTCGACCACCTCGTCCGCTCAAGGAGGGTCTCGAAACATCATTTCTGCTGCTCAGCAGTCTACCCAAGTGTCCACAACCACCTTATTGAATGCTATTCACACTATTTATACGTCCGGCCAATCTTACAGACTAGACGCCAGCACCTCCTTGGTCGTGAATACTTGGTTAACAGCATCACAAGTTGACCATGAGGGCCGAACAGGTGGAACGGTGGATGCGGCA
Organism: Hymenoscyphus repandus; assembly: GCA_001414415.1. Taxonomy (NCBI): domain Eukaryota; kingdom Fungi; phylum Ascomycota; class Leotiomycetes; order Helotiales; family Helotiaceae; genus Hymenoscyphus; species Hymenoscyphus repandus. The sequence goes on along the minus strand of LLCE01000074.1, from coordinate 9,235 downwards.
CTCTCTGCTCGAGCTTGGGAACATGCTCGACGCCGTGCTGAGGATGGTTGCATAGTTTTAGGGTATGTCATGAAATGTGTTTCCATAGGATACTTCGTCTAACGCGTACATCAGATCACTCCACCCCTCGACGCCCTCCGTACTTGTTCCGTTTCTCGGAACCCTTCCTCTCTCAATCCCATCGACGTTATACACAGCGCTCGAGGCCCTCCGACCTTTTATTCATGCCGTCTCTCCGCAAAATCCTTCCACTCCACGTCAATCGGCATTAGGAGTGACATTGACCCTCACATTGGCAGGCAATCTCACAGCAGCCAGTATAGCGTTATCGGAAGGCGGGATCGACACAAACAGAGGGTTGCTCAACATTCCATCGGAGACTGGTTACAGAGCCTTCGACGTCTTCTACTATCTCCTGACATCCGCCTCTACGCCTGCCGAGAGAGAGTTTTTGGGCCTAAAGCATGCCTCTAACTATGCACTCCTGGCAAAGTCTGGAACATACGATCCACCTTCGTACCTACCCACCGCTGATGATGCAGCCGCTGCCGATGATTTCCGAGCTGCTTTGAAAGAAATTGGTATCAAGGGTGCGGCACATCGTAATTTGATCTCCATACTGGCAGGATTGTTGAAACTGGGAGATACACTTAATTTCGCACTAGACGAGGAGGTCCTAGAGGATGTTTGCGAAGACGTCGGAGGCCTACTTGGGCTCGATCCGGATGTTTTGGTCAAGCAGTGCACCACGGCAGAACGCGAGACTCTGATCGGTGGTCTCTACGAAGCCTTGGTTGACTGGGTCATCCTCAAAGCTAACCAGGCCATCAGTGGTGAGATGCAAAGAATCAGGGACGGTGATTCCTCAAGCGATGGTGGACCAGGCGCTAGAACTCCTAACACCGAGGAAGACAACGCCGATACAGTTTGCATTACCGTCTTGGAGATCCCCGATGCCATACTTGGAAAGGCGGCAGCAATGCGCGGTGTATTTGATGACACCCAAGGTATCAATTCAGAAATGAAAGAGGATGGCGTTGATGTGGTCGTCTCTGGATCCTCGGTCTTGCGAGAAATGCAAAATGCCGTATCCGAGGTTGGCCCTGATCTTGGTATCATGACTGGACCAGCCGGTAGAGACCGTGAACATGAACTGGAAAGGCGCGAGGTGGTACTCGAGAAGGTCGGCAGCGAGGGCGAGGAAGATGGTTTCCTGAAGAAGATTCTATTTCCTGTCGAAGGTCAAGGTGTGAACCTCGGTCGTGAAGGTCGTCTTGATCTTCCGGCTGTTCTAGGTAGTAGTCGTGTCTGGTATCATTTGGCTTTGCATCCTACCGATGAATCGCCCTCCAGTCTAGCGGCGCTTCCCTCCACCACCTCTGCGTGGTCAGCTGGAACTGTATCCCGCCAATTGCGTGCCTGGAGACTTCCCGAATGGGCCAATCGAAGGAACAAGAATCTTGATTTCACCGCTGATTTTGACCTGGATGAATTTTGTCAACGATACGCTCTTTTAGGCTGCAAGGATGGCAGAGACGGTATTGAAAGTTGGATTCTAGAACGTGGCTGGAGCAACGGAGAAGTTGTCGTAGGCACTGAACGCATTTGGATGCGTGAAGGAGCCTGGTGGGAGGCTGAAGGAATGCTTGATCTCAAGCCAGCTGATCAAGGTGGCTTCATGAGCGGCACGAACAGCATGATGGCAAACCAAATGCCTCTGGAGACGGGATACTCTGTTGGCCCAAATGGAAGTGGTTTCTTCCCTCCGATGCATGAAATGACATCAGATGGGAGTAGAGAGGGCTTACTCGCGCGTCAAAGCAATGCAACAATCCCTCGCAGCAATCTTGCACGCTCTATTGCTCCATCGAGAAACATCAGCGGTGGCGATTATGGCCTTGGGTTTAAGGGAGACGACATGAAAGGGCAAGTTTACTACACCAATGAACACGGTGAACTTGTCAACAACATGGATCCCGAACTAGCAGAGCCGAAGAGCGTTACCACCACTGAAAGTACACCCAGTCGTCGGATATGGGTTGGAATCGTCTGGGCCTTGACTTTCTGGATCCCATCTTTCCTCCTTCGCTTTGTTGGTCGTATGAAGCGTCCAGACGTTAGAATGGCCTGGCGAGAAAAGCTTGTCTTGGTCGCCGCAATTCTTTTCATGAACGGCCTCATTGTATTCTGGATTATCGGCTTCGGTAATCTCCTCTGCCCCAACAAGGACAAAGTCTGGAACGTAAATGAGCTGGCAAGTCATCAAGGCGACAACGATTTCTGGGTTGGTATTCACGGAAAAGTTTATGACATCTCAAAGTTCTGGAAAACCCAACACAGTGACACGGTCATCAAAACATCCTCTAGCAACATGCAGCAGTTCGCTGGTCAGGTTCTTGACGGCTATTTCGTGCCACCTCTTACCGTCGCTTGCCCCGGCATTGTCAAAGATGATACCCTTGTCCTACTGCCTAACAACACTCTAGCCGACTCGAGCGCGATTCACAATGCAGGTGGTCTGTACCCCTATACAACCAGTAAGCTTCACAGCATCGATTGGTATGGGAGCAGATTCCTGCCGGCAATCAAGGAATACTACCACGGGGATATCGTGTACAAATCATCCAGTATTGAAAGTGATGGCCAAAACAACCAACATTACTGGTTCGTTTTGCATGATAAGGTTTACGATCTCACCGACTATTTCTATACTGCCAATCTCAAAGGCAATCTGGCCGCCTATACATTTTTAGACGACACCATAACGAAGATGATCCAGGGCAATGCTGGTCTAGACATCACGAAAAAGTGGGAGGAAAATTTTGCGACTTCAAATGCTACTCAGCAAGTTGTCATTCAAAACACCTTCAACTGCTTTCAAAATGCGTTCTATGTTGGTTATCCTGACTTCCGTGACACTCCGAAGTGTCAAGTCAATGGCTGGATCCTTCTGGCTTTCACTATCATCCTATGCTGTGTCATATTAACAAAGTTCTTGGCTGCTCTACAATTCGGATCTAAGCGACGTCCACAACCACAAGACAAATTTGTCATTTGCCAGGTGCCTGCATACACTGAAGGCGAAGACTCCCTCCGGAAGGCACTCGATTCCTTGACAGCCTTACAATACGATAATAAGAGAAAGCTCATCTGCGTTATTTGTGATGGTATGATCGTTGGAGGTGGTAACGACAGGCCTACACCCAAAATCGTCCTAGATATCCTTGGAGTTGATCCCAAACTCGACCCTCCTGCCTTGCCATTCAAATCTGTTGGAGAGAGTAGTGAACAGCTCAATTATGGAAAGGTCTATTCTGGTCTTTATGAGTACGAGGGCAACGTTGTTCCATACATCGTTGTGGTCAAGGTCGGCAAAGAGTCTGAGCAATCCAAATCCAAGCCTGGCAATCGTGGAAAGAGAGACTCACAGATCCTCCTGATGAGTTTCTTGAACCGTGTCCATCACAGAGCCCCTATGTCTCCTCTCGAACTCGAAATGTTCCACCAGATTAACAACATCATTGGTGTTGATCCTGAGCTTTACGAGTATCTCCTAATGGTTGATGCTGATACTTCAGTTCGTGAGGATTCTCTCAACCGCCTAGTCGCGGCATGTGCCAACAACGCTAAGATTGCTGGCATCTGTGGCGAGACTAGTCTTGAAAATGAAGAGCGGTCTTGGTGGACTATGATCCAAGTCTACGAGTACTATATCTCCCATCATTTGGCTAAAGCCTTCGAATCACTATTCGGTAGTGTTACTTGTTTACCTGGATGGTAAGAGTTCCCTCGTCCGTACCACACAAGCCGCTTTACTGACCGTCATCTAGTTTCTCCATGTACCGTCTTCGTACCGCTGACAAGGGCAAGCCCCTCATCATATCCGACAAAGTGATTCACGAATATGCCGATTGCTGTGTGGACACACTGCACAAGAAGAACCTGCTATCCCTTGGTGAAGATCGTTTCCTAACTACACTTATGACGAAACATTTCCCCTACATGTCCTACAAATTCATCCCCGATGCATTTGCAAGCACTGCCGCCCCTGAAACGTGGAGTGTCCTCCTCTCTCAAAGACGACGATGGATCAATTCAACTATCCACAATTTGGCTGAATTGGTCTGGCTCAAGGAAATGTGCGGTTTCTGCTGTTTCAGTATGAGATTCGTCGTTATGATCGATCTTACCGGCACGATCATATTACCCGCCACGACTGTCTACCTTGGATATCTCATCTACTTGGTCGCATCGCATAAGGGTCAATTCCCCTTGATTTCTATTATTATGATTGCAGCTGTTTACGGTCTTCAAGCTTTGATCTTCATTCTTAAGCGACAATGGCAACATATCGGATGGATGATCATTTACATACTTGCATTTCCCATTTACTCATTTGTCCTTCCAGTATACTCATTCTGGAACCAGGACAATTTCTCATGGGGCAATACCCGTATTGTGGTTGAAGAGAAAGGTGGCAAGCAAATCGTTCAGATTGATGACGAAGGATTCGATCCCCGCAGTATTCCACTCCAACGGTGGGATGACTATGCTCTTAGCAACAACCTTCCAGGTCGTCGTGGAGTGGCTGTTGAGAAGTCTTATGATATCTACGATGATCAATATGAGATGGACGATATGAAGTCCATGTACTCTTCTGTCAAACCTGCTTCGACCATCATGACCGGACTTCAAGGTAGAAACGGTCACTATGCACCACCGATCTCACCAGGGTATAATGGGCTTCGTCAATCTGTCTACTCGACTGGACCATACGCAGATCACCCTGTCCCACGCAATCAATCTGCAATGTCCCTTGGTGGCGGTTTGCAAGATCGTTCTGCGTCACCATACCAAGATTATCCCCCCCAAGCACATTCGCAACGACCAAGCATGGCGATGATGCCACCATCTGAGTCTAATCTCCTCGGGGGGATGGGTTCTCCTGCGCCAATACCCACGTCTCAAAGTGCTATGGGCTTTAGAGGAGGATCCCGAACACCACTTGGCTTCCAAGAAGGCAATCGACCAGTCAGTCAATTTGACTTCCAGCGAGGCAATGCTGGACCAGATGACACCATGATCGTCGATGCCATCCAGGCTTGTCTAAGAGAAGTTGATCTTGACACAGTGACCAAGAAGCAAGTCAGAGCGTTGGTCGAGCAGAGACTTCAAACCGAGCTTATTGGCGACAGGAGGGTCTTCCTAGATAGAATGATCGACACTGAGCTAGCAAATATGTGAATGGGAAAAGCATAGAAAGGGGGTGGGTGTATGAAAAAAAGGAATCCTGCTTTGATTTTTGAGTGTTTGTATATCAAGTTAGCATTGATGATTGAGATGGCTCTTCTTGGTGGGGCATAAATGTTTTTTGTTTTTTTGTGTTTTTTGGATCGGTGGCGTTTCACGAGCGGAGTCATTGTCTTTTTTCGACATCTGCTGTCAAAGAGTGACAGGATAATATAACTGAGCGTGGTGACGGTGGCCAGGCTGAGGGCAGTTGAGAGGCCTAATAGGTACTTGAGCGTACAATACAATCATTCAAGTTGATGAGACATGGCTCTTGTTATATTATATGTGATCAGTAATGTTTTTCCTATTTATGCTTGCTCAGAGTAAAATTCAACGTTGTTCCGCGCGGTGGGAGGCACCTAAGCCGGAGCGTGCATATATACCTTGCTCTACGTATACCGCAAGCTGCACCAATCCGAGGGACTAAATAAAACCAGGTAAAGACGTCTGGGTTTTTTATTTTTTATTTTTTTTTGCCCTCTTTCCTCTACTATCGTTGAAAATAATTTAGTGAATCAGAAACCTACGAAAAGTTTTCTCTCACACTTGAGGGGTCGTGGGTAGATGATGTTATCTTTGGTTGAATGTCTGATTGGATGGACGGGTTTGGTTTTGGGCTTGGAGAGGGGGAGCGTAGGAATGTTGGGGGAGTCCAGTCTCTCGACATATATTGTTCTGCCACACAAGTGCTTAATCGCCTATCCCGTGGGCAGGACTCGCATTCCGTTTTTCCTACATCTCATTTTCCCAGTGGGGTCGTCTTTTGCTTGTGTTGGTACCTTGACTACAGGTTGTTCGGCACAGAATCGTTCGCACATGAGGGGGAAACATCTCTTGACAAGTAGCCCTTGATAAGTTTACGTCTCCCACATGAAAGACAAGAGGGTATGAATTGTCATGTTTCGTGGGCTTCGATCGAAGGCGGGTTGGGGTTTGGTGCCTACTATGGCACGCCTTTATGAACTCGTGGATAACTACCAGCGTAGATCAAGCGCCTACTCGCACAAAGGGCAGCGGAAGGCCGCTCAGATGATTGCTCAAGGCAAATGTGGCTGTTGTAAATAAAAGCTCCTTTCGCTCTAACACAATTGGCCCATGTGTGCTCCCCGTTCCCTGACATTTTTCCCCCGCCGAAAGTAAATGGACTCCTCTAAATCGGGACTTTGATGGGGAAAGATGGGTGTGAGGTATATCTTGCAGCGGGACGAGTTGTGGGGAGAGAAGACAGTAGCATCACGGAAGCTGTTGCGGGGTTCGGAATAGACAGTGGTGGGGAGACACAGGTAGCCTGTTGTGTGAATTAGGATTAGGGTATTGAACGAAATTAGTCATTAACTATAAGTGGTATTTCTCACTTAATCATACAGAACTTACCGCGTAGGATAGAGTCGAAGACGAGCTTAGTTGGAATTACTCTGCCTCGGAGGAAGAATAGGAGCAGTTCATGGCCTTGATCTATCTAAAAGGCCTCCAACCAAGACATGTTCATCGTTAACAGTGAGGGAAGTAAGAGAGCCAGCTTTCCAAGTAGAAAGCATCTTGACAGGAGAAGAAAGTAGGAGAGATCCTATTTTGTCTAACCCCCAAAACCAATCCAGACCTGTCCCTCTACACCAGGAGGGAGGAGAAATTCTAGTGTAAAATTATATCCTACAGACATAGGCCACGTTCTACTGAGCCGTCTCTCGTACAACCTTGTCCACCGCCTTGGCGAAGTATTCCACGTTTCCGGTGTTCAGCCCCGCCATGCTGATACGTCCATTCTTGGTCATGTAGACGTGTGCCACCTCGCGCAGTTTGAGCACTTGTTTCTCATTCAGCCCTGTGAAGGAGAACATGCCGATCTGGTCCGTGATGTGATTCCACGTCCCTGGTGTTCCGAGCTCCTCAAGCTTACTCCTCAGTGCGGTTCGCATGCTGATGATTCTCCCGGACATGGTTCGGAGATTCTCTTCCCACTCTGCGAATAAAGCCTCGTCATTCAGGACTAAGCCAGCGATTCTGGCACCATAAGCCGGGGGGTTCGAGATCTCGGATCGCTGGAGGATGGCAAGCTGTGAGGCAATCCTCCCAATGGTGGCTTGTGAATCAGTTCCCGAACCTGTCACGAAATGGAAACATCCCGCTCGTTCTCCGTACAACCCGAAGTTCTTGGCGAAAGACTGTGCGACGCAAAGCTCGAAGCCCTGCTCGACAAAGTAGCGGACTGCCCAGGCGTCTTTTGCGAGATCACCAGAGGCAAAACCTTGATATGCACAGTCGAAGAAAGGGAAATGTGATTTCTGCTTCATGAGCGTGGCGATCTCTTTCCATTGCGATTGAGTGGGGTCAACTCCGGTGGGGTTGTGGGCGCAAGCGTGTAGGAGGATGATACTGCGTTCTGGGGCATCTGCAATTGCTTGCTTCATACCCTTGAAGTCCAGACCCTTTGTTTCCTTGGAGAAGTATGGGTATGTGGCGATTGGAAGGTGAACATTTGAGAAAATTTGGTTGTGGTTGGCCCACGTTGGGTTGCTGAAGTAGACGGTGGGCTTGCCAGGGTAAAATCTCGATAAGAAGAGGGCTCCGAGATGGACTGCTCCGGTGCCAGAGATGGTCTGGACACTGCATACTCTCTTTTCTGCTCGAGCTGGAGAATCAGCTCCAAAGATGAGCTTCGCGGCGGCAGAAGTAAATGTGGCAAGACCGGCGATGGGGAGATATTCGTGATTGAGCGCGGGGTCATTTCGTAAAATTTCATCGGCCTAGAAGTAGAATGTATATTAGTTTGGCTTTTAACAACATAATCCAAGAGATGTGCAATCGACACTTACCTTCTTCACCACAGGCAGTACCCATGGCTTCGCGTTGTTATCTCTGTACGCACCAATTCCCAAATCGACCTTTTTGTCGTCCGAGTCAGCGCGATATGCTGCCATTAACCCGAAGAGAGGATCTTCTGGAGCTTGAGGGACGGCCTCGGCTGAGAAGCTAGTTGGAGGTGATTGTGACATGTGTGCGGATATACTCTGTAATCTGGAGTTGGGAGAGGAGGAAGAGCTTTGAGAAGGAGAAGAAGGAGAAGAGAAAGTAGGTGAGGGATTATTGTTGTTTAGAGAATTGCTTTGGTTGGCAGAGGTCAGTTTGAGTGAAGACATTGCGGGAACGGGAGGCTGCGCAGCGTACACCCTCTAAAACCTGGGGAATTGTGGAATCCTGGCTCCTGGCACGTGGCTCGTGGCTCCTGGCTCGACTGGTGGGCTGATACGGTGACTCCACGTCGGAAGATACACAGCAGACACCGCCGGACACAGGGAATGGACACAGCATATATATGCTGACCAACTCCCCTCGCCCTATGGCCGAGCTCTAAATGGATGGCGTGAAAGGTGCCGGTATCTAGTGCGCCGAGGTATGTTGAGATGGGTGCCCGTGGCTGCTCGGAATGTTAGAATAATGTACATAATTGATAATGTCTTCTCGTCCTCTTCTCCTCACGACTCACACGGCACTGGTCTGGTCAGTCTGTCTGGTCTGGTCTGCCTTGGTATGGTCTACTTCGATTGGTCTGCCTTGATATGGTCTACTTCGATTGGTTTGCTTCGATTGGTACGCTTTGATTGGTCTGGTTTGATTTGTCTGCTCTGAGATGTCTGCTTTGATTGGTCTACTTTGATTGGTATACTTTGATTGGTCTGGTTTAATTTGTCTGCTCTGATTTGTCTGCTCTGATTTGTCTGCTTTGATTGGTTTGCTTCGATTGGTCCGCTTTGATTGGTCTGGTTTGATTTGTTTGCTCTGATTTGTCTACTTTGATTGGGTTGCTTCGATTGGTCCGCTCTGATTTGTCTGCTCTGATTTGTCTGCTCTGATTTGTCTGCTCTGATTTGTCTGCTCTGATTTGTCTGCTCTGATTTGTCTGCTCTGATTTGTCTGCTCTGATTTGTCTGCTCTGATTTGTCTG
>LLCE01000073.1:0-197223 GCA_001414415.1 Hymenoscyphus repandus | reverse complement strand
AACTAGACTAAGAAAACGCTTTTAGATTAATCCGTATAGCGAAAGGACACGAATAGAAGACTGTATTTATAATACCGTCGGGACTATAGGAGTACCTTATAATACTATTCGGCCTCGTAAATACTCCTGCCACCTACTAACGATAGAATAAAGATATCCTCCGACCTTTCCTCTATAAAATAGTTATCCTATACTTAGATAATATTCTCGTATTCTCGGAACGAGAAGAGGACTACGAGAAGGATATATATAATATACTAAAAGTATTATATAAGTATAAATCTAGACTTAAGCTTAAGAAGTATAAGTTCGGAGTTAAGGAAGTTAAATTCCTAGGTTTTATTATTACCCTAGGTAAAATAAGGATCGATCTAGAAAAGATCTAGGTAGTCAGAGACTAGCCTACCCTAGAGAACGTAAAAGACGTATAATTATTTAACAGGTTCGGAAATTTCTCGCGGTAGTTTATTCAGGACTACTTAAGAATAGCCGAACTATTAATACGTCTTATACGTAAAGGAACGAAATTCGTATAGGGAGAAGAGTAGTAAAACGCGTTCGACGAACTTAAGAAGAAATTTACGGAGAATCCTATACTTAGGATATTTAACCCGGAATTAGAAAGCGTCGTTAAAACGGACTCTTTAGATACTACTAGAGTAGTAGTATACCTTTAGCCAGATAAGAACGGAAAGCTATACCCGGTAGCTTACTTCTTAGAGAAATATAATCTAGCTAAATTAAACTATAATATATATAATAAGGAACTCCTTACTATTATATTAGCACTTAAGTATTAGAGAATCTATCTCTAAGGAGTAAAATATAAGGTTATTATATTATTAGATTATAAGAACTTAGTAGGCTTTACTAGAACTAAGGTACTCGATAGAAGTAGGTATATAAGATAGTTAGAAGAGTTAGTATACTTCGATATTATTATTAAATATATTAAAGGTACTACGAACCTATATACTAATATATTAAGTCGACTACCAGGATATACTAAAGATAAAAGTTCTAAGATAATTAACTTACTAAGAGAGGTTTAAGTCGGAGACTTAATACTAGGAGTGAAATTAGTCCTAGCGAACTCTCGAAGCGACCTTTTAGAAGAATCTTACTACTAAAGAATATATAAGGTATAATAAGAATTTCTAAATAACGAGGATAACGAAATAATTCAGAAACGGTACTAGATCAGCCTATATACGAAGAAGGATTTATAGGAATATATAGATACTTATAAAGTATAGATTCTAACGGACCTAGCCCTTAAAATTATTAAGGAGTAATATAAGCTACTAGCTCACGGATATTAAGGGATACGCCGTACTACCTTTAGAATTAAATAACTATACTATATCCTAGACCTAAAGAAGTTAGTTAGTAAAGTAATCGCTAAATATAACACGTATATAAGGAATAAGGTCTCACGACACGCTCCTTATAGATAAATAGGAATAACACTAATACTAGATATTCTATTTAAGTCGATATTATAGGATTTTATCTCTAGGTTTCTAGAATTAAAAGAACTAATAATAAATATTAAATACGACTCTATCCTAGTTAGTATATATAGACTAACGAAATATATTACCTTAAGCCTATATATAAAAACTAGTATAGCCGAGGATTTAGCTTACGCCTTTAACCGTAATATAGTAATAAATTATAGGCTACTAAAGGAGATTATATTAGACAGAGATAGTCTCTTTACCTCTAAGTTCTAGAAAAGCCTGATAGCTATACTCGGAGTTAAAAGAAAAATATCTACTATATTCTACCTATAGATAAATAGAGGAACTAAACGTATAAACTAGGTTATCGAGGTATATCTACGGTTATACGTTAACTACTAATAAGATAATTAGGTATAGTTCCTACTACTCGTATAGTTCGTATATAATAGTTTAGTCTCGGAAGCTACTAGTAAGATACTATTCTTCGCTCTATATAGAAGAGAATATATAGTATATAGAGAACTAGATTTAGAAATAGAATAAATACTAAACGAAAGCGCGAGAATAATATCAGATAAAATAGCGGAATTATATAAGGAACTATCCGAGGAATTAAAGTTCGTAGCGGAAAGAAACGTATACTACTATAATCAGAAACGTAGTCAGGAGCCTACGCTAAAGAGGGGGGATAAAGTCTACCTCCTAAGGAAAAATATTAAAATAAAAAGACTAAGCGATAAACTAGACTATAAGAAATTAGGACTATTTAAGATTAAGGAAGTAAGAGGACGTTTAAACTACGAACTTAAACTACTAAAGATAATAAGAATCTACCCGGTCGTCTATATTTTATTATTAGAACTAGTACCGCTAGGAGCCCCGAAAGCTCCGTTTACTAAAGCAGAATCTATTAACCCTTAAAAAGAAGCCGTATATAACGTCGAAGAAATCCTAGATTATTAGTATATAAACGGAAAGATTAAATACTTAATTAAATAGCTAGATTACCTATATTCGGAGAATACTTAGGAACCGAAGTCTTACCTTAGCTGCCCTGAGAAGTTAAGGACGTTCTACCGCTAAAACCCTAAGCTGCCTAGAAAGGGTCGTTAGGTAGGAAAATAAATAAAGGATTAAAAGAAGGATCTAGGCCGAAAATAAGGCCAGGGTCGTCAGGAGGGGACGGCGTAGCTGCTAGCCTAGCTACTACTTCCTCCCTCTACTTCGCTATATCCTCTTTTTCTTGTTTCTCTTTTTTAATCTCCTCTAGAGTATTAAGCTCTGCTATAGAATTAAGACCGGTAGTAATTATCTTCTGCCTCCTCTTATAAAGAAAGACCTTCTCTTTCTTAAGACGCTAGACGCGGGCCACGGCCTCGGCTATTATAGCCGAAGCGGCTACTATAGCCGCGTGGCTCTCCCCTTTAGTAGTATCGAGTTTCTTAATTTAAGAATCTAACGAATCCTATTCTAAAGCTTTTAGTATATAATTAACAGCTCGGATATCGTAGGATTTATTAAGGCGGGTATATCGGCTATATCGGTTTAGCTTAGGATCCCGGGGTAAGAAATACTCGGAGTAGTTTACTTTTTTATAGCGGGTATAAGGAGCTATTTTCTTACTAGTAGAATTAATCTACTGTCTAAGGGCTATATAATCGGTACGTGGTATTAAATATATAGGGCCTATAATAAAAGAAGAAGAGGCCTCTGGCCTGACGTCGATATTTCCTTAGGTCGTACTTATACGTAAGGACACGCTAGGACGAAGAGGGGATAGTATTATAATCACGGGATAAATCACGTATAGCTCTAAGACTATAGGCTTAAGAGATCACTATCTCCAGGAGACCTTAGGCTATTATAAGAGAATAGACTAATTACAGGCTAGTAAGCGATCCAGGATTTTATAGTATAAGGTATCACGTGATATAATATATAAGACGTGCTAGCTCGGCTAGCTGGCTTACACGGCTTATAGAGCTTACGCTAAGTATAGATATTAACAGTATATATTCTAGGTCTTTACCTATTAGATAGGAGCTTCGTGCTTAATTAAATATAGTAACTAAATCTTATTATTATATTATATAGTTATTATTACGAGCTAAGCTTCTAAGCCTAGTAATCTAGTAATAGCCCGTATACCTCTATATAGCCTATAAACACACAACTTATTACTTAGCCACAGGGTAGTTAAGTACCGAATCGTGACAGTCTCTTTCTTAGGTAGTTCTAGTACGAGAACGGGTTTATATCCCTTCTCTAGCTTAAGCAGAGTTAGTTAGCGTACTTAAGGATATCGTAATAATAAGGTATAAGCTCGGGATCGAATCGTAACGAACTACTTTCCGTCGAGGAAAGTAAAGAGATTAGAATATAAAGAACTATAATAGTAGGGAATTACGATTTAAGTATAAGGTTAGATTACTATAGAAACTAATCTCTACCCTTCTTCTTCTTTAATTCTCCTACTACTCTAATATATAAAACGTATCCGTTTTACCTCCTACGTAGATAGCTAAGGACCTTGACGATTATATCTACTTCTCGAATCAGATAATATTATAATTCCTAGTTCCGCTACCTACTCTATTCGGCCGGTCCGAGACGGTAGCGACTCGGACCCTAGAGAATAGCTCCGGGTTTTCAGGTGAAACCTAGGAGAGAAGAGAATAGAGGAAATCTAAATCAGGTTCCTAATACTACTTATAGGCGTTACCCGTAAACCTAGAGGTAACCTAGAGTGCTTTATCGATTAGTCGTGCCAGATCCTTCTAGTGGAACTAGATATACAGGTTAGCTTTTATTAAGAACTTACTTAGCTTTACTAGGTTCCCGTCGAATATCTCCGGTAGCGGGACTTTAATAGATTCTTTTATAGTATAGGTAGCAGCTAGTAGTAGCACTACCTTAGGGTTTAAGGAACTTATTCTAGTAACTTTCTACTTTAAACTACACGTGGTACTTAAATGTCAGGAACCTGATTTAGATTTCCTCTATTCTCTTCTCTCCCAGGTTTCACCTGAAAACCCGGAGCTATTCTCTGGGGTCCGAGTCGCTGCCGTCTCGGACCGGCCGAATAGAGTAGGTGGCGGAACTAGGAATTATAACATCATCCGATTCGAGAAGTAGATATAATCGTTAAGGTCCTTAGCTATCTACGTAGGAGGTAAAACGGATACGTTTCGTATATCAGGGTGGTAGGAGAATCAGAGAAGAAGGGTAGAGATTAGTTTCTGTAGTAATTTAACCTTGTACTTAAATCGTAATTCCCTACTATTACAGTTCCTTACATTAAAGTATAGCGATTTAGGTTCTTAACTAAGAACGGGAGTCGTAAGTTTAGTATAAAAGGAGTAAAGTTATAAGTCACGGGTCCTTCACTCGTAGGTAAGGTCGTTACTAGTAATTAACAAGTATAAATTTATCAGGAACCTGATTTAGATTTCCTCTATTCTCTTCTCTCCTAGGTTTTATATAAAAACCCGGAGCTATTTCTCTAGGGTCCGAGTCGCTACCGTCTCGGACCGGCCGAATAGAGTAGATAGCGGAACTAGGAATTATAATATTATCCGATTCGAGAAGTAGATATAATCGTCAAGGTCCTTAGCTATCTACGTAGGGGGTAAAACGGATACGTTTCGTATATTAGGGTAGTAGGAGAATCAGAGAAGAAGGGTAGAGATTAGTTTCTGTAGTAATCTGACCTTGTACTTAAATCGTAATTCCCTACTATTATAGTTCCTTATAGAATTACTATAGGTAGTTAAGCACGAAGCTTAAAGTAAGTGGGCATAAGCCCCGCCTATATAGGTAATGAAATACAACTGATAGTTCCTTTATGGAGACTATCTCTGCTATGCTAGTCTTAATAGTCCGTCTATCAAGACTATCAGTCACGTGCCTTGTGTCTGGTCACGTGATCTAACATCTTCAGCTAACCGGCCCGACCCTCCTCCGTGAGCTTAAACAGACCCCGAGGCTATGAAGTGGCCTCCTGCACTTCAGGACCAATTGCTGGTCGTGACACACCTCTGACCGCCCACGATCACGTGGCCTAAATACTAAGAAATCCCTGGACCGCTTACTAGCTCGTAATTGGTTCCTTTACTATAACAGTCCAAGGTCTCCTGGAGGATGTCTCCTCTTGAGCCTAAGGTCTTGGAGCTGCACGTGACCAATCTCGTGATTTGTCACAATATCGTTAACTAGATTTCGAACCGCTCGGACTAGAGACTAGCTCTAGTCCGGCCGTCCTACGATAGTCCTTAACTTATACAGGATGTTAAAAGGAATAAACAAACAAACAAACAAGTAAACAAAAGGAATTAATAAACAAATAAACATCGGTTAACATCACGTGCTCATGGACATACACGTGACCGTTACCTCAAATAGTAAATATATAGTGGACCGCCAAGAATACGCACGGGCCTGTATCCACCATCGATTGATTTGCTTAGTTATTTGTCCGTTTATTGCTGAGTGAGCAACCTCATTTCTTTACTGCTGCGGAGTTCTACCCTCACGTACATCAAAGACCACAACTTCGGGAAACGACCTTGCTGTATAATTATCCCCTCCAAACGATGTGAAGCCCCAGCCATTTGCAGTCACCATCATGGTATTGCCAGGACTGTTCAAATCATCCTCCACCACAACCACGAATACCACCTGCCGCTCAGGTCGCGCGTCCTTCCAAAGCACTGCGCCCGCCCAAAGCTCAGATCGTAGCCCTTCAAATATTTCATCTGTCATCGACACCCTCGAACGTACATATATTCGCGAAGAGTCCCACTTGAAGTCCATCGAATCCCCGCAGCCGGATCTCCGGAAGCTGAACGACAGCCTAGTTGCACTTGCCGAGATATTTCCAGATGTACAAGTCGAGGTATTCCGAGAGATGCTCTCGAGTTTTGATGAGGAATCTAGGTTGGCAGTCGTCACGGAAGCTCTGCTCAAGGACAAGATGAAGTTCGCTAGAGGACGAAATCGAATTGCTGGAGAGGATAAGTCACCAAGCGAGGAGGATGAGGAGAAGACGGCAGAAGCAGTTTTGCAAGGCCAGGTATTGGCCGAAGAGAAATTCAGAAGCCTGGAATACAAGAAGGCTGTCAAATCAGTTACATACCACGAATTTAAAGGCCTGTCTCGATCAACCATAAATGCGGTCTTGGCTGAGCATAATTATTCTTATACGCTCGCAAGACCGACACTTACAGCACTCTCTGCAAAGTCATGGCGATTTTCAATATCTTCCCTCTTTCTCCGCCGAAAGACTACTAGCTCAGCAGAAGCTGAGCATCATCCTCTCGTAATATGGCAATCCACAGGACAAGGCTCGATTGTGCCCACATTGAAAGCCACCGGGTCACCAGAGCTAGACATTGAGTTGTTCCAATCACTTATTGTACCAATACAAGGTCGGATAGTAGCTGAACGCGAGGCAAAGGACCATGAACTGGCTCTGGATCTCAACAACCAGGAAGCAGAAGCGAATGATGGCTTACATGACTGCGAATGCTGTTACACTGCTACAACTTTCGAAGAGCTGTCTGCTTGCGATGACGGCGGTCACTTTATTTGCTTTCAGTGTGTCAGACACTCAGTGAAAGAGGCTGTGTTCGGCCAAGGATGGCAACGAACCATCAATACCGATAGTGGCACATTGAGATGTGTCGCAGCGAGTTCGGACGAATGTCAGGGCTCTATCTCGCAGGAGCTTATCCATCGAGCATTTACGGAGGACAAAGCCGAGATGGATGTCGTCCGCAAACTCGATGAACGCTTGGCTGAGGATAGTCTTTTGAGAACTGGCTTGCCTCTCATCCGATGTCCTTTCTGCAATTACGCAGAAATTGACGACCTGTATCTCCCAGAGTCTCAGTCCGCCTGGCGTCTGAAGCGGGCTGGGAACACTTTTCTTTATACCCTTGTGATTTTGATCTTAGGCGTTGGCATGATACCCTTCCTTTTACCGGTGTTCTTGTTGTTTTCTATTATTTTCCTGCTTGTATCTTCGCGACAAACCTTTGGCGACTTTACTGTCGGCCATTTTTATGCATCACTCACTCGACTCCGTCGGAAGCAACACGGCCTAAAATTTTCATGCCAGAATTTGACTTGCAAGCGAACCTCTTGTCTCTCATGTAGCAAAGCATGGACAGACATTCATATCTGCCACGAGTCCTCCCTCCTGGCCCTACGCACACAAGTTGAGCTGGCAATGTCGCTCGCCATCAAGCGTACCTGCCCTCGTTGTAACACCTCTTTCGTTAAGTCGTCCGGTTGCAATAAACTTACCTGCATATGTGGCTACCAGATGTGCTATGTATGCCGCAAGGACATCGGAAATGGCGAAGGTTACAGACATTTCTGTGAGCACTTCCGACCCAATGGAGGAAGGGGATGTACCGAATGCTCCAAGTGCGATTTGTACCGCTGCGAGGATGACGACGTTGTGGTGAAAAAGGCCAAGGAAGAAGCAGAGAAAGTTTGGATGGAGAAAGAGGGCACAGACCTAGGTGGCGATGAGAAGATACGAAAGGTTCTCGAAGAGAAATGGAAGAAAGACGGTGGTGCATCTTGGTGGGAAGCTAGGAGATGGCATTGGAATATGCCCAATTCTCAGAATATGCTCGATGCTCTACTTGAGATGGTGGTCGAGTAGATGAAGATCTTATGTCTTGATGGTTTACGGATTGGGAAACAGTGGTCGGAATTGCTGCATTTGGTATTGGACTCAAGCATAGCGTTCACGGAGGTGTTAAGGTTGTCCACAGGATACATACATCATTTAAAGGGTATATTTTTGCAATGTTCCATATCTGAGTTGGCTTGTTCCGTGGAGTCCTTGACAAAGCCCTTCTTGGTAGCTCTTCCATTAGCTATGCGATTTTACATACTTCAGAGAAGTTCGGAAACTCGTATAGAGGGTATCTCATTCAAGTATCACAAAGAAGTACTCTTAGTCATTGCCAACTCAGAGCTTTTACTCCAGATACCACTGGGCTCCCTCCTCCATAAGGCAAGTTTGCCATCATCTCCAGTTGAACCTAGCAGTTGACCATCTGCGTCGAAATCAACACGCCAAACGGGCGAGTCTTTGGTCTCCAACTTCGAAATCTCTGTCCCCACATGAATGACTTCCCCATCTTTACCTATAAACTCTGATTGCCGATTACCGCTAGCATTTGGTCTAGCATTCGCCAAACCAGCTCCGATGCCAGAAGGCACGTTCCTCACCCCATTGTCTGGCGTCCTCTGAGAATTGACGACCACCTGCTCGGGCATATGGGCAAAGTCTTTGCTTCTGGCCTTCTTATCACCCCCTGTGGATGTAGTGACCTGGAATACTCGTACGAATCCATCTTTACAGGCGGTAGCTATTATGTCGAAGCCTCGTATGCTTCCTGGAGCCCAAGCCACATCTCTCACAAGTCCTCGATGCCCTTTCAGTTCTGCCGCAAGATAAAGTTCCTTCGTACTCGAAGATCCAAGACTGACGGTGTGCGATATCTCCTTCGTCCGCCAAATGGTCGCCTTGTTCATACTAGCCACAATTATACCCAAAGCATCTCGTGGCACGCCATGTCGAATGGCTGCATAGCATGGTTCTAGGTTAGGATCGAACACTACTTTGAAAGCGACCTCCTCGCCTCGTGGGGGCTTATCACACACAAAAACACGGTCGAGCTCGGTCCAGCTATCCATGCTCTCGGGCTCCTCGTTTTCGTAGATAGTAAGTAAACCATTCCTGCTGATCAGTGCGAGATAAGTATGCCGTGTCTCAGGATTGTGCTTGATCGAAAAGGAGAGCCATGGCGCTCGAGCGGTGGACGGTAATTCCCACACAGGTCTATTGTTACGCGAGTTGAATCGCCTGCCTTTTCCAGGAGCAAGCGTTGGATCTTCTACCCAGAGCTTGAATCGACCATCGGTACCAATTGATGCTATAAGGTTCGGGTGGATGGTGGGTGGTAGCCATTGCAACTTGCCGAAGGATTAGCTTGGTACTTAATGTTGTGTAGATAGAATCAACCTCCAATATCTCAGATGTATGTGCACCCCAGGTATCGCAAAGATTCCATGCTCCATCTTTGTGTCGATTATACACCTTGATCTTGCCATCAACGGAGCCGGTTGTGAATCTGTCGCCATATGTATTGAAAGCAGTGGCCTCGACCATATCCCGATGTCCATGCTGTAGCAGCAGGAAGTGGTCCTGCTCCACGGGCGTTGAATTAACATCCATCATGGGGGCCATAGTCGTCTCGTCGGGTTCATGATTGTGATACGGGGTGCGTTGTGTCGAAGGTGCAAGTGGGAACAGAAGCTTGGGTAAGAGACAAGGCTTTGGAGCGGGATCGCTACATGGCTCGAGGTTGAAGCTTGAAATTACAGCTACTTACGTAAGTACCGCACTCCGTGCGCCAGGTGCGAATATCCGTGATTGAGCCAGCCTTGTCCCACTTCTTTTATTTTGCACCGTGGCCTTACCGCAGCCTCGTTGAGCTGTCGTCTTCGTCGTCCAGACTCACCACTCCACCGACGCCAAGTATAATTTCCTCCACCTGCGCGCCTTCCTTTCGATCGAATCCTCATATGGAGGCGCAAGTCTCAGAAACAATCGACAAAACTCTCTCCTTTGTAAATTGATGACCGTTCGTCCGACCATGATGACCTCTACGGTATCTACACTGTCCTTCACGGAGACTTTGAGTCTCCTGTCACTCTCAGTCGCAAGCTTCGCCATCATCGCAAACACTTTCCAGGGCGATGGAGCGCCTCTTGTGGCTTCTCTTGCGTTCAGCGGACTTGCATTTGCAAGCTCATACTCTATGATACGATGGCTGGGACCGACATTCATGAAGGCTGGATTGAAGGGGAAAGACATGAGCAAAGTGCACAAGAAGGAGATCCCAGAGACCATGGGAGCTGTCTGTGCAGTGGTGTATCTTCTCATCATCACTGTATTCATTCCTTTTCCATTTTACAAAGACATAGTGGCAGCGACATCAGGAGGCGGGAACCGCGACGTAGTCCTGGAGACCATAGAGCATGTGCAGAATGGAAGATTTCTGCACCGATTTCCACATAGCAAAGTACTCGATTGCAAATCAAACTAGAGTGTCGATTGCTGACCATGAAAATAGCTAGCATCATACCTTTCTGCAATCTTGACCGTTCAATCTATTTCCATTCTTGGAATTGGCGACGACCTATTCGACATTCGCTGGCGGCACAAATTTTTCATCCCCGGAATTGCCAGCATTCCCCTACTCATTGTATACTTTGTCGATTTTGGGGTCACCCATATTGTCGTTCCTATTCCTCTACGGCCATACCTGGGAGAATTACTACAACTAGGCTTCTTGTATTACCTTTATATGTTTGCAATTGCCATATTCTGTCCTAACAGCATCAACATCCTCGCCGGCATAAATGGCATCGAAGTCTCCCAGTCTCTCGTAATCGCCTTCCTTCTTGTCGTCAACGATTGCTACTACCTTCTCAACCCATACCCTCATCCAGCTACGGACTCGCATCTCTTCTCCCTTTACATGCTCCTCCCGTTCATCGGTGTATCTCTAGCACTATGGTGGCATAATTGGTACCCGTCGCGGGTTTTCGTTGGCGATACTTACTGTTACTTTGCCGGGATGGTCTTTGCTGTGGTGGGAATTCTCGGCCATTTCTCCAAAACCCTACTTCTTCTCTTCATTCCTCAAATCTTCAACTTTATCTACTCCGCCCCGCAATTGTTCCGAATAGTGGATTGTCCACGCCACCGTCTTCCACGCTTCAATGCTCGGACGAATCTCATGGAACCTTCCTTGACTGAATGGCAACAACCTCCAAAACCAGTCATTGCATTAGGGCTCAAAGTCCTCCATCAACTCCATTTACTCCGCGTGACGACGAATGATGATGGCCGAATTACAGAGAGCACAAACTTTACGTTGTTGAATCTGTGGCTGGTTTGGTTTGGGCCAAAAAGGGAAGATCGCTTAGCGACTGAAATTTTGGTCATGCAGACCATAGTAGGGTTCTTGGGCCTTTTTATCAGACACAATTTTGCCTTAGTACTATTTGAAAAGGACAACCTAAGTGTATTGTAGTGATAATTTAGAGCTAGCAATTAGATTATGCTGAACCAAGACTTATAATCGCCCTCTATTAGGAATTGTAACTCTTGAGACAACTAATGCTGTGACTGGGTAAAGTGCCGAGATGCAGAAATCTATCGATGGCAAGAGGGTAGTTCACTTGTCAGTTCTTACACATATAAGAGCTTATCGTGTTCACACTAATTTGAAAGTTATTTTAAATTTTTGTCATGGCGTTGTGGCCTCTCGAATGTTGTGTTTGCTACTGGTACAATGAATTGCCATCGGGAGAAGGCAGTAAAATGCCCAGCAAAAATCTTCGATCACACGAAAAGTATGTGATCATTCCTATGAATCTGGCCGCCTGACGCCCGCCCCAAGCCCCTTTTAGACCCACGGAACCCTATCCGGTTCCTTATAACGCTTGAAAACAAAGAAAAAGTCATGATGCGCTGGTAGCAAGGACGCTTTAAAACCATGTCTATGTATGTTACAAAGTGCCATTCAACTTCTCAGATGGCGTATTATTCCTGGAAGCAAGATCTGACGTGAGAGGCATCGCTAATGGATCAACTGCCTTCTCGAGTGGGGTATCGTTAATCGCAGAGACTTGCAGGACGCCATTGGCTTTAGCTTCTTCAATTGTGGAAAGAGAATGCTTCAGCACTGCTGGAGTCACCGTTGGACTACTACCACCATTGGCCTTATTGATATTCGCAGCAGAATCGTTCCGCCTCATCCGAGCGGCCTTGTAGTCGCTTAGACTGAGCTTTTTAGTTGTTTTGACAGGACTAGGTCCAACGCCATTGAGTGCCGACGAGGGAAAGACTCCGGGAAAGTGTGCAGTACCAAATGGAGATTGAGTTAATGATCCAGTTGCAGACGATGGAGTGACAGGCCCCGACACATTGGGAGCTGAAAAGTGCTGTGTCAGTGGCATCTGCACCCTCAAGTCAGGAGACCTTTGTCCAGGCGACGGTGCACGAACATTGCTACTGCTCGATTGACCTGGCCATGGCGGGGGTGGAGGTTTTATCGTGCTGCCCATCAGAATGGTTGGTGTGTCCGTCATGTTGACGTCGCCGCAAGAAATATCAATCGAGGGAGTCGAGGATGCCACGCTCATTTTGCGGTCTTTTGAATCCGTCGGCGATGCTGGAGAATGCTGAGCTCCATAGATATCCGTGCCAGTTGTGCCAATAGGGGATGGTTGGCCTACAACATCCACAATGGTGTTGTCAGCGTCAAGCTGCATATCGTGCAACTCTTGTAGGGTCTGAATCCTATGCCGATTTTTGAGAAGACGCGCTGCGAGCGAGACAACCTTCTTCTTTGATCTGGGTTTGGGCTGTTTCCACCAGGCGTCTTTGACTTCATCAGTTTGCGTTCCCGAATCAGCATATGCGACCTTCGGAGGTGTTGATACCCTTCGGCTACTCTGGGCTGATACATTGCGAATGGCTTGAGTATGAGGTGACGGTAGGGTAGCTGAAGGGGAACCAGTGCTGTACGGAGAACCCGATTGTCGGCGTGATGTACTTGCATCGACATATTGCCGTCCTCGCGAGGAATTCGTGCCATTAGTCGCCGGCTGAGAGACACGTGGTACAATGGAACGCTGTCTAGGCTTGTGAGAAGTTGGGGCTGTTGACGAGCTCATAGCAGAGGTTGTAGCGGGGACATCTGAAGCTCTCTTCTTCTTTCGCGGTGGTCCTTGCTCCATCTTGCGGAATGTATCCTCGAGCATTGCAAGTTTTCGCTTCTCACGATCCGATGCGTCGAGGTTGTTTCCATTAGTCTCCCCCACGCTGTGCAGTGGCGTTAAGTCTCGACTGTGAGGCTTGCTTCGTGACGAGCCGGACGTTGAGCGATTGTCGTCGTCGTCAACAGCGTCCAGCTGGCCCTCACTAGCAGCTCTGCTGTTGGTGGCATGGCCCGTACTTGTTGGAGAGACGTGTGTTTGTTTGGGTTTCCGCCCTTTTTTGGGTTTCACGCCATTCGATTGTGGGAGTGATCTTCCGTGGTAGTTCCGATGGAATCTTGCAAATGCACAGTCATTACCAAGATCGCACGCACATCCTCCATGCTCTGAGAGTACCAAGTCAATGGTTGCAGTAAGTTGATCGTACTCTGCGTCGCTGATACCAGCACCATCAGAAGGTGTGCCATCCTCATCACCTAGGTTGAGAAGGTGCAGGTATCGAGAACGAAGATGTAACGGGAACCGGAAATCCCAAGGGAGTGTTATCTGCTCATTCGCGGCCAATGATCTTTCGCTCACCAGCCAAAAATGGTACTCTGATCCGCTGGCAATGAATGTATCCAAAGTCGTGTTGGCCCTGCAACTACGCCGGATATATCTGCAGATAGAGCCCTCATGGCGGGTATCGAGGCAAAGTGGTAGTCGAGGGTGGAAGAATATGAACGGTCGAGGGTGAGCCAATTCTGTCCATTTGTTTTCTACGTCTTCACAGTAATCTTTCTGGAAGCTGACGAGCCCGTTCAGCTCCCCTATTGGACTGGAGTTCAGGAGAGCCGCAGGTGTGATGAGATAACGCCACGAGAGTAGCATATCGTTCACAGTGGTATCTTTCCTTTCGACCTTGAGTTGGGGCAACTTCAGTGATTGGAAGACTGCTGGTTTGAGAAATTGGAAGACCTCGTCCTTATCCTTGATGCCGATGTCCTTTTCCAGACTTTCCGAGTCGCGAAGCCACGACGACATCGAGTTGGTGATGGATAGACTTGCAAAGGAGTTCGTGGTGGTCAGATTCCTTTGAACAACCTCGTCATCGTCGTAGAGTCTCAGGAAGTTGTCGGAGTAGGAATGAACCTGGAAATCGTTGGGGAGATCTGGCGGTGTGTGAGCGGGACTTGGGGGGTGGTTATGTGTATTTGGTCGTGCACTGAACGGTGGCGAACGCTTGCTTGACACTGATATCGAATGAGAGGATCGGTGTCCCTTTGACTTTTTCGCTGGTGGATGGTGATCCTGAGGACTTCCATTCTTGTGAACATCAGGGTCAGCGAAGCCGTTTACCTGAAGTTCGGAGGGTTTGATCTTCTTCTTGTGACTTTTCGACGGAGGCCGCTTGGTTTTCTTGTCGCCATTTTCGTTGGCCGATTTGTTCTGTCGCTGATGCCGTTGTCGTTCGGTCGCATGCCGCCCGTCGAGGGAACGCGGTTTGCAATCGGTACAAGAGTGATCAAAGTCCGCTCGAGAAGCATCGGCAACGCGACCAGGATAGAAGCATTCGATGTGTTGCCATGTATCGCAGGTTTCACAGTATATGGTATTTCCGTCATCATCGCTGTAGTCGCAGATACACTTGATGGTGTAAGGCTCTTCGTCTACCGACTCCGTGATGGGCAGCGCATCGTTCGCAGAAAAGGGCAACCCAGAGGAAAGCGTCGCCTGTATTGGAGTCGCGATCTGCGTTGTGATCGAGAGAGGTCTTTCTGTCATAATCTAGCAAGAGCCTCTGCGTGGCTGTTTGATTGAGAGGACAAAAGTGAGTTCACTGATTCCTGGGCCTGAGTCGCATGACGAAGACGGCCGCGACTCGATCGAGAGGGTTGTCGCAAAGCGAGAAGAACGATCAATCTGAACTGCAGTGGTCATCAGTTGTCAGGGGAGCCGCTGGAACCTATTTATTCGCGTTGTGTGTCGTCAATGAGTATTCAGCGACGAGTGCGCACGAAGAGGTACGAGATGGTAGGAAGGTGGTGGCGAGGGCCGACGATGATGAGGGGAAAAGTGAGGTCGTAGAATAGGTAGGGAAGAGTTGGAATTGGTATGAGAGTCGTGTAGGGTGGTCGAAGAGTCGAAGGGTCGATTGAAGCCTTTTTCAGTCGAAATGGAGGCGAAGAGGGCGAGAGGACGAAGAATGCCGCGACGAGAGGAGGTTCACGTTGGACAAGAGATGAGCGACGCGTCGATATTATGGAACCGATTCGAATGGCGGATGAAGGTCGAGATGCCCAGTGTCTCTTGTGGTGGTCCTGTTGTTGGGCTGTTCTTGCATGAATGTGTGGTTGAAGTTGTAAGAAAAGGTAGTGAGAGGATAGTGAGGCCCTCTCGGTGAGAGGGGGAATTCGACTGCGAGCCCAGTGCCCCAGTGGCTTCAACATGGACTGGACATGAAAGGTCGCTCTTGCTGTTTTAAGAGTACGGCGGGACGATAACTACCAAGAACGACGTACTAGCTGCAGCAGTGCAAAGACTGTCCGAGTGCGGAAAGACCGGGGGAGAACCGAGGGACGCTCACTCACTCTCTCACTCTTCTTACTCTCTCACTTTCTTGCTCTCCCGCTCTCCCTACACTAGCTCCTCCCTCAAGATGCCGGCACACGGCCGTGGCAAGCGGGCGAAGAGGAGCTAGGATCGACTCAGCAAACACTACAAGCAGCTAGGAGCCTACAAAGGAAGACGACCAAGTCAAGTCAGTGAGGGAAGAGAAATGTAGTTGTTTCGCTACTCGCCCAAAGTTGGTCTTCAGCCCCCCCCCCCCTAAGTCTTCTATACCAAGAAGTCTGAGCCTAGCCAGGAGTGTACGAGGCCTGTGCAGTGAGGCAGCTAGAAATTTTTGGGACGAGGCCATCGTGCGGTGTCAGCGTTTCCCCGTTTGAGCTGACTTCGTTTTCTTGAGTGCAAAGGCAGGATGACGAAGTCTGTTCTGGTTTATTGCGGATTATTCCTGGAGGTACGAGTAGGGGTAGGGATAGGGACAGGGAATATGAATACGGTGCCCCAAAATTCACAAATTACGGTGGAGGTCACCACATAGTAGGTCCAACCTGAAAATCGGCATTGGCTCTGCGTTTTGACTAGGCCATTTCTCAATGTATAAATATATTCATCGTGCTTTAGACGATAACGTACGACCCCTTACTATTCCGTCTGAGCCATCAAACGGGTTGGTCTTGTATATCGGTCGGAGAGAGTGCGGAATAGAATTCGTTGGCCTTCTCATTTGAGAAACAACTACTTTCTTCACTCCAATACGGTAGTGCACTAGTAAAAGAGCGCACGTACAAGAGCTGTGGCTGCAAAAGCGGCCCTCATCTCTCAAAACGTTCCAATTGGTCCATCTCTAGTGCAGACTTGCCAGGTGCAGACTCAACCAATCACAACCATTTCAAGAATGGAGTTTCTGCCTTGAACCAGGGCAGGGGCTATGCCATTGTTCGTCGGCGAATAGGAGTCACCACTGGGGTCGAGTCCATCTTGACCCTCGATAAGCTTCTTGGAAGCTTCAAGGAAGGCTAGCTCGCTAGCTAGCCCCGATGTTTCAGGAACAGAAATAACGCGACTGAGATTTCAAGAAGTGATCAAGCCACTGAGATACAGTACGTTCATCAAGTTAATATTTCGGAAGAACCTTTTTACTTTTGCTAATGTGGGGCATAAGTTTCCCGGATACCACTCTTGACGCCTATAGAATTTCCCTTGCGGGCTTTGGTGGTTGATTGAGTGCCGCGAACCTAGTGGGAGTGGGTGTGGTGCAAATATCCAGATCTATTCTTCTCTTTTGTACGAGCCTAAATCTCCATCATAAGCATTTGTTCATTCACTCAACTTCAGTACCGTAGAACACATATCGTAGAACATTTAGAACTGTAGCACCATGTCAGATTCTGCGGCAGCAGCCAATACTACTCCATAGTATCTGGCTTTGTATTCTAAGAATACTTGACGAAGAATCAGAACGTATTGCTTCTGTTGCTAGCGCTAAACCGATTATCAACACGTGAGCGGCCCATAAATCCCCCAACTCGAGCCGTTTAATCTTAAACCGTAATCCCTGTCTCTACAGAGTCAAGCTTATGTCTCCAGCCTGTCTTCGAGTTGATACCACACTTCTTTGAATACTCTGAACTAATTCAGGTCACTCGAATCGGCCACAATGGAGAGCCCTCTACATCCCTACTTTCCTAAAGGGATGGTCCTCTCTGGAACAGACTTCGTCCCTAACAGCTTCGGAGCCCTGACTCTCGTCGCAGCATTCGCAACAGGATGTACCGTGATTCTAGGGGCCGCGTTGTTCGCTTCCAAGAAGGTCAACCCCAAACTCAGGCGTACAGATGGTGCGTTGATACTTTGGTTCGTGCTATGTGGGTGTATATTAATAATTACTGGGTTACTACTAACTGTTACAGGTGGAATGATTCACCTCTTCTTCGAAGGCTACTTTGTGTTCAACCATACGAGAATGAGCTCTCAACAAGACTTTTTGGCGCAGTTATGGAAGGAATATGCATTATCTGATTCTAGATATATGTCTTCCGATCCGTTCGTTCTGTGCATGGAGACTTTGACTGCTGTACGCTTCTTGATATTCTACTCGACGCGTGACATGTACTGACAGTGACAGATCACTTGGGGACCTCTATCGTTTTTGACGGCCATATTCATCATCAAAGACTCTCCATACCGTCATTCACTACAAGCTTTAGTCTCCACAGGCCAAGTATATGGCTGTGTATTGTACTATCTAACAAGTTTGTTCGATGATTTCTATGCCGGGAAGAGATTCTATCGACCAGAGCCATACTACTTTTGGTTCTACTTCATTTTCATGAATGCATTCTGGATCATAATTCCACTCCGTACGAATCTCCCTCTCCAGTGAGACCGTGGACTAACATGTAGAAAGTGTGCTTGTATAGTTCAGTGCGGGCAACTGCCAAAGCTTTCGCGGCTTCCACAAGAGTTGAGATGAAAGGAAGTGCGAGGAAACGAGTCTAAGGTCAACGAGAACGAAAGAAGAAAAAGGATAGAGGCCGGGAGAATCTATAATAGGAGTGCTCGTAAAATTATAAGGATAAACCGCGAACTCCTACATTATCTCTGCTGCCCTGAACAGTGCCGAATAGTATTTCGACTCACGTGAGACATACCACCTCCTAGGCAATAATCGATAAAGCGCCACCCAAGGCGGAATTCACCAGAGTAAATATATCAATGAACGCCTGAGACTGAAACGAGTTATCAGGTGGAACTCTCTCTTCCTCAAGACCCAGCACGAAGCTGAGCACTCATTGAAAAGTGTCCCCAAGGGATGCAATCAAAAATTCCGCCGATCAGGACCCCGAAGGATACTGAACAGATCTCGATACCCCGATGTGCAATGGAGATCTCGTTCTGCGGACTGCTAATACTTGAGCTAGCGCGCCCTCAACAAGGTAAGTATGAGGAAAAAAGGGAGAAAGAAAGAAATGGACGGAGAAAGGTGAGATATTTATACTTGAGATTGGATGGCTAGCCGAGGAGCTAAGCCCAATTCGTGAAGGTCGGTTCCACTGAGCAGCTGTTGGACAAATCGTCAGGTGAACCCTCAAGGGTCTAAGTAGCCAGGCACAGATGGTGGTCCAAGGCGAGTCATGTCATCCAATGTCCAATCTTCATGATAGCCACTCAGTCCAATGCAGCTTGTGATGCCAATGCATGGTAGAATATACCAAATAAAATAATGGCCTTGATGACTGAACCTGGGACCTCTTTATGTCTTCCAATTACATTATGATCATTGCTTTGATTCACAGACTTTGGGGTGTTTATGGGCTGGATGCACACCCTGCGATTTATTAGATATGGAGGTGCACAAGAAGCCAATTCCCTTGAGAAAGCAACATAAACCATTTTGGAATAACACGAAGTCATTGCCTGTGATACCGATATCATCAAAACAAACCATCTCAACATCTGACACCTGAGCCCCGTCCTGTACATCTTCTGACCCGGACGTCATCTACTCCGTCCCTGCCATCTTTACCGCGCTCCTGGCTACCTACGGCGCTAAGTCCCCGCCACCTCCTCCAAACATCCATTGCAGCTCTTCCCACTTTCCCCACGACAACCACATCTCAACCTCACACAATCTCAAAACATTATGAAATTCTCGCTCACCCTCACATCGCTCTTCCTGAGCACAATCGTCGCATCAGAAGGCCTCTCCTTCTTCAGCGGCGGCCAGAGAGTCCTCGAGGACAAGGGAGAAGCAGTCCCGGGCACAAATCCACTCATCCACTGCAAGCCCGACCACAGCGATAACATCCTCACGCTCGACCATGTCAACCTGAGTCCTAATCCACCTGTTGCGTGGGTCCTCCTTTTTATTGTACATACCCGCGCACACACTAACGAATCTGAATAGAGGACAGAAGCTCACCATCGAGGCTGTTGGTACACTGTCGGAGAAAGTCGAAGATGGAGCCTATGTCAACCTATCGGTCAAATATGGTCTGATCAAACTTCTCAGCACTCGTGCAGATATGTGCGAGCAGGTTAGTAATGTAGATATTAAGTGCCCGATCGAGAAGGGAAAGACAACTATCACGAAGGAGGTTGATATTCCCAAGGAAATCCCTGGTGTAAGTTAGCCAGCTCTTTCGACCCATGACAGCATACTGATCAGTGGAAACTAGGGAACTTATACAGTTTTCGCCGATGCGTACACCGAGGATAACAGGAAGATTGTGTGCTTGGAAGCAATCGTGAAATTCTAAATAATATGGTGCTAGCGGCGCTGATATGAGCACTAAGAGCGGATTGGTGGATTTGTGAATTTGTGAATAGTGGCTTTATGCAGTTACTCGTTTCGGAGTTGATCTCTTACGGTTATGGCCTGGCATCATTGATACTCTCATCACGATTTAATGCGGAAAGCACATTGGGCTGTTTATAATATGGCCATGTTGATTGGAAATCCTAAAAACACCATCATACCCCGTACCATTACCTGCTACGTTGAATTCGTGGCAGGCAAGACCAATCATGGCGAATCACAATATACCAATCTGGAGTATGCGATATTGGCGCAGCGCAAGCGGAATAGAACTTAGGCTACCTGTGACTTGCTTCGTAATTCTATATGGTCATTCTCCTCCCATCAATGTCCCATCGCTCAGATGACTGCCAAAAGCAATGCCAGTTTAATATGTAGAAACGCCAGACCCCAATGACCTCTGTCTTTCGTAGACATACAATAGTCACCTTTCGACGACCAAGTAGCTCTTACGTCTCTACTCTACTCTCCAAATAGTCGCCTGACTCTTCTCAAAACGCTGTCCTTTTCCGGGTCATATGGATGGTCTTTGCTCGGAATTTCCAACAAGGCAGGGAACGCAGAGGTGTACGTATCGACCCGATGGCGTATTCTCTCTGCAATCTTTACACCAAGAAAACCATATTAGCCTTTCAAGTACAACCAGAGAAAAGTAGGTAGCAACGAACATGTTGGTTGATCAGCAAGATTCCGATATCTTTCCTCTCGCTCGTGAATCGCTCAAATGCCTCCTCAATAGCTGCATTATCTGTCTTGCTGTCCACGACTAAGAAGTTCTTCTGTGAATCAGGTGGCTGCGTGACATGCTGTATTCTCAAACTCGAATCAGCGTCTTGCAGACCTCGACGTTCCGATCGAATGAAGGGGTATGCGTACGCCAATTCCTGCCAACAAGAGCCCAGTTACTGAATCCTGTTACCGACAGTGATTAGCAATAACACTTTCCGATCGGAAGGAATAGAGAGGGTGGGAGCTGCATACCTCGTCTCCAATGACGGCGAGGAATTGCCTGTCCTTGTATGCAGATGCTGGGGCGGCCATTGTAAAGTAAGGTGAGGTTGATGATGGAGCTTGGAGCTGCTTTGAGTCCGGTGCTGTGCAACATTCGCGCCATTAATTTAAGGCATCAACATCTCAATCTCACCACGCCCACGTTTTACTGGTATTTGGTAGCAACCTCTTCGTTAGGTCGGAAATATACCCTATCATGAGATTGTTATGAACCACATCTTGGTAGTATCTCAGTGATTAAGTGCGGTGAGTTCACATCGTGGGACAAGGACAGGACGACGCATCTACGAAGCACCTACGAAGCACAGTCAAATTCATTTCGGCGTCTTATATCCAACCTGCTGTTCAACATTTGTATCCAGATACTCTACAACCTCCAGAGTCCGGACCTCAGAGACCTCTAACCCGGAGCCCAGTAGAGATTTGAGATCCGCTGAGAAGTTGTGATTTTGAGAGATACCAATGGCCTGCACGACAAAACATGAAGTTATGACGTGCTGCACGACTCCGTATAGACTCTCCTCGAATGCCATTTGTCCATGTGGCTAGAGATGTCACGATTGGTGTTTCACGGCGGCAAAAGAACCATAGAGCTGGCAGACGAAGCCACCACACAATACGTACAGCAGCTGTGTACTTTTGCCTCGTAAACGATGATCAATGTACTGTAGGGTTCGAGAACTTGGCGTGCGTAGTCAAGCTTTTTCTTATCTCATAAATTTAAAAATCGTCGTGGACAGAATCCGCGATTGATGTTGGATATATTATGTTAATAGCGAGTTTAGCAAAGTAGACCAGCCCCGAGATCATTTCGAAAGGAGGATACCGGTGAGCGAACTCAGCAAAGTGCATCAATAATGGTCATGCTCACATCTCAAGTGGTTGCAGAGGATCCACAGAAATAACCTGCTTAAATATCCTCTAACCAATTCGTGTACCGAGAAAGAAAGATTGACAACCCTCCCCTTGGGATAGTTCATCATGTTGCGTCTGATAACCAGACGAAAGCCAAACCTGATTCCGAGCTTGTGTTCACTGCAGGTGCTCTCCATACAAATACGGATTACTGCAATTAGATTTTTCAGATGGAAAAGAGACAAAAAGGAGAGACTCGCGGCCTTTGTGCAATTCGCCTTTCGCCCCATACAAGGTTGTATGGAGATGCATGCGCCCGATCGCTTCTGCGTTGCTCAACCAACAACCAATTGCCCAAAGCTGAATTAATAGTGCCGATAAGGAATACATGCAAGCCACTTGCACTAATGCCTGGATCTTGCTCCTCAAGTCTTTTCTTGCACCAATAATTCCAGCCCTCCTCACGCATACGCATTTGTATTGTATCAGTACGGCGACAGTCACTGTCCTCCCTCTCTCCCGTTCTGCCATACGGAGGGAGTACTGCGGGTATTATTCACGAACCAACACACACGAATAGCTCTCCTACTCCTTTTCGCCTTTCTCGATACTATCATCATCCACATCCTCATCCAAACCCAACCCAACCATCCGCTGCCGCGGCGTCTCGCTTTGCAAAGTTCCGGCCCAAACAATTGCAGTGCGTTGCATCCTCTCCGGCATCATCTGTTTCGAATGTGAGTAAGCTCGGCTGGCTACCACCCCTCTGTAACTGCCAGGGCACCAGGACCACGGCTGTTGGTACCGAAATATCTGAAGTTGAAGAAGTCAACTTCAGCAGACGGAGCTCCCTGGTCGAGGCCTCGCAAGGCTCGGAGTCTGATATACTCAACAGTTCCCCAGATTATCTGCGAACCGAAACAAACAAACACCATCAAAACACCATCACCACTTCTCACTTCCACCCATTCTTACGACGCACCAACAATAATTCTGGAAGTGTGATTAACACTATTGATCGACTGCGAGACTTCCTCTCTATTTCCCGGCGGATTGCCGCCTCCATATCGAAATTATGGACGAAGCCGCACATGCGCTAGCAGCTGCACACGACTTGATAGCACGCTCGGGGGGTGGAAATGCAACAACCTCTGGGTCGAGTAGGCCTCCGATATTCAAAACCGTTGGAATATTGCTAGCCATAGCATCAGGAGTGTTCATTGGAGTATCTTTTGTGCTGAAGAAAGTTGGCTTGTTGAAAGCGAACGACAAATACCAAGAGGTTGCTGGTGAAGGGTATGGTTATCTTAAGAACGCCTACTGGTGGGGGGGGATGACCTTGATGATAATTGGAGAGATCTGCAATTTCGTTGCGTATGCATTTGTGGATGCCATCCTGGTAACGCCAATGGGCGCATTATCAGTGGTGATAACTGCAATTCTATCGGCGATATTTCTCAAGGAACGACTGAGCTTGGTAGGCAAGATTGGCTGTTTCCTCTGCATAATAGGATCAGTAGTCATTGTCTTGAACGCACCAGCTACCTCATCCGCGGCAACTATCCAAGATATGCAACACTTTGTTATAGCACCCGGTTTCCTTAGCTACGCAGGAGTCTTGATCGTGGCTTGCACCTTCGTTGCATTCTGGGTAGGCCCAAGATATGGCAAAAAGTCTATGTTGGTCTATCTCTCCATCTGCAGTCTGATCGGTGGTCTTAGTGTCGTTGCAACACAAGGGCTCGGCGCTGCTATCATTTCGCAAATCCAGGGCAAGAAGCAATATGACCAGTGGTTCTTATACGTCCTCTTCGTTTTCGTCATTGCTACCTTATTAGTGGAAATCATATACCTCAATGTAAGCCGCCACCTTCTTCCTTTCAGATAATTACTGACATTTTGACAGAAAGCGCTTAATCTCTTCAATGCCGCCATGGTCACCCCTACCTATTATGTTTTCTTCACGAGCTCCACAATTCTCACGTCTGTCATCTTGTTCAGAGGATTCAAGGGAACTCCCGCTTCTATCATTACCATGGTGATGGGCTTTTTCACTATTTGTGCTGGAGTGGTTCTTCTACAACTGTCGAAATCGGCGAAAGACGTTCCGGACACGGCTGTCTTCGCTGGTGATCTCGACCAAGTTCGAACTATAGCAGAGCAGGAACAGCCAGAGACCGAGCCCAAGGCTGACGCAATCCGAGGGACAGCCGCTATAGTCCGGCGATTCTCTTCGGCAAGGGCAAAGATGGAATTAGAGGAGGCCAAGAGACTCCACGAAGAGAAAACGGCTCATGACCTAGGCACCATCGGCGAGAATGGTGATCAAGTACAGTATGAGTTCGATGGACTTCGAAGACGGAGAACGACTTTTGGGACAGCCCCAGGGAGCCTTAGATCTCGTGGGAACTCGACTCCCTTCCCAGCATATTCAGAAACTATCCCTGGCACTCCTGTACAGCATCCTCCTCTTGGGATGTCGCGTTTTCCCGACTCTGATTCAGAAGATGAGGAGAGGCCTGTAACGAGGGGCTCGTCTGTGTTTGGTCGTGTGAGATCCGTCATGACCCCAGGACGCAACCGTTCCAATGTTGGTAGTGGTGCTTCTAATATGCAGAGCCCTATGCACCCTGTGCCATTGACAGAGATATCCATTCCAACATATAGTGGTGACGACCCAACAAATGCTGGGAATGCCTACTATGGCCACGACATATCATACAAGGGTGCTGGAGAGAGGCACATTACCATAATCGATGAAGGTTCCCAGCGTCTAGGGAGTAGAGGCAGTAATAATCTTCATCCAAATCACGGGGCACCAACCCCTCCACCTCATTCTGCTCGAAGACAGTTCTCATTTCAACACATGTTTAGAAGGGGACAAACGGACTCCCCGTCGCAACCAGAGGATCACCAGGAACAGAGTCGATCTCCTATGGTCCGGAAGGGTATGGGTCAAAGGAAAGCCAGCATAGGTTCTCATACGAAAGGAGCAACAGAGGAGGAGAGGTTGGGGTTGGTGAAGGGAGATACACGGACTGAGCCACCCCTACCACCTTATGTAGGAGAAGAGACCGAGGAGGAGGAATGGCTAGCAGACTCCAAGGGTGCTGAGCGCAAACGTGACCTCACTCCTCCACGACGTGAAGGCCGGGAACCTGAGAAACAGTCATACCCAGGTTCCCGCAGCTCATCTGAGGACTACTACACAAAGCAGAAGACCAAATGGGAAACCAAAGAGAACGGGCCGAAGTCAAGGAGTCGTTCTCCACCGCAACCACCCCGCGACGACGGGAAGGGCGCCTTTATATGAACGTACTGTGTCGGCACTCAGATGATACATGAGCACTGACACATTGATACGCCTGGGATAACGCGTGTTAGAATTTGGATGAAATGATGCATTACGGGCATGGATAATGACGACTGTATTATAGCTGGACGATACCCTGGACGGGTTGCATTGGGCGGGTATACTCGGGATCTCGGCATGGAGTTGAGAATAACTTGTAACTGAGTGCTAACGAAGAATATATACGCGTTATTGTTTGGTTAACTTCAGAGTTCAGAGTTCAAATAGGCAGCCACCAAAGTTATCAATCAATCCCATGCTAGCCGATCTTACCTTTTTTTCAAGGCTTAGCAAGTGCCATCCAGAAATTCTCCTCTGCAATCTTGTCTCATATCAAACAGTAGGCGGTCACTGGGTGTTGTCATAGCTCTCTCCATTGAAATCTTTCTCGTTGAGTCTTATGTTGCTGCTGAGAGGCGCTTATGTCACTACTCATGTCCAGCTCTTCCGCTTTTCTTCTCCCCCGCACACTCAGGTGATGGCCGTCTTACTGCGATTGGATAGGAGTTGCAGTATCGCGAAGCTGAGCTTACTGCATGTCAGATTAACGAGGCTACCTCAGCCCGAGTCACTCTTGCTGTCTTGGCACGAATCTACCAAGCAGAGAGGGCTTATGTCGGGCTTTAGCTCACGCTGCATTTTAGCTCTCGCCTATTAAACACGACAACATATATAGATGGGTTGCTCTCAGTATCTACAAGTCATCCTTACACACACGTCCTACTGTTATACTGTCTAGTCACAAGACATTTCCTCTAGCGATAGTCAACGCCTTCGATATACATCAATCAAAGCCTTGCCTCCTTCTGCACTACCAGGAATAAATATATACCACCGAGATGTTATCACATACAATTCGTTACTTTATACCTCTCACTTCTCACGTCCTTCGCACGACGGGAGGAAATCTCCCAATGATCGCGGACGATCCAGTAGTCGCAGTACTTATCACCTTGGCTTATAAAATATATGGGTTGGATGAGCTTGGGTACCGGTACACGGGTTCGGATTTTGTACGCGATAGAGGCTATGCGATGAAAGTAAGATCACGGATACCATATGCGATTCGAGCAGCAAAGGATAAAGCAATCCCTTGGTAAATTATTATAAATCTAGGTTTATTGGCCTCATCTCGTGTCTCCTATAAATCTTTGCCAGCACCAACATCACCGCACCAACAAAACCTCCCACCTTCTACATACGCCCTCTAATAGAATGAGTCTGTTAAGGCATGAAATGTTAAAAAAAATATCCGTCTGTTAGGCGGAGTGTACATATGTCAAGGTAGGTTGTGGGGCCGTGGTGGTATGTCTAGAGATAGACCTGAGAATCGTGTTAATTATCGTTTTAGGGGTTTGAGATTATGCGCAAAGGAAAGGATGCTTTCTTACCGAGGGGAATGTTCTTGGGAATTTGGGTGTGAGAACAAGACGAATGAGCTGCATCGTTTGCGACGGCTCAAGTAGAAGTTTATGGTTATAAGGTCGAGAGAATTGGGAATTGAAAGTGGTTTGCAATGCAGGAATCCTTTTCCGTGAGAGCAGGCTGTTGTTAAACTAATATGACACAAGAAGAACAATATGTTGCTGAAAATTATATTAAAAGCTATTCATCTCTCATATCTCGATTCCCATGCCCAGACACAACGCCCTATTGACACTTTGTTTTCTTGATTTCTCCCATCCTAGCATTAGCATTTGCAATGCATGTCCTAATTCGAGAACTTGTATGGACCTTACCTTTTCTAGGAATCCTCTTCCTTTTATAAGTCTTCACTTCTCCTTTAACATACAATTCTTAGAACTTACAGTAAACGACATCCGTCTACAATAGGTCTTCAGTAATAGAGTCTTCAGCAATAGAGATCTATTATGCTGCATATTTAAAGATGTAAAATTCCCAAGAAAAGCTACAGACAGTTATGTCTTATCACTTGTAACTTGGACTACACTTCTAACTACATATAGGCTGCTCAAATTATCGATTTAAAACATTGAATGGCACAAGAGAGGAATTTTAGAAGCTAGCACGCGAAAACGAGCCGAAATAAGAGCACTATTTTAAGGAAGGCGGTAACTTTAGTCTTGTGTAGGAAATCAAATATCCTCGACTAAGCCCGAGGCGGTTTCTTTGTGGTTTCTTAATTAGTTTTGTTAGCCGTAAAATCCACTTGTTTCTGTAGTGGCAGGTGGCGATTCACTATGGCAAGGAAAGCTCTAGAATCTTATAAATCAAGAGGTAAAGAAGGACTTTTATACCTGGAATATAAGGTGACCATCCTCTATACAAGAGACCATTCTTGCCTGTATTTTAAAAAGCAGTCGTGCTAGTCAACACCAAAAATTTCGACTCCTATACGGCTCTCAAATTTAAACATAAGGATATCATATGTTCTACTTTCCTTTTTCGTATCAAAAGATACTCTTATTATTTGTTTAGAGTTTAAAGTCTGGGTCTGCGGTTAGACTGATCACGACCAGGTCTTCCATTATCATGGGAACGTGGCATTGTAGGCAATTGGCGAGTAGTGGGTCCTTGGGGACGTGGCAAACGATTATACCCTCCGGAACGACTATTTGACCCAGAAGTTTCCACGGAAGCAACCAGGATTGACAATCCCACTTCTTGAAGAAATGTGGAGACCTAGTGAGCCCGCTGAGAGGGTGCATTTGACGTAAAAGCCTCGCGCCGAAGGCATGAGTCTAGATAAGGTTTAGCATCCATCTCAGATGAACAGTCCTCTGACCCTAGGCTCCGAGTCACCAATGTTATTAAACAGTTTCGACGGCTTAATGACCCATTTTCACAAAGGTCGATAGTACTCAACTTAGCAATCTCATGATTGGGAGCTGCAGCCGACGGCCTCTATGCTTTAAGATGGGGTGTACGATAGCCGAATAGTTCGAGAATACTAGAGGGGTCCACCGTGGCGGTCCAGCAGAATTCTGCAAGACCAAGGACCTAGAAATCCTCGATGAGAAATTACAAGGACTTAGAAAACCTTCCGAAAGGAAAAGCATACGCCCTAGCCCATAGGGACCTACAATCCTTTAATATTATTATTAATAAAGAAGGCAACCCAGATGCCATTATCGACTGGGAAATAGCCAGGTACTATTCTTACTGGGTCAAACGCTATATAACCTTAAGGTACGGGATCAACACAACCGACACTTTCTGGAAACCACTCTGGGTAGAGCTCGAATAAGAGAGTCGTGGCTATTATACACAGACTTTTAAACCGTTAGCACCCGTTGGTATGAAGGCACGTGATAATATCAAAATCGGGCCATGAGAGCAGGAGTAAGAGTCTTGAATTCCTCCCTTTTTCTCAGAAGGTAAACACTCATCTTTGTAGAGCTTCAACCCTCCCAATCAGTTCGCCTTCTGATCTGCCTTCCAGTGTGCCCTGATACCTGCTAAAATAAATTATAATACCGTATGAAAAAAGTATTACCGTATCTATCAACAACACGTATCCGTAGGGTGTTCGATATGTGTCCATCAATCCACAAGAATAACCACTGTGCTTGGAGTCGCCCGTCTTTCTGTGAATGCAACCCTTACCAAGGAAGGTTCTTGTTTCAACATGGAATTTACGTCTGAGCATTTAGCTAAAGAGATTTGGAGGTAAGACCCTGGTTGGGTGGCAAAGTGCCTTGAGAAGATACAGGATTCTAAGAGAACATTCATCAAACGTTTGCTAGGAAACACGAATAAGTAACTTCCCAGGTAAGAACTCTCGTAACAGTCAGTATTGGAGCTGTTTACACATGTTCGCATATCACATGTATTGTCAGGTTTGGTTTATTTTCCTTTTGGCTCTACTTTGTAGGCCGGGGGTTTGTTTATCTAGTGTCCAAGTAGCAAGACATAAACATACATAGTTTTTAAGCACTGAATAAATTCTCCATATTTCTGTCACTTAAGTTGGGGCCAAATATCGAACTCTCACTTCCGTCACACCCACAGCCCAGGCTCTAAACCCTAGAATAGACACCACGCCAGCATCCAGAACCCTACCCGAACCCCAGGGTAGAACCCCCAAGTTTCAGACCTATAAACAAAAAACACGCCAGCACCCAGAACCCCAGCCAAAACACAGTGCAAAGCTCGCAGTCCTGACACGTGTGATAAACCTACAAGGAGAACAGATTTACAGCCACCTTTACAACGAGCGAGCGGAGCGTAATGTGACAGATTGCTAAAGCTAGGCATTCTTAGTACGTTGATCCACAAAAATTTCATGACTTAACTTGCTGGATGTTCCTCCTCAAGAGCTAACACTCCATGCACCATACTATTGAGAAGGCTCCCTTCCGTTGTCGTGACATTCTCTAATATATAAACAGGCCCAGGAAAAAACATCAAACACAAACACAAACAAAAACAGAAACAAAAGAGAACTGAGATAATACTAGCCCAACAAAGGAATTTTTAGAAGTTCAGAAATCAGGCAAAAGTATATGGGAATCACATCTGAACCCTTTGCCAGTTATCTTCTGTGGTAGAAACAACGGGAGCGCACAGGCTAAAAATAGATTATGCACAACGCTCTAGTACTAAATTATCTAACAAATTATAAAATCAAGCAGAGTGGGATGAGCTAGTAAATCTGTATCTTGCGTTGCTTCGACACATCCGAGTCGCCTTATTTGTAGGTAGCTTTGTAGCCTGCTATCCGATTTGACGAGGAGCCCCACTTCGTCGTAAAGCTCCACTAAAAGCTAAAATTAAGCATTGTGTACTGCGCGTGAAAAGGGGGGCCATCATCTCCTTGGGTCGGTTGGAAACCTTCAAAAGTCGATCGACGCGCTCTCTCCTTCAACCCCGGCCTCCCTCTTCAATCCATTGCATCAAGCCTCGACGCCTCCCTAAGCCACCCCGTCTCTACCGAGCCTTCACTTTAGTCGTTCATTTACACTACTTTCGTATCAAATTATAATATTGTTTCAAAATGTACAAAACCACCCTCGCTACTTTGGCTCTCTTGAGCGTCGCCTCGGCACAGTCAACGGTGTCTCTCTTCATCACTGATGCTGGAGAACAGCCTATTGTTGCTTCAATCATCACTTCCGTAAGTGCACAGTGTATATTCCAACGCGACGACTTGCGCGCTAATTGACGATTGATCATTATAGGATGCCACCGCAACGACCTACTCCCTAGCTTGTGGTGCGGCCACGGGATCAGTTTCTGATTGTCCTCTCCCTGCATCCTTTACCTTCACCCAAGGTCCCTCGAGCATGTTCTCTTCCACACCTAAACTTCCTTGATACGAGGACTAACACGCGATTTAGCGATTGCCTACAATACCGCCATCGCAATCGAAGAGGACGGCGTGACTGTGAGCGAGACGGTGGATTTCGGATGTAAAATCACGAGCACAAATACTGCGGCATGCTCTGTGACCTTGCTCATGAACCTTGGATCATCAGTGGCCACCAGCAGAGTGACAACGACGACAGTCACGGATGTCGATTCATACCTTACCCCCGTGTCCATCGTTGGAGGAGCCATCGGAAGTGCTGGCAACGCTGCTGCGTCTACAACTGGGGCAGGATCAAGCTCTACTCTGGCCACAAAGACTGGAGGCTCTGGAACTACGGTGGTGACAGGTACAGGTGTGGCATCGAGCGGGATTGCGACAGGCTCTGCGACATCTGCGGCATCTGGTTCTGGCTCTCCTGCATCCGCAGCATCTGGTTCTGGCTCTCCTGCATCATCCACAAGCACTGCTGGTATGGCCATGATCACCGGTAATGCCAGATGGATTGCGGGGGGTGCTGCTGCTGCACTAGCCTTAGCTGCACTGTAGATGGAAGGTGTTTTTTATTCCCGTTGAACATAGGCAAGGAAAGATGTATCAGAAATGTAATTACCACGAACGGGTGGGGGCTTACCGTAGTTGACTGCTTGGGTAGTGGACGAAAAAGCTATAATGAAGACAGGCTCGATGAACTTACTGAGCGGCAATTTCCATGGTCCAGGAGATGTTCGTTCTTTCAATCGAAGATCATACTCCCATTTCTGGAATGTTACTCTAGGTAATTTTGTCGAGTATTATGCTCAAGGGCATCGAGGAAGAAGTCATTACTCTGGTCTTTGGTTAACCAATTAGGTTGTTCTTCTTGAACAACAAATATTAATTAAACTTATAAAGAGCTACGAAGGATGTAGCAGTTCTAGGTGTATATGGAGCAAATAACTATGCTCTTATGTAGTGAACTTTGACTTTTACAATGGCTGTGCTGTCATCCGAACTTTGGTTGTGCTGCAGCCCCAACGCCATGCGCGGCAGATCAGACTTCCGTGCAACCAAGACTCCAAGACTGAGACTTCTACAACAATAACTCGATCCAAAATACACCAGCCGCTACAGGAGTTAAGAACTAGTAAATCCAGCCCATCAGAATATATCACCTAGGTGG
This sequence comes from Hymenoscyphus repandus, assembly GCA_001414415.1. Taxonomy (NCBI): domain Eukaryota; kingdom Fungi; phylum Ascomycota; class Leotiomycetes; order Helotiales; family Helotiaceae; genus Hymenoscyphus; species Hymenoscyphus repandus. The sequence continues at coordinate 165,429 of LLCE01000073.1, read as the reverse complement.
CCATGCAACAAGATATGAGCATTCTTCTGGTTCCTTTTCTATTCACATAGTTTGCCATGGAGAGGGCTTTTCGTCCATTTGCTGAGCATTCTTCATTATTCATTATTCATTATTCAGCATTCTGCTGGGCCGCCGCAAACGCCGACAGCCGCTCACTCAAGCTTCTCACCTCAGCCACCCGACCAGAACCGGGCTGTGTGATGGACCGTAGACTCCCAGCACGAGGATGTTCGAGTTCCCGAGACTAATAATAAGCATTTTTCGGCATTTTTATATTAAGCGGGACTGAAAGCAAGGGTCTCTGCTGTCGCTCAAGTATGTACCGGCGGCAGCGTTCACCAGCTTTGGCTTCGCGTTAATACAACCAACGCCCCCTTTCACTTTCCTCGTTCTTAAGGTCATTGTAGGAGAGTTCTTTGTCTGCTTTCTCCTTTGGCGGTACCTAGTACAGCTCCTACCCACCAAACAACTTTAATATCGATCAGAACACCACCTCCAATATGTCCAAACGGACCGTCTTCACGACGGTGACGCCCCTTCCTGCCGGCATCAGTCGCGAGACTGTTATGGCTACGTTACACGATCATCTCGAGATGATAGACCTCAACCCTCTTGTTCAAGAAAGACATCCCATCAAGCCGCCTGGAAATGCCACGGCCGAAGAATATCACTGCCAGTGGTACTCGCTCACAGACAAGGTTGCGTATTTACCAGGCGGACTGGTGTCGGGAAAGGTGTCATACAATGCATGTTTTCACGATCTCGCCAACGGATTGCAAACCCACGTCTATGCGCCCATGGGATTGAATATCAGAGGCAAATGGAGTATGGGTGGCTCACTTCCAGGAGAGCCGGTGGCACCGGTTGAGCTGGGGATGGGTGTACCGTTACAAGGACTATATTTGAGAGAGGACGTGGATATGAAATGCAACATCATGATGACGAGTTTCGTGAAGAAGACGCTCAAGAAAGCGCATTCTGCCTTGGTCTCGAGGATAATGGTTCGAGCTCAGATTGTCAGTGCCTCTGAGGAGAATGAGAGGATCACCGGAACACCGGTTCTACACCAGTCAGTGCTTGCTCGACAGTCGACGTCCTTCTCACAAAGCTCATCGAGCCACGAAGCCCAAAGTATGGCCGGAGATCCATCTGCCACCTCCCCTGGTTTTCTACCCCATATCGCACATCCTCAACCCTTAGGTTTCCGCTATGATGATGCTTTCCGCGACGAAAAGACACCCGCCCACGACAACTCCTTATATCCCAAACCCCTTAAAAGCCGAACGCCTAGCCCATCGATGAACGGATCTGTAAATAGTAGTCAACACGGGAGAAGCTCATACCAAGGCTCCATGTTCAGCAGTCCAAATGCATCGGGAGCATCGTACCAGGATTCCCGAGAGGGAGGCTTGAACGCGGGGCCCCGCGTTTCATGGAATCAGCTAGGACAACAGGGACATCAGAGAAGCGCTTCAATGCAACATATAGAACCATCACATCAGAACCCATATAATCACGCTCATCATTCGTTAATCTCACAACAATCAAACCAATTTCCCACATATCCTAACCACCACGAACATGCCCAGCACCAGGATGGCCCACCAGCTTACCAAGGCTCGGTATATCCTCAAGCACCACAAGAACAGCATCCTGCTTTCCGACAAACCACTCATCAGGCACCTCCACATCCAAATGGGCCAAATCGACGGTCAACTCAGCCTTACCCAGAGGATAGCCATGTAATCCAATTTGGAAGACAAAATCTACCGAGTCAAGTTGAGACCTCTCGACCACCGCCATCACATGGTCCAGTTGAGTTAGAGTGAGGTAGTAAACAGGAAGAATTGTGTGTTTAGGATATAGGAAATTGATCGTGACATTTTCGTCTTCAAATGATACCCCATATTATAGCAGGCGCTTAGTAGAAATTCAACTTTGAACATTGTAAATCTATAAATCTTCTCATTTGAAAATTATGCAGCTTTTTCTAAACACGTGCAAGTATTATAAGACTTATTGTAACCGTCCAGGGTTGTTTTTTTGATAACAAGGTCCAGAACCTCAAAAGTACGCCAATTACCAGCCGTATTCAATGGGTATCTTAGTACAGTATGTTACAATTACAACATTACGACGAAGCCTCTACTGTGTTTGATCTTCCTCCGTGCTCGTTGTCTCAGCCGTACTTGCTATCTCAGTCGCGTCAATGGCTTCCTCTTTCTTCTTCTCCGTATCTTTCAATTCCTTTACTTCTTTCTCGAGGAATTTATCATCCTCGGAAGATTTCTTGCCATCTATCGGAGTAGCTGGTGTAATGTGAACATCCACCACCGGAATGATGGGAGACATAGCTTCTGCTGCTTCCTCTTCGTCTTTGCTTTCTTCATTCTCTCCCTTATCATCCTTGCCTTCCTCATCATTTTTCTCTTCCTTCTCTTCCTTCTCTTCCTTCTCTTCCTTCTCTTCCTTCTCTTCCTTCTCTTCCTTCTCTTCCTTCTCTTCCTTCTCTTTCTTCTCTTCCTCATCTTTCTGTTCTCTATCATCATTTTCATCTTTCTCCTCTGGATCGGGTTCATCTTCTGAAGATTCTGGAGTAAAAGACGTAGAACTTTCTTCAGGCTCGGGTACTTCTGATTCAGGCTCTGCGTTTTCCATGATGGGAGATTCGGGTTTGACTGGAGGTTCATCATGTCCTTCATCCACCTCGTATGCCTCTACAACTACGGGAACTTCGGTTGATACACTTGTAGCATCGCTCTCCTCCTCTTTTAGCTGCAATTCACCAAATTTGGCTGTAATATCCGGATCTTCTTCGTCTGATTCCAGGACCGTAGTCACAGCTGAACCAACGGAAGGCGATTGGCGAATGTGGCGACGTGTATTTGTACCACTACGTGCGACATTCATGAAATCTTCCTCTATCGATGATGGTTTACCAGGTACCTCTGGCTTCAAGATAGACGGAGGAGAGATTTTGGGGTCTGCGGATGTTTCTAGTCCCTCAGCCTCCGGAGGAAGCTTGTAGTTCTCAGCAGGTAACAAGTCATATTTGTCGCAAACTGATTTGAAAAACACGTATAAGCCTGTCTGACCCTCGACCCGCCAAAACACTTCTCGGTGTTGAAACCACGCATGAGCGAATATCCTGTGTAATCGTCGGAAGATGTTGATCAGATGTTTTACTCCCGCCCCTCGTTCGTCCATAGCATTACCAGCGCCGAGGCTCAATCGACTTGGGAATATTTTTTGACTCGTGACGATATTCGTCGCCCAATCTAAAGTATGGCAGCAGTAATCAATTGCACAACAGCTCTTTGGTGACTCGTGAACGGCGCATAGGAATTGCCATTCGCTAGCTCGCATCTCGGGGCACGTTGTCGCCGAACATGGGGGATCATCGAACAAAAAGCCAATGATCAGATCGTTGCACTTATTGATCAGAAAACGGCAGAGTTCGTAAAGCCATAATGCGCGGTCGACACCTTCTGGCTGGGAAGCAATAAGGATAGCTGTCTCGCGATTTATGGGAATGGAGTTATCACTATCGGCAGGTTTGATATAGTGGTGATGGAGTGCTTTCAAGTGCTCTTGAAGTTGAAAGGCAGAATCGAGCTAGAATAAGATCAGCCTCGTTTCCTGTTCTTCACTCGAGCTCGTAGAATGACCGACCTCATTTAGGGGTACCAAAGGAGGGCCAGCAGCCATATCCGCAGACTTCGTCCCAGGGTGTATCCTTCGTTTCGCATTTGCATCGATGACATTTTGTTCGATTGAAGATTCTTGGTTGTTTGAGCTCCCCATAGACGGCGATTTGGGGCCGATTTGAATTTCTGTAGGAGGTGGAGGGCTGGGGAGCCTTGGAGATGATGGAGGGAGCGACATGTTGTGATATTTAGAGAAAGGTCATCGGCGAGATATAAGCAGTCGACAGCGTCACACAGATGTTATTGTGCGGTAAAATTGATGCGGAGAACTGAGGCTATATAGCGCTTGAGTCAAGACGTTGTAGAATACGAAGCTCGAGCTCGAGGGAATACGCGCCCACTACTTTCGAAGCCTCGCGTCAGCATGTGAGCCAATCAAAACTCCATGTCTGTCATAAATAGTCGAAACCGAACCGAAGATAGACCGAACAACATTAGAAAACCAGCATTACTTTAGCGGCCAGATTTCATACTATATTCACAAGAAGAACCACTTACCATTATTTTTCATTTCTACGTAGACAACTTTCTCCTGATTTCGTCAAAGCACGAACGTAGAAACCAAGATTCAAGTTTACATCCTGGCTTGTCTCCAGTTGTACCAAAGTGTCACCAAGACTTCCCAGCCTCCTCAACATGGACTTCAATGATGAAGACCTTCCTCCCACGCTGGTCAATATTAATGATGCAGGTAATGAGGAGGAAAACGTCAAGCCTGTCAAGGTCCCCATCACCATCGTCACAGGTTAGTATTGCCACGGTGTTCACCTGATATCACATGATAATTGATCTGGTAGTATAAAGGATATCTTGGAGCAGGGAAAACAACACTAATGAATTATATCCTGAATGAACAGCATGGAAAGAAAATTGCTGTAATCTTGAATGGTTAGCGCCTCTCGATGTATTTCTTTACGTCTGATGTTAACCTATGTGTAGAATTTGGAGACTGTGAGTTGAAATATCACGCTTAGAAAGGTTCTCATAGTGACGCAATTAGCTGCGGATATTGAGAAGACTCTAACAGTCAATACCGGTGGTGAACAAGTTCAAGAATGGCTTGAGGTTGGCAACGGATGTATATGCTGTTCTGTGAAGTATCCTCGGCCCTACTGATGTTTCAATACACTCCGACTAACAACAACCAGAGACCAAGGAGTTAATGCAATTGAGTCTTTGATGGACAAGAAGGGTGCTTTCGACTACATTCTTCTCGAGACGACTGGTCTAGCAGATCCAGGCAACCTCGCACCCCTGTTTTGGGTTGACGAAGGTCTTGGTAGTACGATATATCTAGATGGCGTCGTCACACTTGTTGACGCGAAAAACATTCTCAAGAGCCTCGATGAACCGACACAAGAAACTATACCCACAGAGGGTCACGATCATGAAGGTTACGTTGGACCTCTGATGACCACGGCACATTTGCAAATTTCTCACGCTGATATCATTGTTCTCAACAAGTCTGATCTTGTTAGTGCAGAGGAGCTCCAAAAGTTGCGTGAGCGCGTCGAGTCAATTAATGGACTGGCAAAGATTCACGTAACCCAGCAAGGTCAAGTTCCCAACCTGCAAGGATTTCTACTAGACCTCCATGCCTATGATAGTGTGGGTGCATTGGAGATATCGAGGAAAGGCCACAGTCATTTAGATCCGGCAAGTCCCTCGTTTTGAATATCGTAAACTCGCCTAATTCAACACAGACAATCTCGACCATAACGGTCTCCACGCCTACTTTAACAGTCGACCAGCTACCTCTTCTAGATTCGTGGCTTCAATCAATTCTCTGGGAATCCAAGTTGCCTCTTCCACATGCCGGCAATTCAGGTTGTCATGAAGAAAAGGGTACCCACGAGATTCATAGGCTAAAGGCGCGGATACATCTCTCTAATGGGGATGTCAAAATTGTGCAAGGAGTTCGAGATGTATTTGAGATTTTAGACGCGCCATCAAACTTGTCAACAGAAGAGAGTCGGGAGGGCAAGATAGTGTTGATTGGGAGAGGGCTTTCTGGCGCACAATTTGAACAGAGCCTCCTCGCTGCTATAGATTCCAATTAGAGTCGTGGATCAGTGTCCAAACTCAACTGCTTGAATTTCTTTAAACTCCCAAGTGCTAATTCCGAGTACGAGTTTTCTGCTCCAAATGACTATCATCGTTAATCAGAGGTGGATAGTGTATGACCTAAACTCTAGGAGCCAGGGGGACATTAACTACGAAGTAAATGCTCAGGTTAATATTCTGCGTATATCACTACTTATATCTCTTGGGTATTATAAGATTAAATATTAGGATTTCCTTTGAATTCTAGGAGGATAAACTTAATTATCCTAGATAGGTTATGAGAACATTTTATTGTCTACTCCTTTATAGGATAGTCACAGGCTATGGAGTAGCGTCTAAATTGCATAAAAGTTCTGACCTACGCCCTTAGACGATTATCTCTAACAGCTCAGACGCGCGCTTCTTACAAGGATATAATATGTGGACTTGAGAGCTTGGAGACTCGGATCAATGAGCTGCATATGGACGATCGAGGCACTTATATGGGAGAGTTTCAATCAATGACTAGGACACTCAAATCTCTATTGGCGTTGCCATGTCATAAAGTACCTATGATAGTTACTTGATCACCTTATTAGAGCTTCCCTTCCTCGAAACGCTTGGTCGTTTTCCGGCACCTTTCACAGGGCCCGACATCAGCGGTGTGTCTTCTCCACCACCAGTTGGTGTATCAGGTCGGTCCAACTCTACGGAACTAATACTCGTAAAACTTCCCTCCCTAGCCAAAGGAGAACGGACCTCCGGTGTAGCAGTGCGTGAACCTGCTGGTGTGAGTATCCCCGCTTTGCTGTTGGCATTTGGAGTCTTTTTCCTTCGTCGATCCGAAGTGGATGTATTACTTCCACGCCTCATTCGACCTCCACTCGTAGGCTCTTCGCTCTCTATAGTCGGTGTACTACTTCTCGAAGAATTTCGAGAGTGAGAACCTGCTCTGACACTGCTACTTCGAGTCCGTTTGTGATCTTTGTCCAAGACTGAACTATGACGATGTACGCCCGAGTGATGTTGATGGTGCGTTTTCTCAAGATCGGAGGCCTTGCCTTTGTTCCATCCCCGATATCCTGTCCACCACAACCATCCTCCTTGTTCTTTGGCTAATTTTCTATCTCGTGCCTTCACAACTTTCAGTAGCCCTGCCCGGCGCTCATTTTCCTTCTCCCAATATTCTGACCGGTATGTATCCCAATTTTCCCGAAATGAGGCCGAGAAAGGTTTCGCAAGAAGTAGGAGCTTGATATAATCTCCTCCTGGAGCAAGATCTTCCTGATGTCCAACTTCATCGTCCTCGCTGATGTCCGGGAGAGCATGATGGCTTCCTTTGCTCTGCACCTTTTCCGACTCTTTCAACAACGAGTGGTCCACAAATCTGTAAGAGCTTCCACTGCTGCCAGAAAATAGGCCGTACGAGAATAGAAAAGATACTGTAGATATGAACTCCCTCCACATTGGTTGTTTGATGACCACCAACTTGCAATTTAAGACACGGAGCCCGCGATTCGTCGTATAGACCCATCTTCGAGGCCATCGTATTCCTCGTGCCCATGTTCCAGTCCCCCAGACCAGAATCGCGGTCACAATTCCTCCAATGAAACAAAGCTTTTCCGCCACGTCCACGACCCAATACACGGATCCTCCCACGCCTTTCCCATCTTCTCGAGGTTGGAGAAAGAGGACATAGCTAAACCATGATACCCATAGCCCAAGCAGCCCTAGAAAGAAAGTGTGCTGACGTCGTCGTGTTCGTAGTTGCAACCATTGTGCCCGAAGTGAAGCTTCGAGGATTAGGAGGTTAAGATAAATCTGCGGCGGGGAGGATGGGAGATTGGCGAGCGGGTCTGCGAGGGAAGAAGGATTCGAGGTCTCGGTTTTGATAATGGGAGTCGTCGAGGGGGAAGCGTTGCTTGTCCCTGGTGGAGGGGCTCCTTTGACTATCTGGTCTAAATTCGACATCACGGCTGGGAAGTGCGAAGTGCGTTATTGAGGTATCATGATGTAGCGGAATGTTGACCTCTAACCGAAAGGTACTTGGGGTGAGCTTGCGGCAGCCTCGTACGAGAAGGTGGGTTGACGTTGGATCTAGATAAAGAAAGGCATAAGTTGGTCACATCTACGGAGTATGTTTGGGTGGATGGTGAGGTCGGAGGCCGTCTTTCACAAGCCGCGGTTGAGCATCGGTTCAGCACGAGCTTTTCTTGTACATGAACCATCCAAGGAATTTACAGTAGCCTACATTATGTCTTATCTGAAGAAAGATAATCAATTTTTTCAAATCATTCTCCTTCCAATCTAACAAATTTGAGCTCATTCTCCTAGAATTTCAAGAACATTCTACCGGGGTGCCCTATAATACCTATGACAATCAATCTTTTACAACACTAACAAACGTTGCATTTGAGACTCTGTTACAGTATCGCCTACGTCATTGATGTCCTTCAAGGCAGTATCCAAATATTAATTATAGCATTGCGTATACAATTGTGTCTACCTATCACAAGACGGACTTTGCGTGGTGATAAAGTCCATCTCCGGGCTCACTTTGCGCCGATTCGGCAATGTGCGGCGGAAAAGAAAGAGCGAGAAGGAACGAATGCGATAGCATCCTTTCTTAATCATGATTCCCTACACGATTAAAGGTTTATATATACCAGAATAGCTCTGCCGCATGCTACCCACGAGTGTGTTAGCTACGACATTCACCATCTGCGTACTCGACTCAATTGATACCAGATTGGCCACAAGACGATACACACCATCCTCATCGTCATCGATTGGAGAAAAAAGTGCATGGACATCCATTACACGGCTGCTGCGCTGTTAGGGGCCTGCGTAAAGTCCGCGAGCTACGCAAAACAAAACAATCCCGTATCAATAAATAAGAATCGAGGGGCCACCACCTTGCCTCTCTATCACTATCCACATTGTATCGACCAACCTCATTGACGTCGCTGTTGCGATCAACGGACACATTTGCAGGTCGGACTGCAGTTGATTATATCAGGCAATTCTCTACCTTAAACACCACCACGAGATCCGATACCCAAACGTATTCCATCATGTCTGCCTCTGAGCGATCGGCCTCCCCTCCTCGAGGTCAACAACCTGTGCTGGCCTCCCAACGCGCAAAGCAGACTCCGGGCCCTCCTATCAAGACCACATATTTCCCATTGGGCTACAAGGCGGGCATCAGTCAGTGGTGGGCAAGTGTCTCACCAGCGATCGCAGAACACAATGTCCTTGGATTTATCCCACATCTTCAGAAACCTCCGACACACACTCAAACAGGCTCCGCACCCGTCACTGCCCACAACTCCTCCTCATCCATCAATGCTGACCCGTCGAGAGAATCCGCTCCGATTAGAACGAACTCTATAAATGATCCGTACGGGCCGAGATCATGGCACTCAAATCTAGTCAAGCTGAGTGGGAGAGAAAGGGCGTTGAATGAATTCTCTGTCCAGAGAGATGGTGAAGAGGTTGAGGAGAATTTAGTTATGCTCCATGGCTATGGTGCTGGACTGGGATTTTTCTACAAAAATTTTGAGGGACTGAGTCGATCGAAAGGCTGGAAGATATACGCTTTGGACATGTTAGGGATGGGAAGAAGCAGTAGGCCACCTTTCAGAATACATGCAAAAGACCAGGCAGGAAAGATTTCGGAGGCCGAGAATTGGTTTATCGATGCTTTAGAGGAATGGCGAATCCTCAAGAAGATTGACAAATTCACCTTACTCGGTCACAGTATGGGAGGTTATATGGCTGTGGCATATGCGCTGAAATATCCTGGCCACTTGAATAAACTGATACTAGCATCACCCGTTGGTATTCCCGAGGATCCATATGCAATGCAAGCCGATATGCCAGAACCAGAGGATTCAACCATGGCAAGCGAGTTTACGCAGGATCAAGAGGATGACATCACCAACCGAAGACCTAATGGCGACAACAACAACTTCATGAATGCTAGGTCGAAGGCGGAAGAAAGCAAGAAGGCTCAGGAGCCTGCGCGCAGACCTCTACCCAAGTGGCTGACTTACCTCTGGGATGCCAATATCTCCCCTTTCAGTATTGTGAGATGGTCTGGGCCTTTTGGCCCGCGTTTCGTTTCTGGCTGGACATCCAGGCGGTTTTCACACCTGCCAGAAAGCGAGTCGGATGTCTTGCATACCTATGCATATTCGCTTTTCAGACAGAAGGGCAGTGGCGAGTACGCATTGGCATATATTTTGGCACCTGGCGCTTTTGCTCGAAGTCCTCTTATTCGCCGTATTCAAGGTGTAGGTCGGCAACCTATTTTGCCTCCAACTCAGTCTACTCCGTCGACATCACAAACACCATCTTCCTCTACCCTTTCCACTTCTTCACAGACGGTCAAGAAAGAGACTGGCTTTCCAGTTGTCCTCATGTATGGTGAGCACGACTGGATGGATATTGCGGGCGGCTACGCAGCTGAGCAAAAGCTTAAAGAGGAGAAGGTGAAGGTGTTGCAGGATGCAACTGATGAAGAGAAACATCAAGAGAATGGTAGTGCGAAAGTCCTGATTATCAAGAAAGCTGGGCACCATCTCTACTTGGATGGCTGGGAGGAATTTAATGAAGTTATGAGAGAAGAAATGGCGGAGACCAATAGACATACGAAGGAGAGACGAGCATGATACTATTTGGGAAGCGAATACTTGGAGTTGATTAAGTTCAGAGAGAAGATACCTTCAGTTTGGGCGTATGGAAATTGGCGCGTGGAAATGTCGATTGGATGGTGACCCAGGTGCGGTGTATTAACAGTAGATTTACGAGTATTGAGACGATGAAATAGAGGGCAGTAATTAGAGCTGCTCAGGCACCACTGTAGGGTCACATTAACTCATTTACTGAAATAATTATTTCGCACTTAAGAGCATTTACTATATATTTCCCCTATCCTACTTCTCTCGCACCTTCCAATATATCCCAATCAAGCAGCCCCCGTACCCCTCTTCTCATATTCCCCAATCAACCGCACCTTCTCCGCACTACCACTCTTCTCATCAAATCTTAATCCAACCCACTCCTTTACAAGCTTCTTCGCAAGCTCCAATCCTATCACTCTCTGGCCTAAACATAGTACTTGCGCATTGTTTGACAACACGGAGCGCTCAACGGAGAAGGGATCGTGGGCTGTTACTGCGCGAATCCCGGGTACTTTGTTGGCGGCGATGGCGACGCCGAGGCCGGTGCCGCAAATGAGGAGGGCGCGGTCGGCTTTGGACTGGGATATTAAGTCGGCCTGAGGGGGTGTTAGTCGGGCGGTTGAGTGGGCGATATGTAATTGAAGAAATCGAGATGGAGAAGGGGGCAAGCATGGAGGTTGAAGGTGTGGTATGGAAAGAGATGACGTACAGCGTCGACGGCAAAATGGGGGTATGCTTTCTTGTCCTCATTGCTGTGAGGACCGACATCGTGGACAGACTCGACGAGGGGGTGAGATTTTAGGAGGGTGGTGAGGGCTTGTTTGTATTCGAATCCAGCTGCGGTGATATTTTTAGTCAGGTATTGCATAAGTTAGGAGTGAAGCAGGAGAGGGTAATCGGCAGAAGATAAGTACGGGGTAAATTAATAGGAAAGAGTGAAGCCAACCATCATCACCACCGACTACGATCCTTAATTTTTGTAATTGTTCTGCTGCCATATTTTGTTTCTGGATTTAAGGATTATGGGATATTTGTGAAGATGCGGGGTATCTTGTCTTTGAGGATTTTGTTGTCAAATCCGACCGCCGTTCAAGTAATATTTGAGCAAATATAAGATTCTGCAATAGTAATAACAAGAAAAGAAGAGGGAGGAACCATGATGATAAATTTCTTGTACGCCACATATAGGAATTTAGCCAGCGGTTCAGGTCGAAGGGGATGCTGGCCGTAGTGTGGGGTTCGGATTGCTTGATTGGGAAACCCGTTTTGGGGGATACCCCGCCAGCCCGCGAAGAAGGTCGGCTGAAGTTCTGTTGTTTTTATTTTGAAACTCAAAGCCGAAGTTGTTTCACGTTTTTGACATTACGTACTTTATCCTATTCATCAACCAGAGTATAGTAATTCAGCGCGCAAAATATGCCCTCTTCAATACGACTACAACGTACAATAGGGATCTCTCTAAAGCTCTATTTCACACCGTCACAGACACTTGCCTATTACCGCAGCCTCTCACCCCTAGTCGCACTTGCCCAGTCACATGGCATTCACCTGTTTCTGGTACCTTCTGCAGTGTTACTTCCTCTTCTCTTGCAGCTCAATGACCCAACGAATCCAAACTTCCTGGCTCTCGGCGACTCAACTTCCTCAGCATCAACATCTCTGGACCACAAAGCTTCAGCCAAGTTGAGCCTCGGTGCCCAGGACTGCTCGAGTTATGAAAGCGGCGCATATACCGGTGAAGTATCGCCTCTTGAACTGTCGCTGCTCGGTTGCACACTGGTGGAAGTTGGCCATGCTGAACGACGAAAGCTGTTTGGGGAAACCAATGAGTCTGTGGCTTTGAAAGCAAAAGCTATTCTGAGAAATGGTATGATACCATTAGTCTGTATAGGAGAGAAAAATCACGGCTCTGTTCAGGATGCGGTACGAGAATGTCAACCCCAAATCACTTCTATCCTCGATGTACTGGAAAACATGGAGTCTTCAGGCGACATAAAAGGGGAAAGGGGGACTAGCGAGATCATCTTCGCCTATGAGCCTGTTTGGGCCATTGGACAACCAAAGCCCGCGGGAGCAAAATACGTTGTCTCGGTTGTCAACGCTCTGAGAGAAATCTGCATTCGTAGAGGAAGAGGAAACGATATCAGGATTTTGTATGGTGGAAGCGCAGGACCCGGAACTTTCGAGGATATGAAGGACGACGTGGATGGACTGTTTCTAGGAAGATTCGCACACAATATCGACAGTGTGAAAGGGGTGATTGAAGAAGTTTCTGGGAAACACGACGCCTGAAAAGCATGACCGAACAAGAGTAAAAGAGCATTACATGAGCTTCATAAACGTGCAGCAAAAGTCAGCCTCGTCAATAGTTATGGATTGTGAGGATGTGCCACATCTTTGTGATAAAAAACCCAGAGCCCCCAGGTGGCGGAGGGCTACTTCGGACTTCCGTCGAGTTGAACGCCCGACTTCCAAGGCTATGACTCTCCATAATATTCAAGTTGAGTGCCCTGGAAACTGTAGGACAATTTGGTTGATTGTCCTTGAGATTGTTGGTCATTATTTTATTTGAGTGATGCCTTGATGCCTCGATGCTTTGATGCCTCTACTTCCGAGGCATGAAATTCTCGCATCGAAGTGTCAATGACGAAACATCCAATCAAAGCCCCCTTGTTCCTGATAGAGTGGATCTCGAAGGCTGAGTCTAAGCGACCACTTCTGTGCGCTGAGACTTCGGCACTCCCAGTGCAGATCTACGCCAATTACTATATTACTCCTTTAGGCCTAGTCTAAGCGCAGTCAAAGCCAATGATGATGCGTCCCGCGCTGACTTCTCGTCCCGCTACGATATCAACGGGGCTCGAATTTCACCAACGCCTTTTTCAACACTCACGAAATGCGAAATTGGCTGAGCATGATTAAGAATCCTTCAATGATTTGCAAGCATCTTCTTCGGTGTATTACGCATTTGATCTCGGCTTTTGTCACCTTATTATGCTTGCCACAATTTATGAGTGTTGACCAGGCTGTACAGAGGTAAGTGATTGCAGCACTCGAGTACGGAATAGCTAGCAGAGCTCGGTCCACTCACTACCTGATGCGCCGTCTCATAGAGTCTTAGAGGGTCTGCGAGTGCTCGGGAGCTTATTAGGTGGGGTCTTGCAGGTGAATATAAGATCTCAGTCTTCCCTTACCTTTCTGTCATTTTGAGGCCATCTTCTATTTGGACTATCCTACCTACTTTAAACCTCTCCCCCCTTCCGTTCTACTCGGGCATATCAACTACATTAACTATACCAGATAGACATCAGATAACATAGCAATAATGTCGAACACAATAGTCGTCCTTGGCTCGTCATATTCTGGTCTGGGAGTCGCACACAGCCTACTGAAAGCGACCTTGCCTGGAGTTAAGGGCCTGAAGGTTGTATTGGTCGGTCCAAATACTCATCACTACTGGAATATCGCATCTGTTCGTGCTATTGTTCCAGGTCAGATGTCTGATGACAAGGTATGAGGGTCTTTGCTATCATAGAAAGTAAATGGACTGCTAACGCATTTACCCCAGCTGTTCCAAGAGATCGCACCAGGCTTCAAACAATACCCATCTGGATCTTTCGAATACATACTTGGGACCGCCACTGGGATAGACCCGACGTCTAAAAATGTTACCATTCAGACTTCTTCCGGGGCAACACTACAACAAAACTACACACATTTGGTCATCGCAACTGGGAGCCGAAGCTCGGTTGATATTCCATGGAAGCAGAATTTGGAAGGAACAGATAAGACAAAGGCGGTCCTACATGAGTACCAGGAGCGAGTCCAGAGTGCCAAGAACATAGTCGTTGCTGGAGCAGGACCGACCGGCGTTGAGACAGCTGCTGAGTTGGCTTTTGAATACAAAGGGCAGAAGGAAATCACGCTTGTAAGTTATGGTGCAATTGCGTACCAGGCACAGCCATACTAACATGGAGCAGGTCACAGCTGGCAAGACAGTCCTTGCAGGCCTCCCACCATCAGTCATCAAAGCTGCTGAGAACCAATTGAAATCCATGGGCGTGAAAGTTATTACTGGTACCAAAGTCAATGGTGAAACGAACGTTGGTGGAAGCATCGAGCTCTCATTATCTACTGGCGACAAGCTTACCACAAACCTCTATCTGCCAACCGTTGGTGTTATCCCAAATACAGAATTTGTTCCATCAAGTCTCAAAAATAACCGAGGAGATGTCGTTGTTGACGAGTATCTCAAGGTCAAGGGTGTAGAGGATATCTGGGCTGTGGGCGATGTTGTGGATGTTCAACCTTCCCAGATGGCCTATGCTGGTATGAGACTAACCTCCAGTACCTCCTTCGTTTTTAGTGGCTAACGTATCTATAGCTGCGCAAACGAAAGCTCTATCCAAGAATCTCGATCTCGTTCTCAAGGGTCAGAGCCCAATAATCTACAAAACTGACGGACCTCCAATGATCGCTGTCACACTGGGAAGAAGCAAAGGCACGGGCCGGATGGGCACGTGGAAGTTCCCCAGTATCATCGTTTGTAAGTCATTCCCTCTTATGTCTTATGATTGGCTGCTATTAGCTCTCGGTCTCACGAGCAAGAGCATTTGCATAAGCTCGCGGCTCGACTGAGTTTGCGATATTTCGAAACAAAATCCCCCCTCTACTTTTGTTTGGACTTCATCTGAACATATCGATTAACGTGCAACCATGCAGATTTCGTCAAGGGCAAGACTCTCTTCACGGAGAAGTTACCAAAGTATGTCATGGGTACAGAATTTTAATCGACTTGACTACAGATGGTGTCTCACGGTTGCTGTTACAACTTGTTAATGGAAGGGGATAACCTTGATGACTAGATGCGAGGGAGGATACTTCATCGTCGGCATGGTGTCGGCGAGCGTTATACCCAATCTGTATTTAGTCTAGCATTGCGCTTTAGGTGTTTTAGTATCGTCATGATAATCTGCGAGAACATAATTCATCTCTTATTTACTGGTAACCTCAAGGCTGATGGTGACCATAGTAAGAGTTTAGGTTACAACTCTACGTACACTACTACTTAAATCCCCTGGACGACGTAACACAAGCTACTGAACTGTCCTTGATATTTTAGGAGAAGGAGCTTATTTGGCTTAGATAGGATAGGTAAATTAGAGCCTTCGGAATAGTGGCTAGCTGTGCCTAGAATTTCGACATACTCTTAAATTTGGCCATGCTTCGGTTCTAGGGAAACGCCTAGCAAAGCTTCATGCAGTACAGCTCACTGGACGCCAAGTACAATGAAGATTTTACAAGAAGCTACTTTATAGAATAGCTCGTCCACAGAACTTTGCAGCTTCGAGAGTTGGCCTGAATCTCACGTGCACTCCGTCTACGGGTAATCCTATGCGACGTCCAAGTGCCCCCAAGTTTCCCCTCAGTATTCCTTCGTCAATCCACGGCTTTTCCCACGGTGGTCCTACAATCGAACAAACAGCTCCTGACCTCTCTATTAATCTCTTTGCTTGCGCTTACATGTACCCATAGATCCCCGCTCAAACGGGTCTTCTGTATGTCCTCACTTCACAACAATAATTGTAAGATAACTCGCAATATGGGAAGATAGCACTAATCACTCTTAAAAAATCGACAACATGAATTCTGTACTCTTCGTTCTTATTTATATCGAAATTGATTATCAAGCATACCATAGAGTTTTCTTCCGATTTTCCTCTTATGCCATGAACTCGACCTCTCTCTTCGTTGTGTTTGCTCCCATTAAGTCAAATGCATGTGCAAGTGCTGGAGCCCAGATCGCTGCCATCTTCGCATCTCCTTTAGCATTCGGGTGCACACCATCTCTCAAATCTGCTGTTGCACTAAAGCCTGTGAATTGGTCGACAACCCAAATCGGAGATGCGGTGGTGTTCTTTGAGACTGCCCAAGCTGGGATGGCCTTGTTCAGGGCTTGGATGGCTGTGTTGGAGTTACCGGCAGATATTGGGATTATTTGAGCAACCTATTGCCGATTAGTCAAATTAAATTCGTTGTTGCACTGTTACTACGACAGGAAAATATTTTTCTGAATTCAAATAATGTATCACTTCACATACAATAATCTTCATAGCTGGGTTTGAGGCTCTCATCTGATCCACAAGCGTGGAAAATGCAGCAATTATGTCTGCGGTCTTCTTGCTTTGCTGCGCAATGTCGTTTGTTCCGAGATGCATGGTGATAACATCTGCTGGGTTTTTCTTCAGCCAGTCGACGAGTTGCTTCTTATTGGCAATGTCAATGGCTAAGAACCCCGAGTGTCCTTCGTTGTCTTTATCGTAATTCGAGTTCGCACACCCTGCATTGCTTTGCTGCGTACCAGATCCAACAAAGTCAATGTTCTTGTAGCCAGTTGCCGTCAATTGAGTTTGTAGAAGGCCTCTCCAGCACACAATTTCTGTGATGGAATCTCCAAATGGCATGTAACGAATCTTTGGGGTTTGTGCTAGTACGCTTGTGGAGAGAAGGGCAGCAAGACCGAGCACTTTGAGAAACACCATTTTGAAAAGATGAACTTAGGTATGTGTCAGTTTGCACGGAACAATAGAGTCAGAATGGACTTTAAGAGAGGACTAAATAAGGCTTCCTGTTAATTTTATACTCGTTCTCAAAAAGCCTCCAGCTTGCTCAACTGTATTAAATTGTACGCCTATATTGAACAACGTTTATCCGCTCACTGTTAATTTATTATAACCGTTGAGATTGGGTATCGCCAAGCTCCGGGTGCATGGAAACCTCCCTTTTTACCCTGTTCGTACTTTCATATAAGAACCCTTTGGATATGATCTGGTTGGTAAAGAGTTGTCCGTTCTATTTATCAGATTATGTCTTTCCTTGTTCATATTGAAGCCAATTGTATAGGGGCCTGACGTGTTGCCAAGATTACATAGCCGAAAAATGAACCCCGCACTATACCTTTCCCCGCTTAATATATCTTCGTGGTTCTGTTGGAACTACTCGTGGTTGAATACAGGTTGATGTCCTATTTCAATTAGCATCGGAGGCCTACCAGACATGATAATGTGGTACTACTGGAGTTGTTGGACCACTTTGCAAACATCCATCCACGAGGGCCTCCTCGAGTTGTAATTTAGCCTCCTAGGTGATCATAAGATGTCAGGTGACTGCTCTTGGAAAAGAAGTATCGTTATTGGTCTGAGAAGGAAAGCTTTCTGTGTTGTCTGTTCTCGAGTCGTTGGATGTCAAACGGGAGGTAGCCTCGTTCAAGGCCGTGAAGTGAGTGATTCCATTCTACAGCCTGGTGATTGTCTTGAGTACCAAGTCAACCTCACAATGAGACTCTCCTACAATTGAACATCGCGGAAGTGAGATGGACCTGGTACAGCGCAAGTAAGTGTGGTGGCTAGTTAAGCTTAAGTATATCCGTGTTGAGGCTCACACCTTTTGTGGAGTCATACTTTCCGAGGAATCAAACTATGTTGGTTGGAAATATGGCGATGGTTGGATGGCAGGGCGGCCTAGAGCGGGAAAGTTGCAACTGATACTTGGGAGTGAAGACGATGTCTCTGAAATTCAGGTACCTTCTTTTGATGTCGTATATTTGGCGCTTCAATAACATGTCGTGGAATTGTAAACAAGAAGTGATGAGGGAAGCAAAGGATCCCTAACGCTGTCCAACAAGTAGGTCTTAGACGTGTGATGTTGCTTCACTCCTGCCTTTATCTACAGGCTATTTAAGCCTATAATTTCAAGGACCAAGAAAATATTATTATGGTCCATGACTTAAAAGGACAAGTCATCGTTTCTATCAGGCAGCGAGGAGATTGTTTGCCCTTGTTCGGCATATCTATATCCATCGGGACATCCTTATAATTCACAGGTCCAACCAGCGTGATAAAATTAATAAAACCATCCATATTAAGGCGAGGAGAATTTGAAGTATCGCAAAAGCTATGTATGCTCCCTCCATTTATTCTGCTTTGAGAAAGTCATAGGCCAGTGAGCTGCGAAAGACGAATTCGCGAGCTTGCTTAAACCGACATCCAATACGTGTGAAAGGTTCCTGGTGGCGTTTTTCAAGAAAGGTTGTAATGGAGTAGAAAATACAAGGCCAAGATTGGTTTAGATCGCTAAGGATATTAAACTCTAGAGTAATAAAACAACAGAACTCCATTGCCCATACTATGTCCTCTATTTTGACCAAATTCCAACCCTACTCTCCCCCATTTAGTTTACGCAAACAGCCCCCTCAACATAGCTGTCTATCCTACCATCTGATTGTGGCGGTGAGCAACAAAACATTTTTCATTCAACCGCTGCCTCATGGAACCACGACACAAGCAAGTCATGTTCATCCCTGGAATTTGACCTGCCGACTCAAATGACATAGTCGTTAAGTTATTAGTGGTTGGGTGTGTTAGGTGGAGCAAGGGAATTGGTTAAGCTTATTTCCACACATGCTACAGTTGAGTTGATCATTTTTAGATGGTGTTGTATTCATTTTAAGAGGGAAGGTCGTCGGTCGGTTGCTGTTGGAGGTGTGGCTTATGGTGGTGGTTTATTGGCGCTTGACAACATTAGAGGTAGCCAAGTGACGGCCGAGCGAGTAAGACAAACAAACGCAAGTAAAATCAACAATGAAGCAATTAAGCAAAATTACTAACAAAATGAGGGCTGTAAGTGGGGGACGTAAGGCCTACTCAATATGTTACTGTTGAATAAGATCGTAGATTAAGAGTCTATATGTAACTCGATACTGGTCCATAGACTACAACTTGTTATCTAATATAAAAGAGAATATAGATCATTGTCCTATTACATTTAATAATCTTAAGCTTCTTCTCCTAGAGATGTGAGGGCATTATAGCGTATTATGCTGTAATATCTAGGGGAATGAAAGAACAGTAAACGTAGAGTGTTGACCTCACCACCAAGGTGTCGTAGTCAAAACTCACTTAGTAACCTAACGAGCCTGAATCCATAAGTCCGTGTTTTCAGGCCTTAACCTACCCTACCTGGATATAATAAAAATAGCTCCTACCATCACCACCACTTGATTTCAACCATAGATCTGGCAATTAGATCGGTATAAAATATAAGGAAGCTATTCGCCAGCTTTATAACTTTATAAAGATTCCAGTCTGTCAGTTATCCGCGCGCTATCGCCTCGCAGACTCGACAATTTAGAAGGCTACTAGCCTGCGAACTTACCTGCTCGACCTCTGCTATCAAGAAGATTTAAAGACACATGGCATAGCCAATTGGCGGGCAAAGCGTCGACTACATCTGACAGATGATTATACACGAAAAAGGCTTGCCTGGTACCTCGAGCGAAGAGGGTGGACAGCAGAGGAATAGGGATTATATATAGAGAGTGACGTGTGTTCTGTAGAGCGGGGACGGGGTAAGAATCAGGAATGGATCTTTCGTACGCCAGACCAGAAATAGGATAAGGAGATGATATAAACGTACGACGCATATAAGAATATATCTATCATAGTCTGAGGTTGCTTCTGAAACCTAGGGAAGTCAGACCTTTATATACTCGTCCGAAATTCTACCTCTAAGAAGCATGGGTACTCTACCAACTCCTACCTAGAGGCTTTAGATGGTCAGCTCCTACTACAGTATAACGAAATCGAGGATAACGAGGACGGCGCATATATATTTATACAGGACAACGCCCCTATTCAAATAGCCTATAAGGTCCGCAATTAGTTTATGGATAATGAAATTATATCCACTAACTGGCCGCCATACTCCCCTGACCTTAATCCAATTAAGCATATCTGGTGGGCCCTTAAAAACCTACTAGTTACTCGGTACCCAAGTCTCTCTACGTCCAAGGGAGAAAGCGAACAGGATATTATTTATCTATAGGAGGCTTTACAGGATTGTTAGGCTCAAATTCCAAAGGTAAAATTCGATGCGTTATATTAAAGTATGCCTAGGAGGATGGAGGCTTATATTACAGCGGACGATTAGCACACTAAATATTAGGGCCTGAAATCTAGTTATTAATACTAGAAATATAGCTATAAAAAGCATAGGCTATAATAAAGAAGTATAACCGAAATTCTAATCAATTCGCTCTAAACCAGGTAAGTTATATATAAATATAATTATAGAGTAGGGGAGAATGCGGGTCATTTTAAGCGAATCAGAAATTGAAGTTGACGGTGACTGACACCTCCACAACCATAATTCCCTTAAAAAGGATAAGCATGATGTTCCTCTTCCTTCTCCACCTCCAACCCCGCATCAAGTTGCTCTTGATGCTTCTTATCCAAAAATTCCAACAGCACATCCTGATACTTCTCCTTGCCCTTATACTTACTGACATCATCACCCCAGCTCCTCACCGCACTCGCAAGTCTTCCAGGTACATACGGCTCCTCTACAATCTCTGTGATAGGGTGAAAATATGTGCGGATGGTAAACACTACACCGCCACTACGAGGAAGACGACGGAGTGTTTGACGTTCCGAGCGGAAGTAGTGGTGTTCGATCGCTTTGTTCTTTTCGGCTGTGTACCAGCCGAGTTCGCGACCCGGACCATCTTCGGGACCTATGGAGGAGGACCAGGGGAGAGAATCATCGACTTGCAGGAAGTAATTGTTCTGTTTGATTTGTTAATGAGAATTTGTGGTTTCGCTTAGGGAATTGGGTGGGGAAAGGGGCTTACTCTCTGCACGGGCCCATTCGGTTGCACTCTGCGGAAGAAGTTCATCATACCCTTCTCTAATTTCTCCTTGTAGCCTGGGACGTCGCCAGAATAGTGAATCTCGCTTAATGGCATGCCAAGCTTATCCTCGAGTCGCCAGAATCCCGCGAGAAGAATGGAGCCAGCGAGGAGATAGTACTGCCCGTCCTCCTTTTCGAACATAATTGCGAGGTCGTCTTGGACCATGCGTGCTGCCATTTGCATGGGATCTTCGGCCAATGGAAGTTCTATGATGTTGAATTTTTCGCCGGTCAGTAGGTTGTTTAGGCCGACAGGAGTACGTTCGTAAAGGGAGGGATATCTCTGAGGGAGGTACGAGCGGAATTCTTCGAGGAGCTCGATTGCCCCGTCAAATGCTGCGGGATCGGTATGGCTGCACTTTGGTCCACGCTCAATGATGCGGCGTGCCTTGTCCGCATGGTATTTCTCGTAATGATTGTCCAGTTCTCAAGATTCATTAGTTGAGTGCGAAGCATATAAGGCGCAAATAGTCTACCTATCCATTCATCCCAAGGCATATTTCGTAGACCCATTGTAATGTGGTAAGGTCCATGTCTAAATGGACGGTATGGATTTGGCTTCGTTGTATGAACATTCCAACCGGGCGCAGGACGCGCATAAGGACGTTGGAATTCCACAGGATCCCACACTATGCAACAATCAGCTAATTATCCTTGATTCGAAACAGATTGACACACACCTCCTGGTTTTCTTGGTGGTGCCTTGAATGATCTTGCTGCAGGCTTCTCAAGATCTGGCGTTGCTGGTCGGCTTTGTACTGGCTTTGTGAGCGAAGTAAATGCTCGCATGACGAACCACGATGTGACACAGAGAAATAAGCTTGCATAAAGAACGATTTTAGGTGTGTGGAGAGCAAATATTTCTTTGGCTTGGCTCGGCCATGTCTGCCATAAATCTGGTGACATGTTTGTAGGTTGTGATGCCTCAAGATGAAGCCTTTGAATAACAGAAACACTCTAAAAATCAAAGGCAACTAACGCAGAAGGATATATATCATGTTACTCGCCATTGAAGAGATGAGATTATAAATTGGTGGGGTAGTGCCCCGCGATGCTGTAGATTGACGTATGGTTCTTATCATAGCTCCCGCAGGGAAACTTTATCCCAATTAGGTAATAGAATACTGCACACCACCAGATTCATACAGCAAGTCCAGTCTGGTTGGGAGTAGTAACGTGAATGCAACTATTATGATCATACTAATCATGATTTACTGACACAATTTAGTACGGAAACTTGGTCAATGCGGCGGAAACGTAAGTGACATCGAGCTCGTTCGCAAAGTCCTAGTTGCTTGCAACGTACAAGCCCATAAATGAATTAACTCCAAGTATTTTTCCATGCCTGAAAAGGGTATCAACAATTGAAGAATCTATACATAATGTCGCTATTTTTTCGCGACGCCTCAAAAACAAGTGTAGCTTGTTCACCGCTCTGCCATCAAGAATTTTCTTGAGCCAAAAGAGTAAGCACTAACCCTAGAATATATTGGCGGTGAAATAGAGAAAATCACAAAGAATTACTATACCAGACTATTCATGAGCCGCTTCCTCTTCCTCTCTGCGCTTGATTCCACTGGTTTGGAGGGCCAGGCTGACCATTGTTGAAGAAAGCTGGATTGATGAACGTACCACCTGCCATAGGAGATCCGGGAGCTGGCCAACCATTTGACATGTGTGGGAAAGGTTGTTGGAACTGTTGCTGCGGAAAGGGTAGAGGAGGAGGAGGAGGAGGGAACTGGGCCCAAGCCGGTAATTGTGGTTTAAGTGGTGAGTATTCAGTATTGACATAGCCAGCCGAAGGTGTCGATGGCATGCTTTGAGGCATCTGGGAGGGTTGCGGAAAGTTTCCTGCTTGAGGCTGATATTGTTGTTGAAAAGGTGGCTGACTGTTCGTCGTGAGGCTTTGAGTTGGTGGATAATTTTGACCTTGAGGTGGAAGAGAGAAACCGCTGCTACTACCACCACGCCTCTCGAATTTTCCGCCACGCCCTCTCCCTCGGCCGCCTCGTCCTCTTCCTCGGTCGCCTCTACCTCGACCTCTGAACTGTTCTCTATTCTGGCCCTCAGAGTATCCATTCATTCCACCGGAGTATTGCCCCTCTTGTGGCGCTTCTGTTCGTCCAACGGAATCTGCAAACCCAGCTGGTCGAGAGAGTGGCTTATAGGGTCCATCATCTTCAGCATCATCGTAGCTGAGGCCTTTACTCGCCTCATATGGAGCATGCTGCTGTTGGAAAGGGGGGCCGCCTCGGTTTGACCCCCCATTCTGTTGCACCCTGCCACCTCGTCTTTCAATTCTCTTCTGTTTGACTCTTCGTTTGTGCTCGGCTTCTGCTTCATCATCTGAAAACTCCATTTCATCAGCAGCCACTTCTTCATCATGAAGATTAGAAGCATCGGACCCTTTGAATGCTTTCAGTGCTTGTGTAAAGACATAGGTAGAGTGTTGGGCAGAGTAGAAAATTTTTGTCCCAACTTCTAGGCCTGCTGCCGCTAATTCTGAAGCGTTTGTAAACATTACTGAATAAAACGGTTGCTGAACTCTCCCGATCGTCTCTGCAACAGCTCCAATCACACTTCTGTCCACCAAGCATAGGACAGAACCGCTTTCAAGAACTCTATACTCCCCTGATATCTTAGCCTTGATAAGCAGGATATTGTCGACAATAGTTTCGACATTTCCTAACTCTTCGATTGGCATTTCTTCTGTGATCTTGATATCAGGTTTGGGTATGACGACTTCGGGAACCTCATTCTTGGTTCGCAATTGAGCCCCTGCACTACTCGACCCCTTATTTGCACCTTCGTCATCTGAACCGCCATCGCCTTCCATAAGTATCCGAGCTTGCTCGTCCGGACTAAGTAATTTGTATGCATTCTCGCCTTCTTCGCTCTCGTCTGAGGAACTATCGTCGCTCGATGAATCGTCCGAGGATGACTCTATTGGGGATGAGTCAACCTCCCATTCTGGATGTTCTTCTTCAACAGGCGGTTCATTGGCTGCTGCTCCTCTTTCCTCGACTTGTGATTGTAGAACATCGTTCATGGAGGGCTCAGTTGAAGGTTCACCTGATGGCTCTAGTGTGTCCTTGCTCTTCTGGATCGCATCGACAGCCATAGGTTCCCCATCTTTAGAGTCTGAGTCTGCTAATTGATTATTTGTGGTAGAAATAAATTCCACTGGTACAACATTTTCAACCTTCGGCGCGGTTTCGAGGGAGACTTCGGATTCCTGAGGTGGGTGCACTTCCTTAATGACAGGCGGTTTCGGGTCAAGACCTCCAATAAGAGCCTCCAATGCACTCGTCAAGGGCGGACTGGGTTGCGACTCTTCTATTTGCGCGTCCGCTGGACTTGGAATCGCAGGATCTTGTGTTGATTCGGTGGTCGCGATCGATAACGGCTCTTGCTGGAGAGCTGCCGTGTCTGATAAAGATAGTTCAACCTTTGCCGTTAGAGTATTATGTTGTGACGGCATAATCGAGGTGTTGGTGTCTACCTCCATTACATCGTTATCTAAAGAATTGGACATATTTGAACGTAGATGTTTTCCTGATCAAGAAGCTTTACTTGATTTTCCAGTCGCAAAATAAATTTCGAAGCTGCCGGCACTAGCGCCATCTGATCGACAGGGGTCCCTTGCGGCGATGTCATAGCTTCTGCAAGACCGTGAACCTCGAGCTGAATCTGGAGATGTTGCTTCTCAACGCCACGTCTGGATTCAAACCCCCCATCAGAAAAAGTAAAAAATGCCACCAAAGGCAGTGAAAGCTCCTCCACCGAGCTCGGGATACTCTACAACTCCGCACAAAAAGAGGAAGTAAGCATAACCCCAAATTTCACGCTTCAATGCCTTGCAGAATCTGATCTGATGCCCCTCAACAGACCTCCAACTCCCTTTGCCGTGAAACCAATTGGCGCATTCTACGTATTCTTTGGGGCCAACCTACTGGCAGCGATATATGCGCCTATACAGGATTGCGATGAGACCTTTAACTATTGGGAACCTACCCATTATCTTATGCATGGGTATGGTTTGCAAACTTGGGAATACTCTCCAGACTATGCTATTCGGAGCTGGCTATACATTGCGATCCACGCCTTGATTGGGAGTTTTCGGCGTATCCTTCCATTCTCTACCAAGGTAATTGTCAAATGATCTTTCGTAGAGATTTATACTAACTTTCTAGGTTGGGGAATTCTATTTCATACGATATACGCTAGCGTTTGTTTGCGCCATCTGCCAGACGCAGATGTTCAGAGTTATCAACAATACACTTAATCCTCGAATCGCTATATTTTTTATGATGTCTATGGTCTTCAGCCCTGGCATGTTTCATGCCTCTGCCTCTTTTCTCCCATCTAGCTTTGCCATGTACACAACGATGGTTGGAATGGCAGCCTTTATGAATTGGAGAGGCGGGCTGAAAACCGCTCAAGGTATATTTGCCTTTGCTATTGGTGGAGTCCTAGGATGGCCTTTCTCTATGGCTCTGTCGGCTCCCTTCCTTTTTGAGGAAATAGTCCTCGCGTTCTTGAGCAGCAAGGATGCACTCATAGATGTGATCATGCGATTTACACGCGGGATTGTTGCTGGACTCCTTGTATTGGTATGTTGGAGTATTATTTCACTTGACTATATACTTACAGTATCTTTCAGTTGTTCGAGTTTATTATTTCAGGCTTCTTCTACAAGAAAATGGTCATCGTTCCTCTCAACATTGTCCTCTACAATATCTTTAGCGAACCGGGCAAAGGCCCGGAGATTTACGGGACCGAACCATGGCATTTCTACGTTCGAAATCTTCTGTTGAACTTCAACATCTGGTTCATACTTGCTGTTCTTGCACTTCCACTTTTTACTATCAAGAAGATTTGTTCAAAGTCACAACAGGAAGGCGGAGCTGTCACTGGTCTGAGGTCTGTCATATTTATGACACCTTTCTACCTATGGCTAGCGATCTTTAGTTTCCAACCCCACAAGGAGGAGCGTTTCATGTATCCTGTATATCCAGCATTAACCTTGAATGCAGCTATGTCGATGCATATTCTCCTGGCTGCGTTTGGAGAGTCTGATCCGAAGACGTTGGTGGGCAAAATTCCTGCTAAACTAAAATTGCTTCTGGTCAGTGTGGTTGTAATTGCATCGATAGATGTGGGAGTTGCAAGAATTTATGGTGTCTATACCGGATACTCTGCACCTCTCAAGATCTATGAACCCTTGAAAAACGGAACAGTCGGATATCGCGGAGATTCGGTCTGTTTTGCCAAGGAGTGGTACAGATTCCCAAGCTCATACCATCTACCTAATGGCATGCGGGCGAAGTTTGTCAAGAGCGAATTCAGCGGACTTCTCCCCGGACAATTCAGTGAAGCCAAAACTGGTTTTGGGTTTTGGTCAGGTGCCTGGCTCACCCCGCCTGGTATGAATGACGAGAACAACGAGGACATGGGCAAATATGTGAGTCGAGTCTTTTCCGATCTATGATAATGCTAATAACAACCAGACCGATTTGCATACTTGCCACTTCTTGGTTGATACGTACTATCCCGACAAGCCAGCGGCGTCCCTGCTTGAGCCACACTATATCTTAGACGAGGGCAATTGGAGGCACCTATCTTGCGAACCATTCCTTGATTCAAGAACTCACATTCTTGGACGCACGCTGTGGTTACCTAGTTTACCTTTCGTACCAGAGAAATATCGAAGAAGATGGGGCAAGCATTGTCTTTTGCAACGGATAGCACGGCCATAACTGTTATGATACATGTAGGATATGTATGGATATATTAAGTCTAGCTAAGGACCATCTTCTCTCATCGCAT
The DNA here is from genome assembly GCA_001414415.1 of Hymenoscyphus repandus. Lineage (NCBI taxonomy): Eukaryota > Fungi > Ascomycota > Leotiomycetes > Helotiales > Helotiaceae > Hymenoscyphus > Hymenoscyphus repandus. Next base: position 138,419 of record LLCE01000073.1, on the reverse strand, counting down.
ATGTGTATAAAATTTGAACACCCATTTAAGTGGATGCGTGAGAGTCTTACTTGAGCACTTTCTAAGGAAATTTCCACCTAGGACTAAACTAGATGCTGCATATAGGAGCTTCAGTAATAGCATGGGTATTTGCTCTGCGTATAGCTGTCCTTATGGTCGATAGTGTCTAGGACGGGTGATAGCTTAAACAAAGTGAAGGGCTGCGGTCTCTTTTCACGTCTTTAGTCATAGAGTAAAATGCTTTCTCACTTTAAAGATTGACTAGATTTATATTGCATTACGAGGGCTATAATAGTTCTAAGTGTACGTAGAATAAATGTCCCCGCTCTTGTAGTAGAGCTCGGGTAGTGTTGTGTGCTCTAGCTCTTGGCCTTGTACCTTTAACACTGCAATGCCCGTGCTCTGTTAGTTGTAACCTATTCCTTAGTCTATAGTAGCGAAGAAGACAGTAAAAGTAAAAAGTAAAAGCTCCTTCAATTAATGAGTTAAATACCCTCTTATTATATGGTCTATGTCTTTTCACGTTATGTCCCTACTACACATAGAATCTTCCCACCTTCTCTCTTGCTCTAGGTCGGCTAATTACTCCTTAAAACGCTTATAATATGATTTTCGTGTCTATCTTCAAAAAAATTTACTTTTCTTATAAGGTAAGGACATTTGTTAATATAACTTGAAATCTATAAAAGAGTTCTGTCCTAGTACCCTTCTTATTAGCCTAAAGGGGTAAATTAGATTTGCTACATGATACCTCAGAAGGGGGAACACGAGAATTGCTGGCAACAATCTTTTATGAATGAATGACGCTCAAGGCAAGTGTCTTACGAGCTGATGAGTTCTAAGTTATATGAACTTCGAAGTATATAATACTAGCATCGATGTCACGCTTTTTGCAATGTGCTAAATACAAAATTACTTAAGTTCAAGATTGTCGTGACCTTAAGTGAGTGTATCATTTGGTGAGCAAGCTCCTTACGGCACAGCGGTCTTGTCGTTGTAGTAGTGAATCTACACGATCGTTAGCACACGCATTTTCACCCACATGCCTCTCGTCCCATCTACTAGTGTGCTTTTAACCACTGCCCAAGCGACCTTTCTGCTCCATATGTCGTAACCCGAGCAGAACACCCCAGAAACTGAATAACACGTACTGTCTGATCCGCACACCCTGCTGGTGTCATATACCCATAGGCCCCCAAATTAATCCAAAGACTTTTAGCATTACACACCAACCACGCACTCAAATTTTGTCTCTTAATATCCGGATGACTCCACTGCAGCGCATCTCCACTCCACATGAACGTCCCATACGTGTTCTTCGTCGCCTTAAAATTCACCGCAAGTGTCGTCGCTCTCGCATCCGCTTGCGGATCTACAACTGCGTACAATAATCCGCCTGTGACGAGTTGAACGAGTTGACCAGACTGGATCTGGAATTGACCTGCGGTCTTGTAGTCGTCGAGGATGGCGGTGCCGGGTACGTAGACCGGTTTTGTTTGCATGTATTTGTGGAAGTTGGGTGAGGCGACGGCGCGGATCCAGTAGTAACCGCTTTGGAGAGTTGTTCCTGGGCCGGAGCCTGATGTTGCCCCTGTACCGCCGGTGGATGTTGTTGTTGGGGTGTTACCTATTGGGGGTGTTGGGACGGGGTCAATTGGGGGATCTAGGACTGTGCCGGGGATGCATTGGGAGTAGACTGAGAGGAGAAATTATTAGCTTGATGCGGTATGAGAAAGCATAAGGAGGAATCTATATACATTGACTGTTTGAATTTGTTAGCTATGATTGATTTTGATTGCAGGTTACGAACTCGCTTGCTTTGCAATAGTAGCCTTCACGGCATGTCTTTTCGCCATTCCACGTCAACCCTCCACCTATGCGTTCTAGTAAGCAGTTTTCTGCGAAAATAGTCCGAGGGATGATAGATAGACATGCATTGGCCATAGGGGTTCTGTTGCGCATAAATAGTAGTCGCTGAGACAAGCACCGTTAGGATAGTCGTGGAAACCATTTTGTGAGAACAAGTTGGACTATCAACAACAGATGAAGCAATGTCCAGGTCAAGCTTTCTCTCAGGGAATATCGCCAGATGGGAATCTTAGCTCTTATGTTCTGATGCAAAGATCGCCCGATATTTTAGCGGTCCCATAGACCGGGGGGCAGTTGGATGTTTGTATTCTGCCAAAACACTCCCGAGTGACCTTGTGACCAGCGAAACTAGGTAACAGAAAAATTGTGTTCTACGCAGATGAGCAGAGTTTCCACCAGTCTGAACCACTGATATTCTCCCATAGTAAACCGCCGGTATCTGCCTATCATCCTCAGCAATGAACCCCTGGACCCAAGTATCAGATTCCAAGAAAGCCTGTTACTCCTCGTTCACGAGTACACAACTCATGTATCCAGTGGCAACCATGCAAACGTACTGCTCGTTCGGAATTGTCTAGCAAGATAAAACCGTTTCAATGCAACTATTGTCAACGTTTCACTGATAAATCAAACCTCAAACGGCATATCAAACTTTCCTGTAAGAAGCGTCCTGGTTACACAACAGACAAAAACCAGAGACCTTTCATGTGTGACTTTCATAGTTGCCAGAAACGGTTCACCCAACACTACAATCTGCTCGCTCATCAGAAGACCCAATGCCACCAACCTCCCATAATGACGTTACAGCCTTCTCAGCCCTTTTCACACACAGCAACGCACCTTCTCTGGATCTAGTATTGTCAGCCTCATTGATTTCTGGCCTTTGTGCGCTTTGAAAATTTGAAGGTAGACCTAAGATAGTTTGCTATGTACAAGAGCAGATATCGGCGCATCAACTGCACTGAAATCAATCTTTGGGGAGTCAGGGACTCATCTTTTACTTGTAAATTTTCTCCTCTCAGCCATTTCATTCCTATTTGCACTCATATATGGAAATACTTAATGCTGGAGCTAATTTTATGAGCAACCATTTCTGGCTGGCCAAATCCTGTTGCTCGCCCATGACGGCTTGAGCCCAGAGCCCCTCGGGGTGAGCACAAAGAATACTGGATCTTTCTGTTTCGCTCTTATATTCCCCATAAATTCACATGTTATTTGGTCAATTCCCAGGACTAGGTTTTCAGGTTTTTTTTAACAATGACTAGTAGGTCAAAAATGGAAACTCGTATGGTTCAAACCTCAACTCTATTTGTGTTGCTTTGAGAACCAAACTCAATGTAAGAGTGTACATCAAAACTCTAGATATACCTCTGATATTCTCGAATATATATAAGACTACTTGCTTAAGTCACAGAGAATGCAACTAATTCTCCTAGAATATCTAGAATAATTAGTTTAAGGGTATGACATTACCAGAAAGAATCAAGCTTCTTCTCTATTTACTAATAGAATAATCAAATACAACTTAGTTAAGGGTATCTAGGGGTTGCCGCTAGCTCTTACCAAATTTAGTGAATCGCTTCAACAAGTGACTCCTTTTCACTCCACGAAAATTAGGCAGCTACCAGCCACGGTTATCCAGCTTGGTTGGCTTAGTCCTGAAACCAAGGACGTACTTCCAATGTTTTTAGGACATGACTGGAGCCATTGCCGCACCTCGGAGCAAGTTAGTTTAGGTGCATATAAGTTAGCCACATAAATCTTGTGTTTCTTATTCTGAGGAGATCAGAGGGTCCTTGTTCTGTTCTTGGAAGAGTCTTCAAAGTTTAAAAATTCTCTGAGGCTTCTTATTGGTTCCGTCATAATCCAGCCTTAAATGTCTCGTCCTGATATTTGGTCGTCCTTGCCACAGCATGAAGCAAAGGTTGGAAACTTTTGACCGATTGTGTCGACCCATGATATGATGTCTGCTCTTAAATTTGTTCACTTTGAGGAGTCTGACAGTTGTACAGTCGTAAGAAAAGAAATTCGTCCTTGAATTCCTTCTAGTAATTTTATAAGTGGCATAGCCATCTTGTGGGAAGGATCAAGCCCATTCATAAAAGATCACGTCAGATGTTTAGTCGACCCATCACAATCTATGAACTTGCACCGCCATTGATCCTTCTACGGGAGCGAGCACCTCATTGGTCAATTTCAACCATACACAAAACCCTCTCAAAGGCGTTTCAGATTTTGCTATGTCTCCCAATCATAATCCAGCCAAGCAGTATGCCCCTTTCAGATTCCTTCCTCAAGATAATAACACAGCCTACCTAGGGGCACATCTCGTCCACCCAAACAGAAAACGGATGCTTCCCTTCGAGCGGACAATGTGCAGCAACTCAAGAGGAAACAGTCGCCAAACTTGCCGGCCTACGTCTCCTGTGATCAAAATTTTGAGAGGAGTATGTTAGGTCTGAGTACGACTAGAAAGAATGGACAAGAAATGGTTCAGGATTTTGAAAGCCACTGGCAAAATGCTAGTCGTTAGTTGTATGAGGCCTGTGGTATCTGGGAAAAGGAGAGGGAAAGAGAAATTATTAAGTTGGAAAGTAACATATTGGCATTCGTCGCATTTCAGTTTCTCAGCGGTAGCTCGATGACCTTCTAAGAATATACAGCTTGATCTTTTAATTACATTTTAAAATACGGACTGTCCTATATATGCTCAATTCTGAGAACAAGAAGAGGTTGTGAAGGTATCAGTGAACAGCGCCTCTAGAATTTGAAGGCTGATCTCACAACCCCAATATCATGACGTGAAGAGTCAAAAAATGCTTCTCAACTCTTTGATTTCAAGTCTCTTTTATGACGTGGTAGGAGAATGCCACAAGGAATTCAGAATTGTGATAGGATACCGACGAATATCAACCTAATCTTTAGTTCCCGACCACTCATTCCCTCAGCAAGTTTTCAGAATTTCAATGACAAAACATTCTCTGGACTAATCTATATTTCGAAAAATCATTTCAGTAATTTAAAGAATTGTTCTACTCCTAGCATCGGAAGTAGAGTACGGCCACAAGGAGTGTCGGATTTTCGCTTAATCATCCTATCGCGAAATTCCTCCCAACACCCCCTCGGTACCCAGCTGTGCGTCATCGAATATCATCACTGAAAAGAGGTTATCTCCAAGAAAATCGCAATGATGGAGGTACCAAATCAGCCGCCCCGGTACGTCAAAATTTTCTCACGTTGGCAGGCAGCGTATTTACTCGTTCGGTATATCTTACCGCGTAATTGTGATTCTGGTACATGGATCGTTTTATCGTAGATGACATGGAGTTGAACAACAGCTAAAGGGAGTGCGATAATAGATTTGCCGATGCTTAGATAGTGTACTTCGGTGTATTTCAAACAATCGGTGTATTTCAAACAAGACTGACTCCTGCTCCGCAGGCTTCGACAAGAAATTTCAATAGATCCGGAAGACCTACGAAAATTTCAGACTAAAGAGTATCAAGCACAGTTTGAGAGGATTATCGCGATTGGGAAGGAAATTATGGAGTAAGTCGCACCCTTCCTTAACGTTATATACCAAACGTTCATATACGTAGGAAACCAATTGAGTCTGCATATCATCCAAGAGCCAAGGTTAAGGAGAAGACCGCAGAGTAAACGAAACCCAGTAGCTTCCTCAGAGATTACAAGCTGATGAAAATTGATACTACCAGCGATCTAGAGATTCCGCCGCCAGTCGATCCCTCCATCTCTCCTTGTAATTCCACCAAAGCTGCCGATGCACCTCTACGAACACTACCTCTACACAACATCCAAACCCTTCCATACAACATCCGCAGGCAAGCCTATCCGACCCCAACGGATTTTCCATCGCCTACAGAAGAGCCTGAGAACCTACCCAACATGGTGCAAAAGCGCAAGGGACGTCCTGTGTTAAACCGTGAGCAAAGAAGGGTTGTCTATTATGGAGATTATTCTTGCATTGAACACCCAGAGAATAAGACGAAAGCTTGGGAGTTGAGTCTTTGGTATTGGAGAGAGAAGACAAGGGGTGGGAAAGGATTCATATATCCTCGATGAGGGATTTTACTTGCGGTTGGGCAATGAGATGAGCAAACACTAAACACTTCAACGACGTGAATTAATATCAATGTTAGGGATGCCATTAGGGTGCAGATTTTCTTGTAGGAAGCAAAATTCCTTCTTTGCAACAATGCGAGCGGTCTAGATATCTTTTTAATTGGATGAGAATTAAACCTATTCTCCCAATATACTTTGGTTATTGAGCACAATTCTTATAAAAAATTAAGGAGATTAAGGATGTCGTTCCCTGCATTATGCAACACTTTGTGAGGTCTATTCGCGAGCGTGAGTAGAGAAAACCTTGCGCTCTTGGAGACACAATGATCGCTTTGCAAGTCTTTTACCTATGTTCCTCGGGGCATAATTTGGCTCAATATGTTTGTATTGTGGTTACGAATTTATTTGGCCCGGGGAGTTGCCAAGCAGATCAATGGAGCCGGCCGCCTCGCTTATTCCCGCTCACAAAAGCTTCGAAATAATATGTTTGAAGCCCCCATGCTCCAGCCAGATTAATTGGAATAGGAAGATAAAAACATCAAAAAAGAAATTTAAATCACTCACTCCCGGTGGGACTCGAACCCACAACCTCAAGATTTCCATATTAACGTGACGCTTTGAGACATCCATTTGGATAGAAGTCTTGCGCGCTACCATTGCGCCACGAGAGCCGTACCATGATTGGTTGAGGTAGAGAAAATTAATTTAACATATATTATTTGAAAAAATCCATCTACCGTAGCTACATAAATAATTAAACCCTGGTTGTATGAAAAGTTATTCCCATCGCATATAATTCACAGCGACGTAAGTGTTCACCATTACTCTCAGAATAAGCCAACACAGCAGATGGCGGCCATGTGAATGGAGAAATCGATTTCTTCCCCCTCTGTTTGATACGTAACATATGAGCGGTTCGTCGGTCTATCGGGTCTCTACAAAGGTTAAAGAAGTGGAGTTATCTAGGTACCACTCGATTCTTATTCGCATGGAGAGATAACCTAGTAAATTATCTCTGACGTTTAGGAGAATTTAGTCAAATGTCGTCAAACAAGAGAATATACTTAACTCTCTTTTACTCACCGGAAATTAAGATGTAGGTTCTTCATGGTATAGCATGATTCTTCTGCATATTTAGCAATGATCTACTAGATTTCTCTTGAAAATCCGAGGAAAATCAGGTCACATGTCCTATGCAAGGTAAGAGAATGTCCTCAGTTCTCTCCTCCTCCATAGGATGTTGAGACTTATTCTCTTACCGGTGCCTGTTAATTCTTCTTAGTGTCGGAGGATAATATATTTGAAGTATAGGAATATCAAGTAAATGTCGTGCTAATGTAGGAGATCCTTCTTGACTCTATTCACCCAGATAGAGAATTATTGTAGGGTCTTCAAGTAATGCCTTTATCTCAGAGCGCACTTAGGCCTATTCGCACAGTCTTATGTGATTGCTCATGAATTCAGTAGCATCAAGATGATATTCGATCTCAGCGCAATAACTCACCTCCAACCTGGTCTCTATGGCCGCAGCGCAACACATCCCTTATGTCTAAGCAAGGTCAACAGCCTCTTGACCATACCTCGTTTCACAATATAGAATGTGAATTGCCATAGGCCCTATTTATTATGAATAGCTTCGTGCTTTCGCTTCTGTAATGCACTGGCACCTTTCTTTTTTAGCATCTCGAGGGTGATTGAGTTGAGATCTGGGATCTGGATGTTTCGTGCTTTGATCTATGGGATGTGTAATGGTATAGACAAAGTTTCAGGTTGAAGTAGGGGGTTTCAATTCGCGACTGTTGGTGTGGGATAGTTTGGTTGTAGTGGTGTTTCTAGACACGCGACTGAGGTTTCTGTGAGGTCGTTGGGAAGCACGATGAAGAATTTTTCTCTCATCTTATGTTTTGAGGTCGATTAGTGAGAGGCTTCTTGAGTAGTTTGTGTGGAATTTAGGGAGATGTCTATTGCTGGAGCGGCTTGCACCATGATATTTGTTGTGAAACTTCTAAAGTCACAGGCCGAGATACTTCGGTTGATAGACCTTCATATTCCTGGGACGGTATGTATGGAATTGAACATAGTGGTTCAGATGATAAGCGCCATTCTCGTGTGTTGGTGATGGGGTTGAGGGGGGAATTTGATGCAAAGCCCTTGTTGAAATTTAGGAAGGATGGAGAACAGATGAAATTTTGCTCGCGTCGGACGTAAAGGAAATCGAATCAATATAGGTTCAGCAAGAACGTGATTCATTCAGAATGAACAAAGTATTACAGGTCGTGAGAATAATATTTTTGGCTGAAACCGAATTGAAGTACGTGTGTGGTGGAAGGAAAGGACCATCCTAATGAAAATGCTCTGGTTTCGTCTTCAGCCACCCAAAAGGCATCCGATTGAAAAATTGTAATTCACCTGTCACTAGTCAGCTCCTTGCTTTCATGTAAATTCTCCACGCCGAGCGCCATCTGCTACTATAAAGTACTTCAAGGAGGAATCATCAACTTACGGGGCATAATCCACATATGCTCTGTTGCCTCAAGATATGGCGTGTAATATTCCTTTTTCATTTGAACCTAAAACCAAACTCAAATTAGCATTCTAATATTTTTATCACATTTTGTGATTTGATCAGAAGTTTCGGAGATATCAACTCAAATTTCCTACTTAGGATAGATGAACGAATCCAATTCTCTTATCGTTGATAGGACATTATTTCATAGCAACTTCGAATAGCAGCCTTATAATTGTGCCTGGCGTTTTGCAGTGTACTCTTACCTCCATAAACCACTTCAAATCCTTCGACCACCCTTCTACAAACCTGAAAAGACCCGGCGTCTCCTGGCTTTGGAACACTTCGAAAAAGGTACATTCGGGCTCAGCCGTTACAAGTTCGTAGGCTGGTTTAAACGCCTTCAGAAATTTCTCGACGTTCTCAGGAGCAACTTGAATCGTTACATGGAGCGAGAGCCCGTGGAACTTTGTATCAAGAGAAGTTGTAGTGGAAGCCATAGTAAATGAAGTTCAAGTGAGATTTTATCCTTGTTAAAGAGAGAAGGGCAAATTAGTTAGAACGAACGTATATATGGTGGAGCGACCGGGTAAACAGACTCAGCTCGGCAATAGAGTGTGATGTAGGGGTTGCTTATTAAGGGACTTGGCAAATGCGACCAAGAACATTTTAGGCGCAGGAAACATTTGAATGATTGTTAAGCAAGCGCTGAGTTTGATAGTTAGTTTGAGATACGCACGACAGAAGAGATTGAAATCCACCTATTCGCCCTTAGTACACCTATTACTGTTCCAATTCTCGTGAATTTCTACAAGCTCAAACAATGTCCTTCACCATGGACTTTGATTTTGATGTTCTAGGTGTAGCTCCGTTTAGTCATAACATTTCATCATAAAAACACTGGTCTCCCGCTCTCTAGAGTATGGCTCGGAACGTTGTTGCAACCATACACATCAAGTGCTTTTTCAATTGGTCTTGTTCTCGAGGTATTCTTCAAATATTGTAAGTGGAATTCCATAATTTTTCAGCTTCTCAATGTACACTTTGCTTTCTTCAAGTTTCTGACACTAATGAGTGTCTACCAAGGGGTTGCCATTTCGCTACTCAATCTCTCACCTGTCATGCCCTTGGCTTTAATTTTCACGCCACTCACTCGATGCATCACAGCCACTACATCTTGTAACGTTAGGCGATGACTAGAGATTTAGATGACCTTCTGATTTAGCTTGTCTAAATTGCCTTCGACTATAGCTTTGGCACAGCTTTTGAGTGCTTAATGACCTGCCATACACGCATTATCTAGGTCTTGTGTAGGAAAGGATTCGCGCTCTTCGACTCGAGTGATAGGGGAGCAGACGAAAAAGGATATCCCAACCTCAAAAGACACTCGAATAATGCTGGTAGCTTGAGCTGCTTCATTCTAAGCCAGCTGAGTTGGAATTGAGAGGATAAAGACTCTAGAGTAGCTTTCTGCGGCAACATTAAGTGCCTTTTTATCATCGTGCGAACCCTTAACAAGGTTCACTCCAAAATTGGCCAGATCTTGGGATACTGAGAGCCTTATGCAGGAGTCAGAATCTGGTTTATGGGTAGGGTAAAGAGAGTATTTCTCAGGAAACGTTCAAAAGGGACTGCCCTCTATAATACAGGAACAAGCGAGTCTTTATCTAGAGAGTGAATGCCTGACTAATCAGGTTTAATATCCTCCAGAATCTTCTTTGCCACCTTACTGATGATTTATAATAATTACTAAGGAAATAAGTGACTCATATAACCAATATTACGTTATAGTGGCTAACAGATACTGGTGAGTTCGGGGAGTGGACAAAGACATTGACGTTGTGGCCATTTAACAGAAGCTTTCCTACAACTACCCCTCTTTGGTCGCCCGTTGCACCAGTGGTAAGAAATGTCCGAGACGTGATACTACGTGAAGTTGGACTTCCTGATTGATGTATGTTTGCAAATTTTGAACAGCACTAAAAATGCATGTTGCCATGGTATAGCAGCTTTATATGAGAAGAGAATTAAGACGGAGACTTTGCAAATTGACCGAAACTCTTACCTCCCATGTCAGGTTTGGGCATCATTCTCCTTCATCATCTTGGGAACCCAGCGCTCTGCGTAAAGTTATTCCTGTTTCCATTAATTCCGAACAAAAAGATATTTAGTAGATTTCTCCCACTTTCGACGTCTGCATCTCCGTGGACAACAAAGATTTGTTCCATTAGGCATTTATTGGACCAAGACTTGGGAACGGATTTATTTATGACTTATGGGGCCGAACGAGATTGGACAAGGACCAAGCTGTCTGGAATGAATCACCTATATCTGCGTCTAAGATCATTGGGCTTCCGCTCTTGACCTGCTGAATGCCACCCAATCCTGCTTGGAACAAAAATGACCACAAGATTCGATAACTAACCAGCAACCTTCATCAACCTCGTAGCCAAATTGAAGCTGGAATTATGGGGCCTCGCAGTGCCACAGTGGTAATCGGAGATTGGCATTGTCCTGATTGTCAGGAAGGAGGGAAAGGATCTGAGTCGAGAGCAAGGTAGGGCTTTCGTGGAGTACATGTGGTTCAGAGTCTCTGAAACGTTTGAGTCGGTTATAAAAACTGGGGGTGAGAGAGAGAGACGAATTGCGGTGCTCAAGATATTGACTTGGAAGTGTTTTGACACTGGGCTTGAGAAATGCAAGCGAGAGATGGCGGGTGCGGACGGAAACTCGTGGGCAAACATTCGATCACCTTTTGGAACGAGGAGGACCACAAGGGGGAGCCAATTTAGCTAGGGACGGCGATCTTATGGGGTAGATGCAGATGTGTCAAGGCTTGGGCATATAGTGGAGTCAGCAAATCTTACGGAGTAAATGGTTATCAAACATTAAAATTTACAATCATAGCCGTCGAGCCTCTTTTGAGTCTCTAATCTCCTGTTGTCGTATTTCAATGTTAGCGAAACCTTTATTCTACGTGCAAGTAGGTATTTCAGAGCAGCCCGAGGTTTGGCAAACCATGCTTCTTCAATAACATTTGCTAGAGGCGCAAAAATCAGATTGAACTTGATTGGTGATGTTTCCGTTCTAGGGTAACTATATTCGCTACAAAAATACCCCGGGAGATGAGCTCTGTGAGGCTTTTTAATAGAAATTTCTACTATGGCCTTGTCCCCGTAATAATATATTTCTTACAAATATGGTGAACTGCCACATACGACCATAGACTTTGGAGAAATGGGCATCCCCGTCCGCTCTGCCATACACAAGCCACAGATCGGCAGATTAGTAGTTGGATGGGTGACCACCAACGAATATCTGCTGTTGTATGTTTTTGCTTTTTTATGTTTTTGAAAACAGTCCCTACAAGCGAGCTCATTATTGGTGGCGCCCCTTGCCTTACTGTAGTTTGACATAATTTGCAACTCCAAGATAATGGCATCCCAATACCTTTTGCTAAAATATGTGTGCAAATTAACACTTGGGTGGTAATGGGTTGAAATTAGTGTACAGGATCAGAAGTGGTAAGCGCGCAAGAAGTGAGCTTAATGCTCAAGGACTGTCACCTGCGTAACCGACCCCCTGCGATAGTTCAACACCTTTGACCATTGGCATTTTCGGGCACGCAGAAAATTGGATACATTGAGAGCCATGGTAGCAGTGTGTCAAATTCTGGTTTAGTTAAATTGGCTGACTCTCATAGCAGCGTTTTGACTATGGTATATCTCAAAACAACTGTATAAATATGAAGTAGCCATAGTAGAAATCGCCTGTTTGGCTCAGTTTTCAGTCATCGATGTCATTGTGTAAATACCTCATTAAATTGCTCTCTCTATTGGCTCCCAACTCATATAATCCCAAGTCTTGTCTTTAGATTCGTTCAAGAATTCGGCTGCTTTCTCCGCCTGATCAGGTAAAAACATATCCAAAGGCTCATCGTGTAGCTTTTCGAGGTTCTTCTTCTTTGCATCCCACTTGGAGAATTGCACTCTCCTACCAATAGCCACGCCAACAAATTCGCCAGGGGGTCCTAATTCAGTCGCTGAATGGGGCATTTCCAACATATACGGACTAATCTCATCTTTTGATTTTGCCCAGTTCTCTGGGAGATCTAGTGCCGCTTGCTTGCAAAGCATAACCACAATCTCTTTCTGGACGAATTCGCTTGGTTCATCTTGACCACATAGCGCTCTCCGGACTCCGAATATCTCGCATCCGGGAATTTGGTCTTTCGCTACTTCTGGGACTTTATAGTATGTTGCATAGCCCTCAGAAATTGGGAAAAATTGCGTCAAGATCGTCTGCCATAATCGGAAGACTGGCGTCTCAGAAGGACTTCGGTCAACTGCCGCTAAGAGACTGCGAAGCTTGAGGTCATTGTTAACATTGAGGGCACCATGAGTTGGTTCATTCATATTGAAGAGACGTATGAGAATGAGTTGGAGAATGTCTGGTTTCTCAAAGAGTGATTGTGAAGGAAGTCTGAAGTCAAGAAAGTATGAAAACCTGTTTCAATGTTACAGCCTCAGGCAGAACACACCTCTAGCCCCGCTCCCTCGACCCCACAATTTTCTACGCAACAACATCATTGTATGACGTCCTACATTGATAGGACCAAATATGCTAAGGCATCAGATGTTGATAGCTGCTGTTGTGAGGTATCTAGGTAGATTAGGTATGCTAAACCCTAAAGTCCACCAGCAGCTTAACACGGCTAGGAAGACAGGGCAATACTTTGTTGGTATTTGTATATATAGGCTTATCATTGAATGGTGTTGATAGGTACGGTGATACTATTGTCATATGATATTAGCAGGAAGCAAGGCAGAGCTGAAGGCAGACTGATTAGAGGGATTAAAGCTCTATATAGATTGGTATTTATCCTCTGAGAAAAGAGATGAATTCAAGACTCTTGCTCCTGCTCTAGTGGCCCTATTTATGACATTCTCACATGCTTCATACGAACAAATAAAACGCGGACGCTCTCTCGGTATTAAGAAGACTCCTATCTGTTTCCTAATTTACGTCTCCCTGATTTTCCCAGGCCCATATGCGATGCATGACAGACCATACGGTACTTTAGCAATTGAGCGTCGAGCCTGGTTACCTTAAATGCTGGTCCTAATGCAGAATCAAGGCTCTACTTACAAAGGATGAATCAACTCAAACAAAGCGGTAACTAGGTTACAAACAAGGTCAACATACAGTCTTTCAAGAATATGTTTCAGCTTATCAACGGAAGGTTGATTGCATAAAATGCCCCCGCCTTAACCAGGCCGCACTTCAGGTAGATCTGTCATCCAACGAACTTTTCCTCATATGAGAATCGCATATCTCAATGATCATATGAGAATCGTATATCTCAATGAGAAGCTCTTATTCATCTTTCTTTAGCATCAACTGGACTTTTATCCTCTCCAACATTTCAAACATCGTGGATCGCACCGAAGCACCAGTCACTGCCAGAGCGTACGCCATTTGTGCCTTTGCAGCCTTTGGTGGTATCCTCTTCAGATATGATTCTGGCTATATCAGTAGTGTCTTGGCTAGGAATTACTTCAAGTATGAGTTTGGGAAGGAAGTGTGAGATGACCCCGATAAAACCAATGCACCTTGATCTGAAAAATAGTTCGCTAATGCTGACACAGTGCTGCCGATTTTGATTCCACGTCTTTCAATTTCAACGGGATTCATTACATGTACGAAATATGGGAAAAGTCTCTCATCACCTCGAGACTGTCGGTCGACACTTTCTTTGGGGCACTTACTGCTGGATTCTTTGCAGATTGGATAGGACGACGCAATACCATCATGCTTAGACACGCTGTCTTCAGCGTTGGTGTGGTATTCTGGGCAGCCTCAACCGTTCTTTGGTCGCTGGCTAGGGTGTTGAATTTGTATCTGCTATTATCAGTCTATACTTGTCCGAAATAGCCCTAAAGACCGTCCGAGGTATCGTTTTTGCCGGATACTCCTTTGCAGTCACTCTTGGTCTTCTGCTCGCTGCATGAGTTGGCTATGCCACCAAAAATCGCTTCAGCTCGGGTTCTTATCATATTCCAGTCGCGATCCGATTCCTCTGGACTATCATCCTTGCTGGTGGACTGTCCCCTCTCCCATAATCACCTAGATGGTTCGTAAAAAGCGGACAGCTCGACGCAGCGGCCGAGGCATTGGGCACAATTCGTGGCCTACCAGTGGACCTGCAATACATCCAAAATGAGTTGAATGAGCTTATCGCCAATTATGAGTACGAGGCAAGCAACATGTAAAGCGGATGGGTAGATTGCTTCAAGGGTGGATAGGCACCGAATGGAAATTTGCGATGAGTGGCTTTTAGAGATTCCCTACACCTGACGCAACAGTGAAGTAAAGATTCCCCGATTAACAAGATCTTAATGCTGAGTCCTGCGTACCCGGGTTCAATTTCATATTCTATTATGGAACAACTTTTTCCCAACAGGCTGGAGTGCCTCAATCCCGCTTTGTCATTAGCATGATTACCACAGTAGTCAACGTCGGCTCAACTCTCTTATCTTTCTGGACAATATAGGAGTTTGGTCGAAGACCATTGCTCATTTATGGTATTATTGGAATGATGTAAGTCAAACTCTGATTTGTATGAATCCTCGCTGATGGTATAGGCTGTGTGAATCCATCATTGCTCTCGTTGGAACCGCTGCACCAGACTCTGTAGCCTCAAGACATGGCCTAGTTGTATTTGTTTCCATATACATTGCATTTTTCGCATCAACTTGGGATCCAGCTGCGTGGGCGATAATTGAAGAAATCTAAACTTTACCGATTCATGCCAAGGCGGTGGCTCTGAGTACCACGAGTAACTGGTCGTGGAATTTTGTCATCGTGAGTCATGTGCACCGCCTCCAAGCTTCCTATTTTACCTTGAATCATCTCATACATCATACCTCCCCTTAAAAAAACCCCCGAACAAATGCTTGAGCGACCCAGGTCCCGCAAAATGTTTTTTCTCCAATCCCGAGCTCTTCCTAGATAAGCGAAAACCAACTCATCTACTCTTCTAGGGACACATCACGCCATATATGGTTGACCAGAACGAAGGAAATATCGGTCCAAAGGCCTTCATTGTCTGGGGTTCGACCTGTTGCATGTGTTTGTCGCTTGCGTACTTCTTCGTCCCTGAGACCAAAGGTCTTTCGCTTGAGCAAGTTGATAAGATGATGGAAGAATGTACTCCAAGGCAGAGCTCGAAATGATATGGCGAAGGGGAGTGGAGCAACGGAGGTTGAAGTTGCTCCTCAGAAGGTGCAGGCGGAGTCTCCAGACAATCGGGCACCGCGAGGTGGAGCTACCCTTGCGACCTTGATAAGATCTTTATTTAACCTAGTGATTAAGAAACGGTATATACTTTTCAAAGTCGCTCAATTAGTCTGATGCTAATTCTTTCTGCCGTCAAGATAGCTTTGTAGACTCATCGTATTCATTGTTTCGCTTCCATCAAGCCGGGACAAAATGTTTGTAAACTCCCGAACATACTCAAATGCCTATTTTGAGACCTCGTAATCCTGATCGAAGGGGCAGAACAATAACGTTACAGCAAAGTCCCTTATTTTATATGTCTAAATTTGTTAGTCAGAATTGATGTATCGAACATAAAAGACGCATTAGATGGTGTCCATTGTGTTCAAGGTGCACACCTGCTATCCTATGTAGAACATGAAGGAGCTGCCGACAAGTGTCTTCGCGCTCAGCTCAGCGATCTTGACTGGTTCTACTCACTAAACCACGAGAGTCGTTGCTGGGATTAAAATTTAGAGTATCAATCTGATCAGCAAGAATGGGTTGTAACTATAAATGGGTGACATATATGTTAGCCCTCTTCTCCTCAAATTGAGCTCGCAGGATCATAATATCCTTCTCATCTGAATTGGCGCTGCGAAAATTAGTAGCGATTGTCCACTGTTTAAACTCCACTGGAACACCTCAAGCATGAATTTGAGTTCGCAGAGAGGCTGACGAAAATAAATCAGTTGCAGATGTACGTCTTTGAACCCACATATCACAAGGCTGATCTCTTGGGTATGTTGACTTTAGGCTTGCCCAGAAAGACGGGATGCAATATTGAAGAAACCTGATGTGATTGATAATGACCCTTCCTGCCAGGGCAATACAAAATTCGCCTCGACATTCTAACCATCTGTCTCAAGTGGCATGAACTCCTCTGGCTTAAAGTTGCTTAGAATTATTGAATCAAGATATTTCAGTCGCTCCATTCTCAACTTTTTCAACCTCGAGTGTCTGTCAGAAATGGATCAGCGCGATTATGTTATGAGCGGTGGGACTGAGTCTCACGGGATGGCCTACACATATCCATAAAACATCAGCTAGAATGCCTTTTTTCTGAGTTGTGTCTTAATGCAGTTGGGGCCAACATGAATTGATATTTGTTGGAAATTTAATAGCCTCGCAAGCTGTATGTCCTCTACCCCCACCATTTGGTGTCGATTGTGCTGTCCAATATGGAAGAAGGCAATGTGCAAAAGGTATGAAGAAGCCCATTTGCTAAAGTTGATCTCATCAAAATAGTCTGCAGCACGCAGACCATTATTAAAGTCATGGCAGTAATGACCATTGCTGTCCGGGACTCGAACCGTAAAGCTAGGCTCCCAAGACGGTACTCGTTGAACTTTTGCGGCATAATCCCCAACATCGTGGCACAAATCGACACAATGAGCCCGAGAAAGTCCTTATCGACCAAGTCTTTGGCTCTTGCAAGACCGCTGAGAAAGTAGGACAGTGAACCTTTGTTATCAAAAGGTAAAAACAATCCAAGTAGTCGTCTAGGATGCGGTGGAGAAGAGCCCGTGAGCAAAGCTTATCTGTAGGAAATTCTCTCTCTGTCTCTAGAGTACGAGAAGTCCTACTAAATACTGGCCGAGGTGTCGTGAAGAATTGCTGGCTCTGTAGTTGTTGTACCTAGTCCTCTTCATGCGGGAGGGAAATGTACTTATTGTGACCTGGGGAAATATGGTTTCATAGGCTTCGCGCAAGCAACTCCAATGATGTACTTGGGCTATGAGGTTCATGTGGTGTGTTGAGATATCTTGACCGTCCCGCCGGGTTTATGAATCTACATACAGTGAGCAATAAGATTGGTATGAGACAAAACAGCACTAACTTGGGTCGCGGCCCACGAATTACTACGGGCATGCGATACGTAGATGCTATCCCTAGTTCTGTGTAACGAAGGCATTGGTGAGCGTCTTCGCTGATATCAAAGGCCGGAGCATTCGACGCGTCACATTTCCTTTTGCGGACACGACAGTGATCGCACGATTGACGCGTAGAACTCTTCGATACTGGAGCTGACATCAAACTACAATTCTAGCAATCGAAGCCTCCAGTCAGATCTGTATTGTAGAAATGTATAATTAAGAGAATGTTGTCACCCCCCATAAGTTGAGATGTGGCACGTGAATATATCGGGATTTGCCCCTTCAAACATCAAGTTCTGCCCTGAGCTTCTCGTCAGGTAGCATTCAAAACGATTCAATTGACCACAATAGTGTTTCTTTCTATGCTATTTTTGTTGTGAGAGAGAACTTTGAGTGTTTGCTCACGGTCTCCATCCAAACATCTTCTTTGGGCTTTCTCTTGCTGAACCATACGTGTGCTGTGCTGAAAGCGGAATCAGCATTTTCCCCCAGGACTCCGACGCCAAACCTTCGACATACTTTCAGATTATATGGTTCGAGTTGTATCGTTCGTGCAGGCAGGAATCGTTGCTATAAATCCCATGCAAGTTGGACTCGTGGAATTTGTGTGATACACTTGCTGTTAATATCAAAGATGTAGCAATCATAGGCTTGTGAAACTTTGTCAGTTGATGCTCGAAGCTCTTGCCCCGGTAAGAAATGCCAGGTAATAACCGTGATACAGAGCACATAACATCTAGACAGCCCAAAAGATAATAATTTTCTTTGCCTAGGGATCTACCCGCTTTATTGCCTTTAAAGTTATAACATAATTTGATATAATATGCCTTTATAAAAGCTAAGGGAATTGACTCAATTATCCTACATAAGTGAATAATTTAAAAGCCGAAACCTAGATTCAAGTCAACAAACTGGTTTGACTGAAACAATTATTCACTCAGTATCTCATTACATGGAAAGCGCCAGAGAAGTAGTAGTAGTGATTCCTAGTTTCTAAGCAAATCTCTTGATCATGACATCATGAATCGAATGATAGGCAACCAGTCGTCACTCTCCTGGTAATTAAACCTCAACGCCATAGCTGTGATGCTCCATCCCCCCAAAATCCATAACGCCTCGCGATGCTTGATCTGAGAAATGCTCGCTTTGTTCTTCATCCTTGAGAAGACCCACTCCCTGTAGTATGCCTGTCGTGCTGCTTACGATACCTCGCTACCAATCCACTGCCCAACCGTTTTCATTCAGGAACTCCTCGCAAGCCGCTCGTAATGCAAGATTTGGTCGTAGGTCTTCGACACGCATAGGTTCACGGGTGAGAGGGTCAGTGGAACTGCGTTTGAGATGTTCCATGATAGAGGCTCGTTCATAAGATTGTCCGGTCCTGGTCTGAAGACTGAATTAGCATACTATGAAAACATGTAGAGATATGAACGTGTGAAGGAAGACTCACCACAACAGGATCATGCATAACACTGAAAGTAATGTCATCAATGATCCAATCTGGAACTTTTCTTCTTCTGCTCTCCAGTCCAACTTCATCAACCATTCTCCGTACCTCCTCGATCTTGTTCCCATATTCATTTTCCACATCCTCTCTATCCCCAATGTCCACTTCCCCTAGTATCCTATCCCGTTCTCTCTCGAGCAACTCCACCATCTCTCCAACCAATCCCTTCCTATTCTTCTCTCTCGTTTTCTCTCTCCTCTCCCAGTCCTCTTTCTTGCAGCGCAGCACCAACTCCGTGATAACCCCAATGCTTCCAGCTCCCTTCCCACCACTTTGTACCTCTTTCACACAATGTTCATGCGCTTTCTTGGCAGACACCAATGCAGCGCCAGGTTGATCGAGTGCGATCTGCGCCTGTGCGAGATGGTAATATGCCTTCATGTTATCTGGCAGCAGTGATATCGCATGGAGAGAATCAGTGATAACATCGTCCCAATGTGCTAGCTTGAGGCGTGACATTGAGCGATTGGTGTAAAGGAGGGGATTGCAAGGGTCGGCATTTATGCTGCGAAATGAGAAGTCAGAGTGAATGGCTTATTATATTGGCTTGAAAGGATGAACATCAAGGGGCCATACGCGTTGGTGTAAAAACCCTCCGCACCATGGTAATCACCGGATTGAAAACATTTATTTCCCTTTTCCTTGTATTCCAGCGCCCGAGCGGCGTCTTGTGGTGTGTCTTTGGCCATGAGTTGCTGTTGGCCACCAATGGGCCGTTTTCAATTTTGGGACGGATGCGGGGTATCGTGTTTGCCTGAAACTGCAGAGCGAACTATGGGGTGATTGTTTACAATAGTCAAGTATGCCTGCTGCCACCCTGCAGATATTAAAGCCGTGATCGAAGCTGATATTGAGGGAGACCTCTTTGTTGCGGGGCTGTGCTCAGCCTTATCACTTTCTCAGGCAGGGATCAGGTGCAGGTATCGGGTATTTTTGCATTCAAAAGATGTAGTGAAGAAGGAAGCTGGGAGTCTATGAGAAGACATGCACGCCACCATGAGTCTTATCGAGATGTGGTCGTGGCGCTGCTGTTGCACAAAGCAAATACACAGTATTTGGAGCTTGAAGCTGTCAGCCTTGTTAGGATTGGTAAGTGCTTGAATGGAAGCTTCGAGAAGCGAGGTCTAAAGATTAGCGAAAGGGCCCATTGTCACAACTATCCCTGTGAATATGTTCGGACGGCTCTGCACAACATCTCAAGCCGACTGTGAATGATTTTAGGATATGATTGGTCTATCTCAAGTTGTCCTTTTGTACAATGTTGTTGGCTGCTATTGGCTGCCAAGCGCTGTCCTCTTCCCACGCCACCTTATGCCATTCCCCGTTTCGACATTCGTTTAGAATGGCTACAAATCAGTTAGCTTTCTGATGAAGGTAGAGAAAATTTACATGAACAGTATGCAAGGGCTGTATAGAGCAGCCCAGGCTGTCAAGCGAAGGGGTCGTGGGTCCCAGCAGACATGCTGAAGGCAAAATTTCGAAATATGCCTAGGAAAGGGGACAGGATAAATATCCACGTCTCTATTCCTTTTTCCTAGGCGTGACAACTTGTTGTGAAAGAAAAACATATAAGGAAACAGTCGGAAACGTACGTTGTCGGATGCTGGAACCTCCTTCACAAAGTGTTCTCCAAGGACTGGGACCTTCTATTAAACTCGTGAGCCATTGGACGTCCATAACCACACCAAGACCACATACGACCATGATATCCCTTCGCACAGCTGGCACAT
The DNA here is from genome assembly GCA_001414415.1 of Hymenoscyphus repandus. NCBI lineage: Eukaryota > Fungi > Ascomycota > Leotiomycetes > Helotiales > Helotiaceae > Hymenoscyphus > Hymenoscyphus repandus. Next base: position 117,530 of record LLCE01000073.1, on the reverse strand, counting down.
CGGAAAAAAAGAAGAGCGCGAAGAATCCAGCAACACCTCCGAAGGCTCCTAATGTCATGCCTCTGTCCCCCAAATATGTTAGTACATTCCCGTAGCTATATAATAGATCTATAGTATGTATTTGTCGCTCGCGATTCAGGTGTTGTCTCTGGGGAGTGTTGCCATTGCACATACAATCTAGTGAAGCTCTTCGCGGTCCAACCACCCACATGTGGGTTGATTGAGTATCTGCCAGCCATCAGCATCTTGGAATTTTACCATCCAAGACATGTTCGGTTTCTGTCATGACATACTTGGGGCCATATGGAGACTTGTAGGTGCTGTAGTCTGGTCTTACTTTCCAAGGCGTAACGCCGGTCGAGGGATGAAACTAAACGCACGAAGCTGTCAGTCAGGAAGTCCACCCGTACGCGAAAGATCAGATGCAGCTACTACGTACTTCGCCTTTCACTGCCATTGTTGTCAATCGAAGGTCAGGGGCGTTATGTTGATTCAATTGGGTTGAATTTCTAGAGAGAGGTCGTCGATAATGGGATTTGCTTCGGAGCTAGCCGGGATCAGCACACGCAGCTAGGTACAGAGTGCTGGTGCACGTGATAGATTTGGCTTGACAGTACCGGGCAGCATCCAAGAGCACTTGTTCCATGGAAGATGAGAGGTTATCAATTATTTGCTTATTCTATCTAGGACCATTTAAGTTATTCTCTCTTACTATATCTTTCATTTGGGTCAAGTGTCCAAACTGAAAGGACAATTTGGCCGATTGTCCCTGAAAATGACAGTGAAAATGTCAGAGAACCAAGGGATCTTGTCCTCTGTGTCTTCCCTACCGACCTTGAAATCCATGCACAACGGCGCAAGTTCATTTTTCTCAGATCCGGACATTCTAAATCATACAAATCGTAAGAGCCACCGTAGTGTTCTCCAGCTTGTCAAGCCAGCCTTTGCAGCTTCTACGCAGGAACGAGGATTCCCAAGACTCAAATCTACGAAAATACCAGGATATCAGGAACATCTTGTTGTAGACGTTTACAGAGGTATCATGTGCTTCAAACTCAAACTCCGGGTTTTCACTTGCTGTGAGCGATTTGATTTTTTGTATCACTTTTTCATGTTTAATATCTCTCCTATCGGCGGCGTTTATTGGTACGAAGATCAGGTGGTGTCGATTGAGCAACACTCTCGCAGTATGATGTATGAAAGCCACCCTCTTTGCCAATATCTTGTCATATCTCCCGTTCACTTGTGTGGCTAGCAATATACCTAATCATGCTAGACCACGGTTTGATGAATAATTTGTGATTGGTGTCTGGAATATGGGCTGAATCGTCGTTGCTTTTGAGATCTCGAACCTTACAGTAAAAGGATGCACGGCGTTTTCAACCCCACGCCGTGGGTTATCATTGAAGGGTCATCCATCTATCTTTTCATCTGTACTTCTTACATTTTCCTCTCATATAGAGTCTCGACTGTTCCTCTCTTAATCCCCAATTTCCATACCCCACAATCTTCGACACATCTTCCCTCCTCCTGCCCGATCTCCGGTACTCGATTATTCCTCTTGTTGCATATGCTTGAAAATTCAGCGATCCCTATTGGCCATACTTCCCCATGCCCGAGGTCCGCTCCTAATCGTGCCGCATTATCGGCCGCCATCTCATCGCTTGGCCTTGCCTCATCCCGAGATTTGCCTTGACAAGAGGAGCAATCGCAACACCACCACCGAGGAAAACACTTCCCCAGTCATCTCTTCGTCCCATCGCCATAAAAGATTAGACTCAACGATCTCACGCCACGGCTACCCCGCATCTCAACTTCCCATATACAACGACCGTCATCCACCCCTCATCAAACAACCTGGGCTTTTGCATCTGCCTGACAGGAATTCAATTTGCGATCCAAAGGCTGGGGAACAGGCACTGCGTCGAAAGAGCGAGTCGAATTGACGTCACGCATTTTGAAAGAACCAACGAGGAACCCATCGAGCCTCACATACGACCGAGATAAAGTGTCGAAGTTAGACTCCTTTGCGCGCTTAGGATTTTGGGTCGCCATCGGGGTTGCACATCTCGCATGTTCGAGGGGTGACTGAACATTGCATACGGCATAAAGAAGCAGCTTCCGCATTGCTGCACAGAACACTCTTACCTCCGTTTGAAGACTAGATGAGACGGGCCAAACAACAAACTTTTCCCACTACTACCCGTACCGTCCGGGACGATCTCATTCATCCCTTTGGCTGCCTCTCGGGCTTCTCTGATTTTCCTACCTCTTATTGAAGAACACGAACTTCCTATGCAACCTGAAATGTCTACACAACGACCTTTCTTCGCCAACTTCATGGCGGCCTTTCGAGCACATTCGGCACTACAGACTGGCAAGGCCACAACAGCATCGACAGGCTCAGCGTCCTCAGTACAACCACATTCCTCATCCTCTCCTTCCCAACCACGGACAATAACGACGGCATCAAAAGGTGCTACCACAACCGGAGCACTCTCCGCCCTCCATTCTCCTCGAACACATAGCACATCCCCTCTATCACGATCGCCAGGCCCATCGCCGTCACCAGGAGAGCCAAATCAAACCGCAACTCAACCACGGTACGTACCAGGGAGGACGACGCGGCGAGGAAGCGATAGCAGTAGCGAAGGCTTCAGAGATGTCCTAGGCCAGGAGAAATGGTACATCGGTGGCCGGACAGCCACGGGCGAGGAGCGATATTTCAAACTAGGAGTCATAAAACGACAACGGAGCGTCGATCGATTAAGTCTTGATAGACTGAGCCTGTGAAAGGATTGAATGAGATACAAATAGCGAGTCCATGATAACGAAGCTAGGAATCGAACACGCTTGAACTGGTTGGTCATGGCACGGCATGGAAGGAGATGGTAACTGTCGTTACACATTTATAGTGGCCCAATGCCCGTGGCGTAACACTGGGGGAAACTCGGAGTTTGGAAAGGACAAACTGGATGGGACCGGACTGGACCAGTCGGGCGACGGATTGCACATATACACATATAACCGCGATATTCATATCGGTCATGACCGTTGTGCTGAGCCTAAATGGGTGCCTCAGACACTAGAGACTAGCACTCCATAAAAGCTCGTTCCAATGCACACCAACGATTACGTTCCCACCTGCCTGCTCAAGATTGATGTGTACTTCCTCCAGGAGATGCAAATCTATATCTATACCTCATAATGATCAGATATTAAGATTAGATCACCATTAGAAACTCTGTAGACATCCTCCGGTTTCCCAGAATTTTCATAATTAAGCTCTATATTCTGTTCCTGGAAAGGAAGAATCAATATATTACTAGATTCGCCCTGAGATCTTGAGTTAGATCGCTGTCTTCGCATAGAAGAACTCAACAGCTTCTCTTATATATATGAGAATGTTACGGTAGATCCTGTGTAACTAAAGAAGAAAACCTATTTGGTTTTCTTAAAGATTGTTCATGAAACAAGGAGCTCGATATCAGGGTCTAGATAAATGTTGTACCTATGTTATCATGCAAAATATCAAATTTATAGCCTATAAACATCGGAGGAAAATTCAAGTTACCTCCATAACTTGGGCAAAGTTTTACTGTACTTGCTCGCAAGAGACCAGCTCGAATCAATCTAATCATCATTAGCCACAAGCAGTCTCCCAAGCAAACCCTCCTTCTCCGTCCACATTCTGCTCAATAGCAGTCATCTGCTCCATAACTTGTCCCATCCCCGACTTCTCCGCCGCAGCACCCGCAACCTCATTCGGCCACGCCAAGAATCTTCTCATATCCGCAGGCACTTCTCTATAAGCGGAGGTGATCCAGTCTAGGTGATATCTCGTAGGCATGGCGCGATTTCTGGTGCCGAATTCCCGATTGATGATCGGTTCCATGATGAGCTCGATGGTGAGAAAATGCACTAGGAGAACGCGGGATGGGATGTTGGAGGTGGAAAGGAAGGTGTTGAAGGCGGAGGGGCACATGCGGATTATGGCTTGGTAGGATATGAGGAATTTGAAATATGCTGGGGAGATAAGTATACATGCACTGTAGATTGCGATTGTTTTGGGCTTACCTTTCAAAGATGATTCGGAGAGAGCTTCTACGATGTTTAGGAGCTTTGGGTAGAATTCTGACTGGACGTTGTCGATGAGTATACGTGGTAACGCTTCGAGGGATCTTCTAGCGGCCTTTACAAGGCTGGGATTTATGATAGGAAGGTCGATTAGTCTTTCTTGCATCACGGTGAAATGGTATTTGTGCGGCAGGAAGAAGGCCATGGGGAGATTTTCAGAAATCAACTGAACGTTGAGCAGCGAACAGCCACGAGTCATTCGAAAAAACTCTTCCATTCCATCAGGCATGTAGGATGATTGAAATGCCAGGAGATAGCATGATGCAAGAAGTGCATCTCCTTCGCTTCCCGTTCGACTCGGCCGGGTAATTGCTTCATTAGACCCTTTGATGGCGAGATGGCGGTGCTGTAGCGCGATGGTCTCGATTGAGACATTTGTGATACGCTGTAAGTGAGTGGCTGCCATTCCTAGTATTGCGTGCATTACGTATTCGTTCTATACTATCATTAGTGACTGGAGATTGTGATGTAAATATAAATTCTAAGTGCACCCTGATATCGAGCTTGTTGATTCTTCAAGTATTTCATGAGTAATCAGACTAATTTTCCTAAAGTCCTCGAACGTAAAGGATAATTGGCTAAATTCTCCTTTCCAAGTACCGAGAATCAGGTTCATTATCTTGAGACACAAAGAACCATCCTCCATATCCTCGAATAGATAGGGGAATGAAGCTCATTATTCTCCCTTGCCATAGAGAATTGCCCTTAATAATCCGGACTAGATAGGAAATACAACTAGATTCCCCACTTTTACAGAGAACAAGCTCATTGTGCTGTAGATGATAGGATAATGTAGGTGGGGTTTTCGCCTATGGTCTTAAGAGTACTTACATGATGTGCTATCAAAGGTACTTGTGATGTCCACGCTACGTCGTTCCCGACTGGTAGATGCGGATACGCCTCCTGCAGAAAGTGGTGAAAGAGCCGCATGTCGGTTAAGGAGAAGACCGTGGGTGTGGCTTGCAAGTTGATCGATGTGACTGGCGTCGGAGCGTACAAGGCGGACTTTTGCAAGGCTGATAGAGTCTTTGGCGCTGGGTAGGTGCAGTTTAATTTGATCTTGATACAATTCGCACATGATGGCTGCGTTTCTTGACACTTTTTGTCGTTAGTACATCGTACTGAGAAATACCTTGTTGTTGCAATTCATACTTTGATCTTCCTCTTCTTGCAATTGAAGCAACCCTGCCTCGACTTCTTGTGACCTTTCCGTGACCTTAAGTTCGTAGTACTACTGGCTGTAACGGGGGCGTTTTTGGTCGTCTTTAGAGGTATCCTCGATATGTTGACCACGTCATCGAGAACTGGTGTAAGTTCACATGTTACTTGTTGCCTTGGTTTTTTACGCGACAAGGCTACAGACTCCCCAGAACAAGACGGAGCGCAGATTTCGGGCAAGCCAGCAAAATGATATGCTTCCATGATGGTATTCGACCCACAATTCGGACTGATATCTTGTGAAGGACTCTTCGAACCAGCACCAACAAGAATGCGAGCGGTCTCGTCTCTTATTGTGCAAAATTCTTCGTGGAAGACCATGAAGTCGGCGTAGTATCCATGATCCATTCTTAGAGCTGAGCAGCTGAAGAGGAAACCAGGATCTGATGAAGGATTGATTCTTGGCTCCTGTAATTCAGGCTTTGAGGGTCGCAATGCGTCCAATCGGTATGATAATGGTTCTTGATCATGACTGCAATTGATATATAACCGTCGAAATGAGGAATGAGTCGTTCATAATTACCAACCATCTGTGAGCCTGGAGTTGATGAGGGTTGAGTTAAGGTTGGTTGCTTCAAGTTGATTCGCTCTACCGGGGGCTGAGCGCTGACATAAGCACCCCTGTCTCTGCCGTCGAGATTTCCTCCTTTTGGCGAACGACACCGTCAAAATCAACAGAGTCGTAAGGCTAGACAATGTCAAAAGAGCCTTCCAATACTCGACATAGATCTTCGAGTTGCATACTGTGACGGTCACATTAGCACGTTCTCTGATGACCAGCCAATACTTCAAGCTTTTTTCTCGACATTGAACAAAGTGTCATCAGAGCAATGTCTGGAGGATCATTATGGAGGAATCTGCCTCTCCTCGAGTTAGGCGGCATTCTCAATGCTACAATGCCATGGAACTTCCTCCAGGGAGATAGGAAATATCTCACTTCATTAGCACTGCTGGCAGTCTATCTAATAGCTAATTTCTGGGAAAGTCAGGTGACCAAGATAGTCAATGAACCATACCTGGTAAGTCTTTCTAGGTTCTTTCAAGATAACTATCACTGATTACTGGGAAAGGATGAGGTGTTTCACATACCGCAAGCTCAAGCTTACTGCAGAGCTCAGTATCGAGTTTGGGATCCTAAGCTCACCACTCCACCTGGCTTATATGCATTCTCTGTCCTATTCCTCAAGATCTTTCGAGGTGCATGTGATGTTGGAGGTCTACGCCTCTTCAATGTCTTTGCTCTTCTCAGTTTGACAGTCTACTCTCTCGAGATTCGATCATTTTTGACAGCCCCATCATTTGTACTGAGATCTCGGAAATTGAGCACGATTTCCAATGAGAGCATACATACAGCGCTCAACATCGCCCTATTTCCGCCGCTCTTCTTCTTTTCTGGACTTTACTACACAGATGTTCTTTCGACACGATTTGTCCTACTTTGCTACCGGCTGTTCCTAGACCGCAAAGGAGTTCAGAATAACTCTGGGAAAGGATTGTACATGAATTACTTCGTTGGCATATTGGCCTTGACTATGAGACAAACAAATATTTTTTGGGTTTCAATCTTTCTCGGTGGGTCTGAGGTGGTGAGGGTCATTAAGACAAATGTTGCTCTATCACCTAAGATTGAGTCAGGTCCTCCGATAACCGACGACACCGCTATTCACACCTACAAGAGATGGGCGAGGGGGAATATCCATGATGTAGTATTAGAAGATGCTGCTATTTTAGGTAAATATCTTCATTAATGTCTATCCAGGCGGTATTCTAATGGTAATTAGACTTCATCCTGATGCCTATATCACTAACTATCGCCATTCTACATCAACCCTTTTTGATCATCTCTAGATTATGGCCTTACATCGCCCTCCTGACCTCTTTTGCCGGTTTCGTCTTATACAACGGTGGAGTCGTCCTCGGCGACAAGTCGAACCACGTCGCAACTATCCACTTACCTCAACTTTTCTACCTCTCTCCTTTCATCCTCTTCTTCTCCGCACCTCTCGTGCTCCCCGCCCTCCTCACACATACTATCATAACTATTAAAACCCTCGCCTCTCCCTTCTTACCAAAACCTACAACCTCAATAACCTCCCCAATTGCCAACAATACTAATCCCTCCATCCGGTATCTTCTCACAATCGCCAACTTTCTCATCATCCAACTTACACTCCTCGCAACTATCGCAATAATCCACTTCAACACGATCATACACCCTTTCACACTCGCCGACAACCGCCATTATGTCTTCTACGTCTTCCGCTACTCTATTCTTCGCGCGCCTTGGGTCAGATATGCCTCAGCACCGGTCTATCTAGCCTGCGCATACGCAGTTTATATCTCTCTTATCTCAAGTCCTAGCCCTCAAAAAGCCACATCAACCGCAATACCGATCCTCCAAACAAGTCCCACCGAGACCCAGTCTTCGACATTCTCATCAAAGAATAGAGTCTCAACTGTCATCATGCTCCTAATACCAACGATCTTGAGCTTAGTCACCGCCCCCCTCGTCGAACCACGCTACTTCATTATCCCCTGGGTCATGTATCGGTTGCACCTCCCCAAAGGTCAGAGAGGACTCTGGTTATGGTTGGAGACTTTCTGGTTTCTAGGAATTAACGCGACGACGGGGTATATATTTCTGTATCGTGGTTTTGAGTGGGGACAGGAACCGGGGAGAGTGCAGAGGTTTATGTGGTAGGATTTTGGTATAGAATGACGCGGTATAAATCCAAATAATCCTTCCTCTCTTCATCCGTCCGAATCCTCATCTAAGAAATCTTTATATAGACAACAAAGAGGGCATTAGAATCTCCGGGCTCCTTCTAGTAGTTCTTTACTATATAACCAAGGGTTTTCTTGGATTTCTGCAAACAATGAATTCAATTTTTACACATGCGAATCAACTTTTGTAATCATCTCTGTGGGTCTGAAGAACATTAAATTTTATTAGTTTCTTGGAAAAAGGGCAATTGATTATCTTACGTTATAGCTTTTGTAAAACGTTATGTTTGCGCGCTCACTTAAAAAAAATGCCTCCACGTGATAGCGCGCCAGAAAAGTGGAGACAGGCACAGACGACATGCTTCATGTCGTCACAATGTTCCTGTGCTACTACATTAAGTCCCGATGTAAGCTACCAATCCTTATTTGCCAGCAATGGCGAAACTCCAAGCAGCGACAGTCTCGAATAAAATTGTACGAAAGAGGAAGCGGAAGGATGTCGAAGAAAACAATTCTCCTTCAACCAGCGCCGAACGAGGTCAAGCCTCCACGAATACCTCCACCATCCCTACTAAAACCCATGATGGCAGCGCAAAACCACGACGTGCTCTTAAATCTAAACAGGATCCTCCTACTCTGGCACGAAACACTTCAACCTTCTCGAATCCAGTAACAAGTGCCATTCCCTGGCCTATCACATTCCAGTCCCTCGAGAAGACGCATAAAGCCTTGAACCTCGTTTTTACTTTTTGTTCGACACGCAAACATGTTGTCACAACATTTGAAACGATCAAGGGTGCTGTGGAAGGTCACATAAAGAGGGAGCTGGAGATTGAAGAGGTTGCGAGGATTGTGGCATTGCGACCTGGCGGTATGAACTTCTCGTATGTCGACGAAGCAATGCTGCAGGTCGAGGTGAAAGGGGCAGAAAGAGATGAAACATTCAAAGGAAGAAAGAAGGACTGGTTTTCACAACATCCTGCGCCAGACATCTCTGTTGGGGGATTGACTGGTGATCACGGACTAGGTTACGAAGGAGGGGACACGGGAGTCGGAAATGAAGCGTTGTATTTCGAGTTCGTAGATGGAGACCTGAAGCGTCAGGTAGAGAACAAAAGGACCGGGGAACCAACAAAGGCAACAAGGAAGCTCCGAGACGAAGAATTGAAGATGCCGGTGTTCAGTCAGAAGCAACTGATGAGCTTGATCGAGAAGCGAAATACAAAATTTGGATATGCTATTAATGCGTTTTTGAACCGGTGTGAGGCCGAGCTCACTGACCCTGAGGAAACCTTGAAGAGAGAGTCTGAAGCATATATCCCTATGCCAAGCTCTTCTCGAAGTACAACACCAAAACAAGAAATTAGCACTTTGCCCTGGTCAATTCCAACAGAGCGTAAAACTGTGTCTGAGATTGTTACTGAGCTAAAGGAAAGCGAGTGGTATACAGGGCAAATTGTTCCTGATGGCCACCGGGTATTTGATCCCCAAGAAGCAATTTATGGCGACCTGAATTTTCTTTTGAGCCAAAACCTTGTGAACGCTCTTTACAACACGAAGAATATCACACAATTCTATGCACACCAAGCTGAGGCCATCAACAATTTGCATGACGGTCACCATGTCATTGTTGCGACATCCACGAGTTCGGGGAAGTCATTGATATATCAAATTCCCGTGCTTCATGAGCTCGAAAGAGATCCTAACACAAGAGCCATGTATATATTTCCAACCAAGGCTCTTTCTCAGGATCAAAGACGGAGTCTGAAAGAAATGATGAGATTTATGACCGGTTTGGAGGAAACCATTGTTGAAACATTTGATGGCGACACGGACATGAGGGACCGCAATATAATTCGGGAAGAGGGACGAATCATCTTCACCAATCCCGATATGCTCCACATAACCATTCTTCCACAAGAAGATAAATGGCGCACATTTCTCAAGAATCTGAAATATGTTGTAGTTGATGAAATTCATGTCTACAACGGCTTGTTTGGCTCACATGTGGCTTTCATAATGAGACGCCTGAGAAGGATATGTGCCGCCTTGGGCAATCGTCATATCAAATTCATCTCTTGTTCCGCTACTGTAGCCAATCCACAAGAACACTTCAAAACCATCTTTGGTATTAATGATGTGCGTATGACAGACTTCGATGGTTCCCCTTCCGGGAGAAAGGAATTTCTGTGTTGGAACACACCGTACAAAGACCCCGCAGATCCTTCTAGTGGCCGTGGTGACACACTCTACGAGGCAGCACGCCTATTTTGTCAGCTGATCCTGCGAGGTGTTCGTGTTATTGCGTTTTGTAGGATTCGGAAAGGGTGCGAGGCACTGGTAGGAGCCGTGAAGCAAGAGCTAGCTGCTCTGGAGCGATCCGATTGTATGGCTCGAGTTATGGCTTATCGCGGAGGATACACGCCTCAGGATAGGAGACGCATTGAGAGTGAAATGTTTGAGGGAAAGTTGATGGGAATTGTTGCAACCACTGCTCTCGAACTTGGAGTAGATATTGGCTCTTTGGATGCTGTCATTACTGTTGGCTTCCCTTATACCATAGCAAATCTGCGCCAACAAAGCGGCAGAGCAGGGAGGAGGAATAAGGACTCCTTATCTGTGCTAGTGGGAGACTGCTTTCCCACTGATCAGTACTACATGCAAAATCCTGATGAGATATTCACGAAGCCGAATTGCGAGCTTCAAGTTGATCTACAAAACATGCTAATTTTAGAAGGCCACGTTCAGTGTGCGGCATTTGAGATGCCTATCCGTCCAGACGAGGATGCGGTCTACTTCCCAAAAAACCTGAAAGATATTGCAGAAGAACGAATGATACGAGACGAACTAGGGTTCTATCATTGTGCCGATCGATTTCGACCTGTTCCGTCCAAGTTCGTTGCCATTCGCGATGCCGAGGAAGACCATTTTGCTATCGTGGACATAAGCCATGGCAAGAATGTTATTCTAGAAGAGCTCGAAGCCTCTCGAGCATTTTTTACGCTTTATGATGGGGGAATCTTTCTACACCAAGGAAATACATACCTAGTCAAAGAGTTCAATCCCGAGAGAAAGATCGCAAAAGTTGAGCTTGTTCGGGTGGATTGGACTACGCAACAGCGCGATTACACAGATATTGACCCTGTTGAGACTGAACAAATATGCCGGATACCCAAATCTCTATCAAGGGCGTTTTATGGTTCGATTAAAATTCAGCAGAATGTCTATGGTTTCTTCAAGGTCGATAAAAGGCGGCGCATCCTCGATGCAGTACAGGTTGAGAACCCCCCAATCATCATCTTCAGCAAGGGCATGTGGCTTGATGTTCCTAAACAAGCTCTTGATATTCTTCAAGATCGTCAACTCAACATTGCTGGGGCTATTCACGCTGCTGAGCATGCAATTCTTAGTCTAATGCCCAATTTTGTAATCAGTATGCCCGGTGATGTGCGCACTGAATGCAAGATTGGCATCAAAGAGTTTGCACAGAAGGAAACTACCCGCAAACGTCCAGCTCGTTTGACGTTTTACGATGCCAAAGGTGGAGCAAGTGGCTCCGGTATCAGCACAAAGGCATTCGAATTCATCGACCTCCTTCTCAAACAAGCAGTACGACGAGTCGAAGCTTGTCAATGCCATGAAGGTTGTTTGGAGTGCGTGACATCTGAGTCATGCAAACATGCAAATGAGGTTATGAGTAAAGCGGGCAGTGAAGTCATCCTGAAAAGTATTCTAAATATGGAGATCGACATCGATGCCCTTCCTATGGGTCCCGAGGAGGGCACACCCGTGGGTATTGAGACTGTTGTGCTGGCTCAGCCGGTGTTATCGCGAGGCCGGATAGAAGTGCATGAAGTTAAAAGGGGCTCAGGGAAACTAGAGAGAGTTGTTGTTGATGAAGTTGTTATTAAGCAAGAACCCGAGGATTGATTGCCAATCTATCACAGCTACCACCATTTTATGGATTGTTGAAATGAGTAATGATTGTACACATACTAAGAGTAGGCGTCAATCATTGATACATATGATGTGAGCATTTGTACAACGTTCATTCGAGCATTACATGTGAGTACTAACGCTTATTAACAATGACAGTAAATCTTAGATACAAGTTAGCTCTCTCAAACCAGATAAATTGCTAAGGGGTGGCAAAGAGACAACACGAAGTTTTTGTGTACCTAGATTGAGTGCCTGGGCCTTCGATCTTTATGCACTTATGTCTAATTGTAGAGATGCCAGGATGAGTAATGGCCTACTGAATTGGAGGAGCAATCGATCATCTTTTTTATCCGTTTCCTAGAGATAATTATCTGTTGTGAGTTATAAAAAGTGGCCGAAGTTCTTAGGTAGGTACGAAGAGTGTAATATATCTATTCAGTAGGCATACCAGTGCTCGTATATCTTCAAATTCTTAATATTCCGAAAGCCAAAGCCGAAACATTCTAACATGATGACCAAGATCTAATACCTTAATGAAAGCTTAAAATCTTAGAAATGGGTTGTGCTGTGGTTAGAAGCAGTGACGAGAGGAGGTGGATCACGTGAAAACGCTAGTAAGTGCTATTTTAGTTAACTTACTGCCAAACCTTAAACCCACCTCGTCCGTCTTAAGTTATTGTGGAACAAGTCAGCCACTGATTTACATCATAGATATCTATCATCACCTGTTCAAGCAGTATTCTTGGCAGACCAGACAATGATGGTCGAGCCACAAATTCCCTGGAACTCGCAAACTTGAAAGACTACAGGTAGCCGCTCTGCGTTTATTGCTCTATATTTCCTAGAACATTGAGCTAGCTTCTGTTTTTCTGGGACGTGAAATTGGACTGACTCTTCTGCACATTTGAGACCATCAAGCTTGGAGTCTCTTACCCATAGAGCTGAATCAAACTGATTATCCAATGAGCTCCAGATCATTCAGTTTGCTTCTCTGCACACGAAGAAATCAACACCATGTATGTCTTAATTTACATAAAGTACTTGCCTATGGTCGTATCTTCTTGTGGGTGTTAACAATACTAAACAGGCTGTCCCATTTACATGACATCTCACATTTATCCACACAGCCAACTTCTTTCAGCGGAAACATTCACTTTTTGCTCATATATTGACAGCTACCATTTTTAGAGTGGAGAGATCTTGGCCCCCGTCAAAAGACAATTATAACCATCTTCTATCGAAGAGTATTTGTTATCCTATGGCTTATAGTGAACCAGCTTTAGATAAACAACTACGTTTTCTATAAACATAACCGCAAAAAGAAAAAAATACGAAATTATGTTAAGAAGGGGTTTTTTGGAAGGAAAAATGTGGTAAAAATGTGCTGCGGTGGAGTGTGATAGGGTCATTCCTCTGATCCTCTACGTCTTCATCGTCTAAAAGGCTATCCAGATGAGATCAAAAGATATAGGCCTAAATGAATTCGATACTGTAAATCGTTATCCTTGCCATGAAAAAACGCACTCATCCCCAATCTTTAGAATTAGAACCATGGAGGTTCATGCCAGGCTCGCAGGGATCTTCTGAAAATCGGATTTGAAATCTGTTCAGGTCCTCGTTGTTCAGCACAGCGTGATAGAGAGACTCGGCCTGGCCATCGACACGACCGAATCGAAATTCGAATATATTTTTGTTTGGATCACAGTCGTTCATTTCAATGAAAGCTTCCAACTCGTAAACAACACACTCTTGGAAGAATTCAGTCCATCTCTTGTATCTCATAAGACACTGGGGTCCGCGTATCTGCAATACTCGGCTCACATAATTCTCATTCTGCAGATAATCGTGTCGATTCCAGATTGCCGAGATGCGAACACCTTTGAAGGTAATCTATGCGCAGCTACGAATCTGACTCAGAAAATTCTGGGCATGGGCATTCTTGAAGAAAGCCAATTTTGCTGCCTTGACCAATTATTCTCTTCCGGCTCACTCAGCAAAACTGCAAACACTGCTCCAGTTCGGGCCTTTTCAAGAAAATTGTTAAGAGTAACGGATGGATGAATTCGGGTTACCTAGAGGGCGCAGTTCTCTTGTGGTGACAGACCATCCATTTGGAGAGCTGCAGATGCAGAATGAACAATGCCAAGATATGTAGACCCTTGGGGGTTCTGGATGAGGACTTTTCGTTCAAGGATCATGTGAGATGGCCGAAAGTTTCTGAGTCTGATTTGGGTCGAAACTAGTGCGATGAGGCCAACGTCTTTTGCCATGATGGTGAGATTCACAATATCCCGGGCTTTATCCACAGGAAACATCCGACTTGCCGCTTGGTTTTCATCCCGCTTACCAACAGCAAGAGAGTTTCTAATGGCATTAGTCCCTGAAACATAGAACTGTTGGTATGACTTACAGCACAACAACGCCTTGCTTAGGTCTGTAAATCTCAGGCTTAACATCTTGAGCAAGAACCATGGCATAGGTACAGCAGGAAGCTCGTGAAATACTGTCGAGGCTGGGCGGTAGCTTTTGTTCGTCATTCTGAGTGAGGCCGGTATAGAACTGGGGCTTTCTAATCACAAAATCTGAGAAATTAGTGTTACGTGGTCTAATAGGCAAATTGTGATGACGGTCTTGTACCCGCTACTTAGGTGATTGGCCAACTTGTTGTGAATTCTGAACCGGGTCGCATACTTGAAACCAAATTGAATTTACTTTAGAAGACGACCAAGAGGCTATCAACCATCAGCAATGAGCTTCATGATATGGAGAAGAAATGAACTTACTTTGTCCCTCGCTGTAATTCCATGGCTGTTTGGGATGTAGTTATGATTGGTTATATAGGAAAGGTCGCCGAACATCGGAAGCTGTCGTGCGCCATAGCAGAATGAATCTGGATGGTCGTCTAATGTATAGTAGCCTTGGAGCTTTAGCCAGCCTCTACTCCCTGCGTCGGCGCCCATCCGGGTTTGCAGTACCGGGTTTTTCTTGAATTTTTGTATGTCGAATACTCGAGAAACCATGGGCCTATTAAGATTGACTTCCATCAGGTTTGTTGATGATACGAACAGTCCTTTATATCGTTCAGGGTGGAGCTCATTTGCGTGACTGGGCTTACTGAATGGCGAGTGTTCCATTACCTTACCTAAGGTACTGGCCCAGAGGTTCGATAAACTGCCTTGTCTACCATTCTCTTCACTGTTAGCTATTGCATGGCAGTTTGAGGCTAGTTCAAGAGGTGCTAGTTCCTTCCACAGCTTCGTATCAACTCATCTTGATTTTCGCGTCGCTGGCGGAGACGAGGGATCCATGATGGTGCTAGCAGGAGTTGTTGACGATTTTGTTGACTCCAGCCGGAGGTAATTGAAGTAGAAGACTGATGGGATATCTGAGTCGAATCTGCAAGATATAGCAGAGCCTGACACGGATATCTACTGCGAGTTGCCCCGAGATTTGCAAGATACTTTCAGATCCAAATTCAAAGTGATTGAGGTTGAGTGGGAGATTCAGAGTCAGAAAAGTTGACCTTTAGGGAGCTCAGCCCAGTCACGAGGCTGAAGTCACTCAAGCAAGTTGGGGCACACAGCGCTAGCCAACCAGGTGTTACAATTCTGAGCTCTTCGACTGATCGAGCTAAAAGCTTGTGAAATCTTTGTCACTGGCGAATATATTCTTGTTCATAAGCAAATAGAACTATAGGGGCTCTAGTGGTGACCTGAGACTGGTTTCTTATCTCATTGGAGGAGCTATTCTTCGAGCTCAATTGTTTTGATCGTAAGCTATGCTTAGCGAACTTGAGGAGGTAATCCGCTGGCCTATCGAAGCAGAAGCAGAATTCGGCCATCTATATGTACATTGATGACGGTCTCTAGTTGTAAACTTCTATGTGCCATTCCAATCGTTCTCTACAATTCTTGACCTGTGACTTCCGAAGGTCGAAGGAACCGCCGATCTAACTGTCAATATACGTCGTAAGTATCCAATGGTGGCTACAATACATATGGAAGACACCTCGAGATCTACAGTAGTTATCGTATCTAGCTACCAACTATTTGACCGTACAATGAATTCAGTTAACTATATCACAATGCGCGGTATTTCTACCGGGGGGGACTCGATGGTGATGTTAAAAATAAATACTTGCCGACAATTCTGGATACTCGAACATAAATATCTATCTGCTTGCAGATTGTTTGTGATCCACAATAAGCCCAATCTATCCATTTACATATCCGTACTATACAGTGAAGAAACTGTGGTATGTGATGCTGGGGTACCAGCAGGCTTCCTGTTTGGATACGGTCTTCGTCATCTACATTACCATTGTTAGATTGCCATGAATTGCAAGACTTCGAGCAGTTGATCTAATACCGCTGCGTTTATAAGGGTTCAGTTGTCTTCTGTGACGAGCTACTGACCCTAAATTCTCCTTGTGGGGCCAGAACATTAAATTTTCCTTTTGACAATAACGCAAAAATTCGTTGTATTCTTTTGGCTATTGGAGACACTCTACCGTACCGGTCTCTATGCTGCGAGATGCCCCACAGTGTATGTAGACTTCTGCCATCAGCTCTCATCCACTTTGTAACCTTCGACACGAACATATACATCTCCGGCCTGACCAAGGGGTCTGCGTTATTTGGTTTGTGCCTCGCTTGTTTTCGCTTCGTGGAAATTTGGTGCTGGGAGGGCTTGACAGACGATTTTTTCGAGGAAATATTCGTTGAATTTGAATGAGTTATCAATACTGATTTTGGAATGTGCAGTGAGGAGAGAAAAGAGGAAAGGACTATTAAAAGCTGCATTGAAATCCAGGGGTTGCCAGTCGTATGATACGAGAAAGGGAATAAGAGAGTCATTGTATGGATTCCAATCCTCATCCGCTACAACCTGTTGTGTGGTTTCCTTTCGCCAAAGATCGCAAGCTAAAACCTTGGAGGGAGACTCTAGCAGCGTACTCCCTTTTCTATATTCAAACGATAAACTTTGAAGCATTGATTTAAAGTCTTTTTCTCAGGGTATTGCATTAATTCGCATTGTGTTACCCGTTGTTGGGTCCTGGACGAGATTTGGTGAAAGTCCTTCAAGGCGAGCAAGTAGCAGGCTCAGACTCTTTTGTGCCCAATTATCTCGCAATAAATGGTCGCCTGTTTGCGTTTTTGAAGACAGAAACATCTCATAACTGCTGGAAACAATATCTTCAGTTGCAATTGTTGATTGTTTGGGCCGGCAGCGTTGTTGCGATGGCGGACGTGTTCAGAGTGGGAAAATGGGCAGAGAAGAGTGGGTAGCGTAGTTAAGGCTCCGGAGAGCCACTAATGCAGCACCCTATGGATTCTATTAACTTTAGCTGCTTGTCTCTGTTCATATGGTTGTCATAATTTACAAAACATCTGTCCTACAACCATCTCGTTCAGTATATGCGTATTCCTGCTCTAGCTTGAGATCCAAGACTAGAGCAGAAGGGATGACCTGCTTTGCACTAAATACTACAGGAGGCTATCGAAGCTTAAGATTAACGCCCATGTGTCGGCATTTAATTCCGCATGAAGAATATGAAAAGTTAATTGCATTTCCGCGTCACTCGAAAGTCAACATCCATCACCAATTTTGATTCCCTTCAGCTATTTAGAGGCTTTCAAGGCCTTTCAGTATTCCCACTCAGGTTCCGCCCCAATATGCTAGCCTGTTCTCCCCTGTGCCACTCTCTTTACATAATGAAGAGACTGCGGCTTGCAGGATCACAAGGATCGGGACCGTACCAAGCACGAACCTCATCTGAATCATATCGATCTAGAATTCCTCCAAGGCACATTTGCGCTTGTCCATCGATTCGGTCGAAGCGAAATTCCATTGTCTTTCTGCCTGGTGAGGAAGAACCGATGTACAACGCTCGATCACCTTCGAAGACACAGATGTTTCTAAAGAAGCGGCCCCAGTACTCCAAAGTCATCAAGTGATCGGGACCATCGACTCGGAGAACACGAGTTTGCGGTCCTTCCCATCTGAGATGACCATTTCGATTATATTTGACCTGAACTCTGCGTCCGTGCAGCCACATACCATAGATCCGAGGACGAAGGTAGAATTGGCGGGCATTGCTTGCCTCTTTGAAGATCAATTTTGCTGCAGAATATGCGTGCTCAATATCTGGACGGTTAATATAAAGAGCTGCAACAGAGCCACAATCGATGATATCGAACATATCAGCCACAGTAACAGTCGGTGAGATATTTGTTAACCACAGAGCACAGTTCAACTCGTCCTGCAGCCCAGGGACCTGGTTGTTGTAGGAACGTGAGCTAGAATCACCTTGGTATCTGCGATTGTCCATCTTGGGAGGGCCTTGACTCTGTGGAAAGTATGCTTGTGTGCGGAGCCTAGTCAACATATCTGACGGCTGAAAACTGGATGGCCGCTGTATTACTGCCATGTTGCCATCAAATCGATGCTCAAGGAAAGGGCCTGGAAGAGCGAGAGCTGTGGACAAACTATTGTTTTGATTTCTGAACAGCCCAAAGTTATTGACACTATTCACAGTCGGCCCAAAAGGTTGGCGTTGTATGACAGGAGCAAGGCCTTTGTTCCGACCAACTGGGTTGTTTCCAAGACCCAGATTTGCAAGTGAAGTCTTAAAACCCTCTGTGCAATTCATGTTGGCAGAGTTGAACTCATTCTCTTGTTGTAGTTCAACCTCGCCCACCATAAAACGTTCAAGGGCCTCAACATTACCCTCATCCGTGGCTCCAATAGCTCTTTGAACTACTTGCTGATTTTGGACGGAAGGTTCACGAAACATGTAGAGACTGGAATGGCATGCTGAGTCTCTTGCTGCTTGGAGCTGGTGGCTGTGAGACTCCCCCTATCATATCATATTAGTTATTGTTGTGTGCTTTTTAGGCTAAACACGTTTCATTATTGACTTACCAAGCAAATATTGGTCTGGACATTTGCGTTACTAAAGCGAGACTCGCTTGGATCCTGTGTAAATTCTGCTCGGTTAAGCGGTTTGCTAGAAGTTTTCGTAATATTGGCGATATCAACCGAGCTTCTGGTGAATCCTTCAGCGAATAGATTACCTGGAATCTGAGAGCTAGGCCCATAACAAAGTCGATTTGTCATCGTACCGATGGGTACACCAGGGAATAAAGAGCTAACCTGTGCCCTAGTTCGTTTCGAGTCTCCTTCATTGAAGGAATGACTTGTTGGTGCTTGTAATACGTGTAATGCGTTGTTGGTTGAAACCTCAGGGGCAGTCTCCGGGGCTCCTTCAGTTCTTGAAGGTGGACCGGCTGAAAATACGTCTAATTGACCTCTAGTTTGATGGCCAGCAGCTTGAGCCTGCCCAAAAAGGTCGTGGCTGGTAGCTTGCAGGCATCCATTTCTCTGATGGGGCCGCATCTTTGTTTGTGTGGTAGGGGGGTAAGTGAAGAGGGAAGCTTGATATTGAAAAAAAAAATTAATTTTTGAAGATATTGGAAGGATGAGAGAGAAGGGAGAAAGCTATCGAAGTTTGATAAGTTGTGAAGAAATTTACAGATCGAATGTAAAGGCAGACGCTAGTCTATTGTGGAAAACAGCTGCCGCTTAAGGGGGTTTTCGGTCCGGTGATTGATCAGTGATAGATCGGCGATTATTCCAAGCAATCTCTTGGTCTCAATTCACGCGAGTACAAATCGGCTTCGTGAATTCTTAAGCAGTGATTGTATCGAACTCCTCCAAAGTCGAGGCCACTATTGGAGAGGATTGGATACGTAAAATTCACATCAACCATGAACCGTCATTGGTTATTTCATACCCTTGAGAACGTCTACGGACAGCTTAAAATAGCGAGACAATAAATTCACCTTGATAGAATTAAGGATACTGGCAACAAGATGAGACTCCTTCAAGCACTGCTTGTCTCAAAAAATTGATGCAGTATTCCTTGAGAAATCCAGGAGGTAGCACCGTGAAAATAAAGCGTGTTTAGATCACAGGTCGAATCAACTTCTTAGATAGCTCAGAACTGTAGTGTGGAGGTGTTATCGTGGGGTCCTGGCTCAATGAGCCTGATACAACATGGCGGAAAGGTTTAAGGGAAGCAGATAAATTTGTTTAGTCTGAACTCCAGGCCACTTCAACAGGTTACTAAACTATACATACTTGAAGAAAACTTATATTCTGGCGATTTGCTAGCTCAGAAACACTAAGAATGGTACTTTCCTGGTAACCCTTGCAAACCTCTGACAAACAGAATATGATCTCGGGATATCAAACTCCTGTGGCCGTGAGATTAGGCCCATAATCAATCAAGGTCCTGCCGTCGACAAGTAAACTTTCCCTACTACTCAATTATGGTCTGAAGGAGCTTCAGAGGGTTCTGCTAGCGCAACCCGCAGGCGCTGCAGATAATATAGGGTGAGCGGAGTAGGTAGTTAATAGACACTTGTCTTTTATTAAGGAGAGCTCCTGAGAGCAAGTTAAATGCAGGTTCTCCTGTCACTAAGCGTGCTAGATCCACAGGAGAAAGCGCTATATAACGTGACATCAACTTATATGATTCATAAGCAAAAAGCAAGGAAGTTGTTTGTTCCTCTAAGATTTCAGATAAACAAAGTCTCTTAAACAGTTATCAGATCAAGGCTCATTGAAACAGTAAGTTGCTTATGTGAAATCTTGAACAAAATGAATGAAATCTGATATGTTACTAAAGTCACATATATCGTCAATGAATATCTTTGACAAGCGGCATGAGAGGCCTCCTGAAAGTGTGATTTCTTATCACAAAGCATGTAATGGTTTGTGGATGTGTTTGCTCTACTCATAGGAACCAAATTGTTTGTTCATGAGTGCACCTACCTCGCTGATTTTGCATTCAACACGTGTAGCTCCGACATAAGTATTGATTCTCTTTTATATCCATCCTAGCGTCTTTTTGGTCAATGGATCTCACCTTGCGCAACATCTTGGGTGAATGCGCTTTCCTTCTCGTCTCTCCTCACAAAATTGATTCCATCTAGAATCCTCATCCTGCCAGCTACACTGAGCAATTGCTTTCCTCCAAACCCCCTAACTTGTGATTTAAGCGTTCATGCGTCGAGTTGAAAGTCTTGGCTTCCAATTCTCGCTCTCAGCCGCGCGCATCGGTACCTCCTATATCTGAGGGTGACAAGTAAGAATTTCCCAGGGTACTTGACTAGCTAGTGGGATCAATCGGCTAACAGTGATTTTGTAGCATTCAATGCCACAGCTTTTAACTATATCGTTGGCATCATTTCTCACTATCTCTGAGAGTGCGGACTCGTAAGATGTAGTGGAAGAGCAAAGAGCAAACCCAACTCAGTCAAGGACGAATACTGCAAAGATCCCTATGGAAACCGGGATTGGACACTGGCCGAGATTTACGTTCGCGTGGAGTATATTAAGCGCATTATGGAAGTTGGGACCATATGTCTCTCTAGATTCTGAATTGCTTCTAACCTATCAGAACCTGCCGCCGAGAATTCTCCCATCTTCAATCGATTGATCCGTAAAGATATCTTGCGTATCCACAACTATCTAAGTTCCTCGGACAGTTAGTCTCAACACTACCTTCAATATCATACTTCGCTAATTACTATCAGAACTTCCTTCCGGTGGTTTGCGAACCGTCTTTCCCTATCTCATTCCAGAATTCGACAGTTCAATGCTGCTCGACTCTGATAAGCCTTTGAAGTGATATCGAGATCCAGCACGGGATCCTAAAACCCAGTTTCTACTTGATCGCCTCGCCAATGAAGTTGCCTTTCCTGAACCTAAGGAGGTGAGATTAGAACCCTGGCAGTGTTACCAAGTTCGAGTCTTTACCAGAGACCTCGAGATATTCAGATCCACAGATGGCTGACACTTTCCCCACTCAATATGGATTTGCGGCGTTCTCCAACCCAGCAGACTTCGACACCCACTCTAATGAGCAACAGCAAGTCAAGTTACCTCCATACTTCGTTAATAGATGCAACTCCTCACCATCTACAGCTAACCCAGCTGCGACTGTTCCAGCACACAGATTTAACGATGCAATTGATCAAATACACAAAGAAACCAGCATTCATACTGTTGGTATGAGGCACGTAAGAATTTCATAAATCGAGCCACAAGAGCAGGAGAGAAAGTCTTGAGTTCCTTATCTTCTTTTATCTTGCCATCCTAGACGCTAGAGCCTCCCTATATATATTATATCTCTCTGTAGCCCAGCCATACGGAGTTTCCATCGGTTACCCCGCCGGGGCTTCCAAGTAGTATATCAATGGCTTTTCTTCACGGATATCACCGTACCTATTAACACATACCATCGGGTGGACAAATCTCTATCTAGTCGCAAAATTAGAGCAAGCGTATTCAAATTGGAACTTTGAGCGAGCTTCTTGAGTACAATTTCTGTGGTAATTCCTCGGTATCGGAGCTATATGTGGAGCTCGTCACTATATCATGCTCGTAGTTCCCTTGACAAGAATTTTAAGCTAGGCTCGCGGTAAATAATTGACGTATTTATAAATCCTAGGAACATATAATATCCAAATCTGACGTGCTAAACTCTCTAATACTTCCGAAGAACCAGAGACCAAATTTTGTAATCAGGCTAGGTCAAAGCCGTTGTTCTTGTTCCCCAAAGATGGCATATAATGGATCAATGGTTAAATGTGTGTAAATTATGGCCATGTATCCTTAACTCACCCCTACAATATCTTTTTGTCGAGGGCAATCACGTTCCCAGATTCTTTCTCCTTCTCAAAGGTTATAGATACAGATGTGTTTGAACATTATTTGGTCAAGTGGCTGTACTAGGCTTGCTCAAACCACTGTCCAGTTGAATTGATGCTTGAAATGCATTGCGTTATTTTTTCTGACAAACAGCAAACTGACAATAGTTCTTATGCTACGGTGTGGTTCAAATTTTTAAGGCAACTTACACACACATAGACTGTCCATGCTCAATTCACCCAGCTCAACTAAGAGGTGCCATGGAATGTTAATCAACTCCCATTTACAATTTCGCTTGACCCTTTCATTTTCTTTAACTCTACTTAGTCCTCTACTGTAAAAAGGTGTTAGCCGTAAAATCCACTTGTTTCTGTAGTGGTAGGTGGCGATTCACTGTGGCAAGGAAAGCTCTGGAATCTTATTTATCAAGTGGCAAAGAAGGATTTTTATACCTGGAATATAAGATGACCACCCTCTATATAAGAGGCCATTCTTGGCTGTATTGTAAAAAGCAGTCGTGCTAGTCAATACCAAAATTTCAACTCCTGTACGGCTCTCAAAAGGGATATCGCCATAATGATTAATATAAGCAAGCAAATAAAAGAGCAATATGCGTTGCACATGATAACTCACATTGGTGGTTCATTGAATACAAACACTACATGCTTAGCTAATAGTGAATTTTTTCTTACCTAACTCATGGCAGTAAGAAGACTCTGCCTTTTAAAGGACCAAACAAGCTCGCGTAATAAAGCAACTGACTCTATAAACAAGAATCGTGAGGTTTTAACGTTGAGCCACACTTGTGGGACTCACTGCTCTTATTAAGCTCAATATGATGTAAGGTAGCCCTGAAAATTTGTCTGAAGTTCCTAATAAAAAAATCGAAGTAGTTTCGAGCCTTTTACGGGGGTTCTAAGGCCCTGATTAGGTTAAAAAAGAAGAAAAAAGCGGCAGCGGGCCATGTGTTTAAGTGGGACTTGCAGGGTGTATTCGCTCTAGTGTTGACTTCCGAACGTGAACCGATGACCTACTGCCACCAATCTTCTACAATAAAACACGACAGGGAAAAAATATGACAAATTATTTTATCATGGATTCATGCGATTCAGTAGATCAGGAGAGCCTTTTATGCTTTATTTGCCCAATGCCAACAGTTTGTATCTCTATTCGCGTCCTCACAACGCTTATCTAATCGGTTGTCTAGAAGCTTATTACGAAGCTTCAATCAAAAATGCAGAGGATAAGCCGGTTATTCAAGACTCACGAAGATGATGGTAGGCTATAGTGCACTACTAATGATATACCAGAGCTAGTGACTTGTAAGTCTCGAGCCTAGATTGGCCAAGGAGCGTACGAATTAGATGAATTTGCTCCTTCTCGTCTGAACCTTATCAATGCGGAAAAGGGCATCGAACTGCTTAAATTGCAATTATCTTGTGTAAGTCAAGACTTTATAGCATACTTATGAGTATTCGAAAGCTAATCTTGAACCGCGGGAGGATTTTTGAAAAATTTGAGATGAGCCCTCAGTGTGGCACGACATATGCCAATTCTATTGATTCGCTGGTCAACCTTGGCTGAAAGCTTTATTTCCACTACCATTTGTGTCGTATCTACACTGATAATAACACAAAGTATGCCCAGTGTCCGGTGTTCAAGCAGTCTGTCCTTCCTTAGAAAATGCCATTGAGCAGCACTGCAAGGCGTCCAACCAAGCAGCTTATCCTCGACCCCCCGGCAGGAATCTTTATCATACCACAGATAAGTCATAACCAAATGTGGAGAAGTCGTGCTTTCGTATACAGAACCAAAATTCCGTTGTCAATGACTATGTCAGCGGCAAGAGGTAGATCAACTAGACCAGCAAGTCAGGGCAGTCAGACGATTATTACCCTCAGCAGCGAGCAAGCAGCACCAAGACAAGGCTTCGTTTAGGGGGGCTTAGGTTGTTGTCCCACTCGGCGGCCAGGAGCCGGCTTTTTGCCCCCCGTGGAAGTTGACTGGAGGTCATCGGCCACGAAATGAACACGCCATTGCTCGTGCTCGGGAGGTGGTCTGGACCCCAACTCAAATTACGAAGGAGAGATTAGCGTGAGAAGGATACAGAACGCTCAGATTCCATCACATGCTAATTTTGCACTTCATATCAGTGGAGTACCTGTGCAAGTAACCTGCGCGGAGATTCTACATTCGATTACCGAAGGCAAGGTTTTCGCGTTTAATAGAGTCGATCCTCATTCAAGACATGCAGAAGCAGCTGCCAACATCACGTTCATAGACAGACCTGGCGTTGAGAATATATGCTGAAGAGCCTGCGATATGGTATCTAAGTTAGTGGTAGCATGGTTGGCGTCAATTGGAATCGAATCATCGCTGACCCCTCCAATCGCTGGCAATCAAGAGTCGTTAAGGGTGCTATTATACTAGTTCCAGATTTAAACCCTCAGGAGGCTATTTGGAACATCTTAAAAGCCCGTGTTAAGAAGAGAACGTGGTATAATAACGAGGAGTATAAAAGGGTAATCCAGAAGGAATATAGCTGATTACACTAGCAGAAGTGCGTGCGCGTATACTTGAGATGCCTCAAAGGATAGACCAGCTCGTAGAGTACCCAGATAAGCCAATTAAAAGTGACTTATGGTAGTTATTAAGTATATAATTAAATAATAAGTGATTTTAACACTGAAGTTGTGCTTATGTAAGGTGCGAACGGAATTCCTGCAACCCCCTGGTGGAGGTTCGGTAGTGCTTATGTAAGCACCGAAATGGAATCGACGTCTTTCCACTTCCACAACGCAAATATTCTTTGAGCTAAAGTGGCAGACTGCTGGGCTTTTGGGTGGTTTTATGGATCCGTGTATGCAATTGCTGGCTTCAAGAGACGAAATGTTCGATTAGTGGTATTATCCGGAATTCAACAATGGATCTCGTTCAGAAAACCTAGAGCTTATTAGGTTGTAGAAGCCGGATTATAGGTCAAATTCCGACACGCTTTAGCATGGGACCTGGACAGTTTGAATGGGACTGAGCCTGACATTTTTCGGATAGTAGTTGCTGTAAATGTCTCAAGGTTGGCTGATATATCCTGGGTCGCTCTTTCCTACCTTTACTTCCCACCTCCATAAAGACGAACAAGGTGGTTTACTGCGTCATGAATGCCTCGAGGACAATTCAGGAAGGAATCATGCAGAGCCCCTTGCATTTACTTGTCGATATGTTGTGTCCTTCACTCCCATCAATCGACATAGGAAGAGAACACCGAACACCATCAAGAGAAAGGCAAAGACTGCAAGATGAAGGGCGCCCTTCTTACGAGTCCTCCTCGCAGACGACCCAACCAGGACCAGGTGCAACAAGCAACTGATACTCCTCGATCAGCAGCCGAAGCCCTTCGAGTTGCTTCGTCCACCAACAATCTTCTACCAACAATCATGTCTCAGGGCCAGTTCTTGAAGCCTCTCCATGTTCCCAATCGTACTCGCTCCAATCGTTCGAATAAATCTTCCAATAGACAGCGCCGCTCCATTAATCGCCTAGCAGACACAACTGGTATTCAGCCTGAGGGAGAAAGTGGCAGATCTGGCATCAACCCATATAAGATGCTTCCGATATGCTGGCGGTCTACTAGCGGAGTATCCCAGCTCTGCAACATACTGTGGCCTGTTGTACCAGCAGCAATCGCCATTCGGTTCACAAATGAGGATCTCCACTTGGCCATCTTCATCCTTAACTACATATCCATGGTTCCATGTGCCAACATGATTGGCTTTGCTGGTCAGGAGATGGCTAGAAAATTGCACAAAGTCTTTGGAGTTCTTCTGGAAACGACACTTGGTTCAGTTGTTGAGATTGTCATGTTCATGGTTTTAGTAAGGAACGAGCAATACCAAGTTATCCAAGCCGCTATACTAGGGTCAATTCTAGCAACCCAGTTACTTTGTCTGGGAATGTGCTTCGCGGTCGGTGGTCTGCGACACGAAGAACAAGCTTTTGATGAAGAGATTGGCGAAATTGGCAGCGATCTGCTCCTCACAGCGTAAGGCCTCGCTTCTGTCCAAAGTCTCATGCCATTCAACTCACATGTTCTAGGGGCTTTGGTCTTATCATTCCCACTTTATTTAACGCAGCGGTAGCTGCAGAAAGCCAGATGCCAACGCAAGAAATCGCCGACAAAGTTCTCCACATATCCCGCATCGCATCAATTCTCTTGATCGTCTCCTACGCAATTTATGTTTGGTTTCAGATGCGGACCCATGAAAGTATCTATGACAAGATCTTCGAGGCCGATGAAGAAATGGATGCAGATCGTGAAGAGGACCTCTTGAAAGAGAAGCTCACATTCACTGAATGTACCGTTGCACTTGTCATAGCGATAACCTTGGTAACGATGATAGCGATAAACCTCGTCGAGGAGATCGAAAATCTTGTCGAAGAGCGCGGGGTATCGGACAGCTTCATCGGATTGATTATGGTTCCTCTAGTCGAGAAATTTGCAGAACATCTCACAGCTATTGATGAAGCCTGGGACAACCAAATGAACCTTGCTTTGGCACATGTTCTCGGCGCCACAATCCAGACCTCTCTCTTCAATGCTCCCTTGGTAGTCCTTGTTGGCTGGGGGCTTGGTCTTCCCATGGATCTTAACTTCGGCATGTTCAATATCGTTGTGCTAATTCTGGCTATTCTTGTTGTGGGCAATTTCCTGCGAGACCAAAAGTCTAATTATCTTGAAGGATCTCTCTGCGTGATTGTCTATATCAACATTGCTGTTGCTGCATTCTTCTATCCGAATCCAACCCCGGAAGGAGAAGGTATCTTAACACCGACGAAGATGCTAACAACGATGATCGGTTACTAGTACTGCACAGAGCGGTTAGCGGGCACAGAAATCTTGGGCATCATATCCTGTGTGTTGCTGAGGATAATTTCTTGGCGTTGAAATGGAGACAAATGTCGATTGAGTGGGGTTGTTCTTGGGTCAAGGATGCATGTCGTTATCATCGTGAAGCACAATTTGCGTATTTAATACAGCAGTAGAAAGTTAGATGATTGTATTCATAGATTAGACAATAAAACATCTACAACTAGACCCATTGCTACAGAGTTAGCAGTGATCCTTCTTCGGGCCATATTCCAAGTATTCTTGGCGACAGAAGGATACTAACGGTTATACGTACCAAGGAGGTTGAGGTATGACCTACTCTAAACCAAGACAAACTACAAACGCCGGGATTGGTTATTGTTCAATGTCAAACCACAGCAAGACCTAGTGCTGACTTTTATGCATGATGTGTCTCGAGAATGGCAATAATGCTACTACGTTCTTATATACCTTTGAATTTGCTTTTATTTAACTCTAATCTCTGAAGCTTTGGGCTACGATTACGTATCACAATAAAATGCATATTGGGAAGTCAAAACCGTCCTTTCCATGGTACATTCGCACTACAAGGACGCGATTCTGCAGTGTATATTCACTTCCTCTATCGGAATGCGGCTTACGAAATACCTCGGCTTTCAGAAATTCGTTATTTGCCTTCATTTCATCCCCCAAAAAGTATCGTATGCCCCCATGGATAAGGCCAAACTTAATTATGGTGTGCAGAAATGCAACAGTATGGTTGAGGCACAGCTAACTAGCGATTCCATTTATATAAAGAGCTCTCGACTATTCTAGTTCGTGATCTTGCGCAACAGCATGAGGCGTTTGGCTCCAGATGACTTGGCACCGATGGCTGCGGATAATGGTACCATAGAGGCTGTTGCGTAGGTATGCCTCAGTCACCTCATAATTCATGAAGGTGAGATTCACAATTGCATTGTGCCACTTGGTCCCATCCAGTGGTGTTAATCGCGATGCAGAGACTGGACACTCACAGATGGTAGCGAACATCTCCTTATAGGATAGCTGTGGTGAAACTGCTTTGGTGAATAAATATCGATTTTCTTCATCTGGGTTGTTTCATCGCGGATTTTTCCTTCATTGCACTCTTTATTTTAACTACTTGATGCAAGATCAATGCCGTTCCTAGCAGCTACCATTGTCATTTCTAAAATCAGTTGAGCTGGGGATCTGTTCAACTGAAGCGCGGGCTCGAAGCGCGAATGATTTGAAGCAGCGAAGCCCCCAAATTGCCCACGTATTTCGTGAGCAGCTCGATTAAATGGGGCAGAACGGTCTAAATTCCTAACAAAAGGTACATCTGTGGCAACCATAAGGCTTGCTGGTCTCTGTGTATCTGCGTGTGCTAGTCTTATATGGTTGCCTTGCAAATATTGCTGGCTATAAAAAGGCCGGTTATCAAGTATATGAAGGTACTTCACAAAAGGATTCAAGTACCGTCGGGTTCAGCTTAATTGAGTCGATGATTTTCATCTTGGAACTGCAAGTTCATTGTAGACTCCCAATGTTTTCGACAGAGCATAAGTATGTCGTGTCATGCACTCAGGAATTATGAGATAGTTGGCTAGTGAAAGGGTCTCCACGGGTTATGTTATTCAAAACATTAACACCAGAAGGTAGGTGGCTGATTGTTGAAGTGTAGAAAAGTTCTTGACCGGAAGTGGGGAATCTAGAAGGGCCCTCACCTGATTCAGAATAGGATCTATCAATATTGATGTTACTGTTCCCTCAGGAAGACATATACTTAATTTGTGTAGCCATAGTTGGTATCATACCTGAACTTTATTCAATGGCGGACACTACTTCTGAGTCAGCAAGCTCTTGAAAATTACATCGAATAGGGGTTATTACTATGTCTATTCAAAGCTGTGCTTGTAAGGCCTGACCGGGGGGCGGGTTGTTGTCAAAAGGCGAGCCTAGCTGAATATCAGAGAAGCATCTCCTAAATCGTGCAAAAGTATCTATACCTAATGATATAGGATTTGTCCTTCGCTACCGTTGCTTTGAAGTGATGAAATATAGTCTTCGTTGAGCGCACTGATAGAAAATACTTCGGTGGTATCCGAGGCACTTGACACGTGAGAGAGAAGAGCTTTGAACAGAGTTTGCTTGGTAGTTCCCCTAGACAACAACTGAGACTAGATCACAAAGTGGAAAGAAACTCGCTCCAGAGCTTGGTTACCAGATATTAGCAGGTGAAGCGAAAAATCACCTAAACCGCTTCGAACTACATCTAATGTCTAATGTTATTTTTGCAGTTCAGCACCTTTTAGGACTTCTCTGAAAATACCTTTAACTGAGGCTCTTTTCCTGTGAAACGAGTTTATGAGGAGCGTAGACCCGTATAAATTATACTTGTCAATCTGATTCCAGAAGCCTGCACAAGTCTTCACCAGGGCAGCACAAGAGATCTTGTAAGACTAAAATGCAAGGACTCATGCAAACTACGACTCATCTACTAAATATCACGCAGCTACTCATCAAGTTTAAATCCTTCAAAGCCATCCAGTTCGTACACTCTATACCGTTAACTCTTCCTTGCGGAATCCATGGAAACAGCATACTCAGAAAGATGACTGACACCTACGAGATCTTCTAGAATATCTTATCTAGGGCGGATTTGACGCCAGGGGTATGGAGAGCCATTTTAGAAATAAAGCAATCAATCAGCCACTGGTAGAGACCTTTTGCTGAGTTGGTACTCCTAGGTACAACTTGGATTAATTGGCGCCACCAACGGAGAAGTATCATGCCCCTCCAATTCGGTAGTGGAGTGTCAGCTAACCGATGAAGATAGATTACCACAAAAAGTACTTTTCTTCCTTTGAAAACTTCTTTCTCCCTCCTCCGAAGACTGAACTTCCACGATGGAACGAAACATCCATTCCTCCAATAGCCACTCTAAGAGCATCGTTGACAGCCAAGTCCACAGTTATTCCTTCAAATCTCCTCTTGAAACTAAATTTCATTATAACCCCATTCCCATATCTCAAAGCCAGTACTTGAATATGATGAAGCCTTCGTATGCATACCCCTCACAAAATATATACGACTATTAATCATATTGTTAGAACCTATCAGCTATTATAATTTGTGAAGACAATCACTCAGCTTGTTGGACCTCGTGAAAATGCCCCTTTGAGTTAAGAGAAAAGGGGAAAATATGTGCTGAGCTAACCCGAACCTCAAACATATGACTGATAACTCGCAATAGAGATATAAATGCAACAAGGGTCAGTCATATCATAACGTCCTAATACCCCATTAAATCGCGCTGAAATATTGCGACTCTGCGACACGCCGAGTGAAGCTCCTCGTGGAAAATGGTTATTTACTCACCACATCATTGAATCAGGAAAGTCTAGTAGATATTGGTCTCATTTCTCTGCTCATATCTACGTCTAACAGCTTCACCCTGTTTAAATTAATCAACTACGTATACTTCGGTGAGCAAATCAGGAAGTCCACATCAATACCACATATGAGACTGTCAAGGGCGCCCACGTAAGATTATACATCTCGAAATATCTCAGCTCATCTTACACTTTCATCATTTCACATATCCACGCCCACTAGCCTTGGCATATTAGCCAGATCCCGCAGAACTCAAACGAAAGTCTCTAGGTAGCCCGCAGGCATGGGAACATATGATTTAGAGTTCAAATAGAAAAGAGGTTGTGGAATAGAGTGGGATTCAACAATCTACATATTGCATGATATATCTTTCAAGATACGAGCGGAGTCCTACGATAAAAAAATTGATGCTGCAATGATCCCTGAAAGAACTCCGTCACAAAAATGCTAAAAAAGATGAGAAGTCCATGCTCCAAATGACCAGACTCCTGCTGCTAGATCCCTTCCCTAAATTCCTGCTTTATAACCACGCTGATAAGATATGTTCAACTAGAACCCTTGGAGTCCTGTTCCGTCGGTTCCACCAGTCTTGAAGAACTCGGTGACAACGCCTACGGCGTACGAACAAGCTGCGACCCAGACGCCTGTGACCAACAATCTTTTGCCTCTGTTCGCTTTCTTCTTTTGACGGGGAGCTTCGTCCTCCCAATTAGACTTACCACTGAATACAGGCTCTTCTCGACGAACATCGATGTTTGACTTGAACGCCGGCTCAGGAGTAGGGATGTCATGGTTGACGAACCCTGTCGGACTCGCAAAGTTTCCGGTCGCGGCAACTGGCGTGCATTGCATCCCATCTATAGGATTTGTCGAGGTTCTCACACGTTGTCCCGCAGTAGGTACTTGTTCCTTTGCTGCTGCTGCTGGAGCCACTTCTCGAACCTTTCTGAACACGAGAACATCACCACTTCCAGAGACAATCTCATATCCTTGAGATTGGAGGGGACAAAAATGAGGAAAGAACTTCGCTGGATTTGACAAGCGTAACAATACCTCAGCTGGAGTAAGCGCAGCAGACGAGTCCTTTATAATGGATGTGGTCTCCGCGACACTAACGGATTGCATTGTTGGGTCGTAGGCCAGAATCTTGTACATAGTGGGCTCTTTTTGTATCGTACTTGAAGATGACATGGCTGATGATGTGCTTTCCTCATGAATATCGGAAGCAATCTCATTACATGGGGAGTTAGTCTGGCGGTGGTGAGGTTCAATAGAACCATAAGTCTCCTCGTATATTTGCTGTACTTTCTGCGAAAGTTCTTGATAATCTCCATTTCCAGACTCCACGGGCAATCGCGCAGGAGTGAGAGGTGTCCCTGATTGGACAACCGAAGAGCCGTAAAACGAAGCGGACGCGGACAGGTCGCCTTCATCTTGAAGCACTGAATCATCCTTCAACGCCACCCGTGATTTTCTATTTGACTCGACTGCACCCATTTGGCGATCTAACGAGGTCTGCAATCTTGGTGTCTCTGGCTTCCGCGAAAAAAGATTTTGGGAAGCAAGCCCCTCAATGTACTCTTTCTCCTCTTGCTGGATCTTGTGCTTAGCTTGGCGCTCACTGTGCTCTACTTCCTGTGCTTGAATCTCTTTCGGTTTCAAAGATCCTGTCTCTGAGTTTCCCACGGCCCAGGTGACTTTCGACTCGTCTGGAAAATCACGGCCAAAATTTCCTGTCATTTTTTGGACCGCGCTTTGATACGTTTGACACTCTGGCGATGGTTTATCACGAGCTAGCTGGCGCTCCTTAAATCGGTCAACACAAGAATCAAACTGCTCACGGGAAATGTGATTATGGGCGTAATTCTCTTCAAACTCTCTTCCTCTTGTCATCTGGTCATCGCCCACGTTTGGTGGAGGTTTCCGAATGGAACTTGAAGCGAGTCCAAGATTGGTCGAACGTGAAATGTCCTTAGGTCTCAGGGTGGAATGAAGTTGATCTTCTTCTGAGATACCACTGAACAACTTTTGGTAACGTTTTTCGTGTTCTGATTTGCTCGCATTATAACAGACGCGATTATCATAGCTGTGCAAGCCTTTTTGGACACCATCCAATATTTTGTCACCATTCTGATCTCCAATCATCTGGGCATATGTCATTTGTCCCTCTTTTAGAGATTGGTGGGGAGAGATTGGCCGATATGAGTGTCTGCTATCATAATCCTCTAAGCCCTTCTGAACCGGATCATCGATCTCTAGCGTTGGGATTTTCCCGTCAGGCTCGTATGCCATATACGGTTTATCGTACGAGGCCGTTTCATCATATCCTGTAAGCATATAATCATCAAATCTCTTACTATTCTGCAATGTTTGATCTGCTGATGGGCTCATATGGCGTGCAATATGGCCATTATCTTGTACGGACTTAGTTTCGTAGACTTTGAGCCATTGGCTCGTCGGATCAGGAGTTTCTTGGACGGCGTACTTTCCATCGGGCTCGTACGCCATGAAGGGCTTGTCATAGGAAGCTTTCGCATCATATGAATCAAGTCCATTCTTTTCGGTCTCACGGGAGTTTTCTAATGCCCTTGGGACTGTCAAAAGGTTGAAATTGTCAGTGCCAAGATCTATCGCACTCGGAGTTGAAGATGTTTTCTCGCTAACTTTATGCTTAGGCATATCTTTTGTTGCATTTTGGCTAGGAGGCCGTAGACCTTCGAATTGGGATCGATAATTTTGGAAAGTCTTCGCAGAAACAGATGTTCCATGGGATTTCGAGTCGTTTGACTTTGCGGTCGGGTTCTTGAACACTTTTCGATTTGTTATCGGGTCGATAAAATATTCTGGGGCGGGCGCATCGATAAATTCGCGTTTAGCAGCTTGACTAGATCTACCACCACACTCTTTGGGCTTTGCTGTTGGCGAAGGGCGAGTTTGAGAAGCGGTCTCATTATCCGGTTCGGTAAACATGTACCCCGTACGACGGAGCCTATGACTAAGGAATGCGGACTTAGCTAAGATGTAAGGGTCGGTATTCTCTTTGGTGTGAAAGAGATGGTCCAGAGCGCTGTGCTCGACATCTTCTATGTTTCCACCCAAGTTATCCTTTGCTTTATTGTCTCCTTCGAACTTGTCCCATCTTCCGCTCCTTGTTGCACTCCGTCTGTGCCAAGGGCCACACATGAAACCTTTCAGCCCAACATGCTTGACTTGATTTGACTGACGATCCCAAGCAAGCTTTCGATTAATTGCCTCGACATATTTCTGCCTTACAGCACGGTGGCGATGTCTGAGCTCCTTTTGAAGTGTTGGATCAAGGTAGGATGACCACAGGCCAAATCGAAAGCTCCGAGTCTGTTGACCTCGAGATCTATGAGAGCGTCCCGATGATCTCAGCAACTTTACCACCGGCAGTAATGAGCTTCGCAAATTTATCGACGATTGCGAGCTTATAGCTAACTGTGAGGAAAGCATGGTGGAAGACGTAGTTGCCGATTCATAATACAGCCTGCTTGTAGTTAGTCTCCACAAAAGTAGAATGTCGAAGCAAGTCCCAACAAGAGACCACTAGGTGGACAAAGCTTCACGTACCAAGTCTTATATATTCACCAGGTAAGTGCAGATTATGATCTGGGCCTTTCCAACCTCATTGACGTCAATGCTTGAGGCAGCCGCTTTGTTCCAAATACCAATGGCTTTGTTGTCACGTCACCGGACACAAGGAAACCAAACAGAACGTGCCTGGAGAGTTTTTTTAAGTTTCTCAGAGACCCTGGCTTGAACTATTCGCTCATCTAGATGGAAATTGACATCCTAGGTATGGTGAAGCATCCACGGACGTAACAACAGACGTTACTAGCTCATGCGTTCTAAAGTCAAAAAGTACCTCAGATAGACAAGCGTGTTGTCGATCTTGTTTGGAATTCCTCGATTGCAAGGTCGAAGTGGCAGATCCCAAATTTGCTGCAATTGATAGAAAATGAAGTTTGGTCAAAGGTTCTTGGGAGGAGAAGTTGCGAGGTTACTCATGCCTAGTAGTAGTTGCACGAGCACGAGCACGAGCACGAGCTGTGACAGCTCTTGGTTCAATGCGGGGTAAAAGAGCACTGAGCTTATCCGCGAAATCCCGAACGGAAAGCTGAGGGGCGCATCGGATTTACCTTCCACCGACAGTCGCGAAAATACGCTCTACTGAGTCAGCCATCAAGCCACACCTGCCCGAGCCACTGCAACATCACTATTGGTGCCTCAGGTCGGCACCCTATTCGCAAGGGCAATTTGAATGTGACCAGAGTAGGTTAGAGCTAACCATTGATTATCTCATAAATCAGATCCTTTACGGAGTTTTTTTTTAGGTTATTTGCATTTCTGGGGGTAGCTTTCACCCAAGCCCACTTTAGAAGGGGCTAACCAATGAAGAGCACTCTGTATAAACACAGGGGCAGAATACAGAGCTCTTTACGCCTAAGACACTATTTTCTGGAGGAGGTGGAGTAGGATAAAATATAAAGATAAACTTGGGAGCTGCGGCGTGATTCTGTTATTGGTTTAATTCCAAAGATCTATCTAGGTTTATTCCTCAACTAAGTAAAGAAGAATTAAGTTAGGTCTCTTCTCGAGTACCGTACCTGTTACTCAAGGTCGTCCCAGTTCGGCTAGCGTGTACTCTCAAAACGGCGGGGTTTGCTCGGCGAGCGCATCATCGGCGGGGCGTCACCAAAATGATTTAGTGATGAATTTCTAACACGACAATTCTTCAACGTTGTGTACATGCCGACGCGTATCACAATGCTCTATGGATGTTCAGTACAATACGCTATTTTCACCTGTGCTACACAAAATTCCTTCGCAACCTTTCCGGTTCCCCCATTGTCAATACCAGATCCAAGCCTTGCAGCTCCTCGAATCCGATAGTACCTAGAAGAACGAAATTTACTCGGCATTGGGGCGCGTAGTAAATGTTTCTACACGGATTTTCCTCGCCCTCAAAATGAGTAAACGTCAGTTCAAGTCGCAGGCATCGAGCAGCCGTGCGGTACCTGAGAATCCCTTTGAGGGCTTCGGCAGCATATCGATCAAAAGCACCTTGTCCTACCGCGCATCAGAAGTCCCAGACCTTTCCTCGATATCCGACCCCAACATTGTGGTAGCGTTCAAGAATCTGTCCAAGGCAGATGGTAAAACAAAGACAAAAGCCCTTGATTTGTTAGAGGAATATGTATCGCAACATCCAAACCAGGATGGTGGAGTGGAAGATTCAATATTACAAGCATGGGTAGGATATGGTTCATTCTAGCTTATATTTGACCTCAGTGCTAACTCAAATCAAGGTTAAATTCTACCCTCGCCTATCCATAAACAACCACCGTCGTGTTCGAGAACAATCCCACGGTCTCCAGGTTAAACTTCTACAATCCGCACGAAAACGAATGGAACGTCACCTCCCAGATACCGTCGGAAGCTGGCTTGCAGGTTGCTATGATAGAGATGGACTTGTGGCAAGAACCGCACAGAATGGAATTGCCTCTTTTCTTGATACGGATTCCAAGGACAAGGCATTCTGGGCTCGTTGCCAAGACCGAATCGTGGATTATGCTTTGGAGGCTATCAATGAAACACCACAGACTCTCAGTGATGAGCGTAGTACAAGCTCGGGAGATGCAGATTCGTTGTATTCTAGAGTCATCTGCTCCAGCATCTCCTTGGTTACGAACCTCATACTCAAATTAAGAAAGGAGAATATTTCAAAGTGCCAGGAGAAATATGAAGAATATTTGCATAATAAGAAATTATGGGCCTTTGCCTCTTCAGAGGACGCTTTCATGAGAAAATCACTGTTCCATCTACTTGTTGTATGTCTCGAAAAGCAGCCAGAATCTCTCGAGAATTCGCTCGACATAATCAGTCGTGGCATAATTGCCAAGGGATTATCAGCATCGCAATTAACGTCATCCTCACAATTGCTGCAAGCTTTAGGAGAATTGACAGCTCAATTTCCTCACGTCTGGACGTCAGCTTATGCTGCTGGTCGAGGGGGGTCGTCCTTCTCCCAATTGGAAAATTTCATTCAGAGAGGGTCGCAAGGTGGATCTGGGGACTACTGGTCTTCACTCAATAAACTCTTCACGCTTCTACCGAAGAATATAATTCCATCTAAGACGTCGAAAATTCTTCGTTTCTTGTATGGGTATCGACAGGCCATACAAGGCAGGGATCAGTCTCGACAAGACGCCGATCAGGCATGGAAGAGCTATTTCGGCGTTGCGGGTGTCTTTCTCGAGTCCAATTCAGATCCGTCCTTCCAGGCAAGTCTGTTTCGAGAGGCGATCCTTCCAATATTTGAAAAGTATCTCCAAGGCGAACCAGAGAGGATTCCGGTCACGATACCGGCCCTTTCGAAGGCGTATATTTTATGGGGGTCCAACAAAAACATCCAGCCTCAAGACAGTGTCTCGTTATGTTTCCAGAAACTTGCTAGTTCCTATATTGCCCGAAGTCTTACAGCTTCTCATGTCCAGCTCGAGGATACAGAGCACTACGATCCTATGCAGAAACAGATCATTCAAGAGGGCCACCGTTGGTTCATGCTTCTCTCCGAGGTTCTTCAGCAAGACGTTCACGAAGATCTTGTCCGCCCATTTGCCCAATCGGTATATGGAATTCTCAACTCAGCGATAAAGACAGTCATCAATCAAGTTGGGATATCTTACTCTGCTGCTGCTGTCATTGAAATATCAATGCGGCTTACTCCTGCCATCGTTCACAAATCATCTGAGATTTTGAGCTCCATCAAGTCCCTTGTCAAAATACATCTCCCGACCGTTGCTTTCGCCTTCTCCCCTTCCGCGAGGTACTTAATATCGCTGCTTTACATCCTTCGTTCGCCGCAAGATCAAACCGGGTTCTTCGAAGGCACGTGGGAAGGCACTTTGAACTCTGTGGCTGAGCATTCAACCCATCCAAAAAGTCTCAAGACGATTGGTGCTCTGATAGCCGACCCATCCGTTTGCGCTATAGCTCAGAAGAATCTTCAGCTGCAAAGCTTTCTTTTGGAAGCCTATTCTAAAGCTATTCTTGGGGAGACTGAAGCTTGGTCATTGTTTGAGACGGCGATCACATATGACTGTTACTCCCGCAATTCTGCGGTAGCCATACTCGAACAATCTCTAGGATATCTTAATCCCAAAGACAATAAAATGCACTCAGCCGCGGATAAATCGGAGCGTGCTTTCAAGGCACTTGAATTCATATCGAAGCATAGACCTACACTTCTGAATCAAGGTAAAGAAAATCAAATGATGATGACGACGATACTGCTCGAAATCACCGAAATTTCAGAGAAGGCCATTGCTTCAAGAGCTCTAGCACTAATGGATGTCCTCAAGAGTTCCAGAAATGTCGACGACGGGGTCAATCATAATTCTACACTCGATCTAGTCCAATGGAATCTTGAACTTGAGCCTTCAAACTCGCGGGTATTGCTGTAAGTATTTCTTCTGGTCGTTCCAACTTGGATTATGTTAACAGTGCACATGTAGAATTGAGACACTTGTCGCACAAGCCAAATCTTTCAGGGAACAGTATCCAGACAAATTGGCTACTCTCTCTTTCTTCCCGAACAGCCAAAATTGGAACGAAGCATTAAGTTCTACTATGACCCTGCCGCCGAGTTCTACTCTAGGAGTAATGAGGCCGTTCGCAGGAGTCGTTTTCCTTGCGTCTGATGCCGTCATGCGCGATTCAACATTATCTGTAGACAGCAAGACTTTCCCAGTTGCAGTTCGCATGGCCCGATATACTACTCAATTTATTACAGATGTGGATATCTTGCTTCAGCTGCCTGCAGATGCTGCTGTAAACATACTCTCCTCTCTTGTAATCACTACGGAGATTGTAAAAGATCAACTCGATCTGCTAGCAAGTGGCGAATATCCTCCATGGTTCATTGACGCAGATGACGATGAAATGGATAACCTACGGATGTTGGCATCCAACACAGCTTTTTCTGAGCTCATCAAACACGCTTATCAATGGCAAAAGTGGCCCTCTTTAAAGACTAAAATACAAAATACCTCTGGCATCGTTAACTCGCTGATCAGTCATCTTCTCGTCATGACTGGTAGTGAATCTGGTACATACTATAGTACCAAGGCTCTAGGCCATTTGATTAACGAATTGGTCGATGCACACGGCTGGGATATCACATCGGGAGAAACTTGGCTATCGAGCCTAAATCTGTTTGAATCATCATGGCGTATTTTTAAATCGTCTGCTCCACCCAATGCCCTGGGTACTACAGCAATATTGACCGGCCTAGGAACAAATGTTTCAGGCAGTAAGCTTGTCAACACATTCTGCAATCGTCTTGTTAGCGATGTTGCTGGCGTTTCAGCCACTGCAGAAAAGACACTAGGTCTTCTCGTTCAGCTGAATTCGATATTGTCTGTCTATGAAGATGGTGAAATACCCGTGGCCAAGAATAGGCTTGTCTTTGCTGTCAAGCAAATACTTTCGTGGACAGCAAATTTGGCAAGCACAGATGTATTCATGTCTTCTGAAGCTTGTAGAGCTTTGCAGTTTCTCCTGCCCGCCATAAAAGACGTCTACGGTACATATTGGGAAACAGCACTTGAATTCTGTATCTCTATTTGGCAGTCCAACCAGGACGGTACTCTCTCGGACAGTCATCTGCCTATGACTGGCATGTCCCTTAAGCTATACTCTATATTGCGGAAGTTAGATGATGCAAACGACGACCTCAAAGAGGCGTTAGCAGAACATAGCGAGACTATTTCGCGATCTTTGACTAACTTACTTCAACTGCGCAGACCGCAGCAACATCAACCCATGGAATTTGTAGACGCATTACTTCTCAGGCAAATACGTGATCTTCCATATCAAGAACTAGAAGATGTGTCAGATCTGTATCCTTTACTGGCATCGGAGAATCGAACTTCGCAGTCCGCCGCATATGACATACTCGAAAGATCGCTTACTGAGGTCCAACAACAGCTTTCTATCGATGTGCTCCTCGAGAAGAAAAGTAAGTACAATGTGTTTCTGACTAAAAAGTATAGATGCTAACAGGATACCTAGCTGCTCGACTTCCAGACGAGCTATTAAGCTTACTCCTCGAGACTCCCTTGATCGCAGAATTTCTACCAGAGGCACTCGATGAGTTTCCGAGCTCAATCAGAGGATACCTTCTGTCTTGGCATCTCATCTACCGATCATACGCCAGCGCTTCCTTTAAGGTGCGCAATGACTACAGTGATCTTCTCAAGTCGGAAAACTACACAGGGCCTTTCTTAGGACTGCTATTTGACCTCCTCAACACCTGCGGCGGCAAGTACGGTGATGTCAACAAAAACACCTCTGATTCGTCTACCATCAGA
Source organism: Hymenoscyphus repandus (assembly GCA_001414415.1). Taxonomy (NCBI): domain Eukaryota; kingdom Fungi; phylum Ascomycota; class Leotiomycetes; order Helotiales; family Helotiaceae; genus Hymenoscyphus; species Hymenoscyphus repandus. Next base: position 77,138 of record LLCE01000073.1, on the reverse strand, counting down.
AAATATGACATGTGGACAGCCATTGATTCCGAGACACCCAAGCGGGACATGTATTGTCTAGTAGTAAACCTCTACTACATGTGTCTCAAATACACGCCAAACCTAGCGCGGAACTGGTACTTAGACTGCAAGTCCAAGCAAACGAAACTCGTGGCCGGAAAATGGACTGTAAAAGTTTTCTCCCCAATCCTCGTCCAAGAAGTGAAGGACGAGATCACTAAGTGGAGTGAGGAGCAAGATACAGAGAAACCGCTCATTATCAAGGCTTCGAAGAACTCGCCAGAGATTCATGCTGGGTATGAGATTGATGATATGATGATGCAGATCGTGGTTTCCTTGCCGGAAGATTACCCACTTCAAGGCGTGGAGGTGCGTGGTGTAAATCGTGTTGCGGCCAATGAGAAGACTTGGAGAGCATGGCAGGTCATTGCACAAGGTGTTATGAGGATCAACGTAAGCATGCCCCTTCCCCCCCTTCCCATTAATAGTTTCTAACACTCCCCCTCAGACAATCATTGACGGCCTTGTCCTCTTCCGAGAGAATGTCGCCGCTGCCATGGCCGGGAAGACCGAATGCGCCATCTGCTATTCTATCATCGGCTCGGACAAGCGCATGCCAGATAAGAGATGCGGCACATGCAAGAATCTGTTCCATGGCAACTGTTTGTTCAAGTGGTTTCAGACTAGTAATCAAAATACGTGTCCGCTGTGTCGGAATGCTTTTACGTATGGAGCGGAAACTTTGAGGAGGAATTAGAATGGTCGGAATTGAGTTGGAGGTATAAGCAGTGTGTAGGGATAGAGGAGGACGCAAGGGTTTCAAAGGGGCGAGCATAGATTTAGCGGTGGAGTTTGCGACTACCTTTAAAAAATCGAATTCTAGAGGGAACATCGACTTTGATGTGCGTTATGTGATTAGCTTTAAATGGTTGGGATTTACGGGAAAATGTAGTTTATCAGAAGATTTCGCTTAAATGATACAGTGTCATAGCAACGAATGAAACAGTTGAAATGCAATTGACTACATGTCACGCCATCCTAATATGAATTTAAGTCTCTTGGACTGTGGGAAACCACCAGCAATCGACATTTTAGGAACCCAAAGCCTCATCTTTGAATAGGGAACGAGGCTCATACTCCTGCTTCTTCTCGATAATTAGTTTGAAACGAAGTTCTAGACTTGAAACGAGGTTGAGTAGCTAGAGCGTGGCATGGCCGTGTGGCGGAGCAGTACAGCATGAAGTGCAAGCCATTGGACAATGGACTTAGACTATTTGTCTACGTTAACTTCCCGTGCGAGAGGGTTTGATAGTTTGTAGGCGCATTAGATTGGATATGCTACCTTTCGCGGAGATTTCGTATTTGGGAATAATTCCTCCCGCAAAGTTACTGCTTTCTCAATTTATTATTGTTTCGATTGTCGCGAGAGTACGACGTCTTTATATCTGGAGAATAGTCTTTCGTCGGTGTGTTCTTTCCCGCGTAACTTCGTCTGCACAACAAGTAATTTTCAGACCATTTTCTCTACCTCGATGTAATCTCTCTAGTTCAGCGGTACGGTTTCTAATCTTAAAAATGGTTCTATTTTGCCCTTATTCTTTCCCAAATAACTTCATCTACAGCATAAGCACTTTGAGGAATATAAGCTCTGCCTTGCCGTGCCTTTCTTATTCTTCTAATAGTGAGCTTAGATCGACAAGAAATTTTGCAGCCTCCTGATCTCTTCCTGAGACTACCTTACTTAATCCTACTGCTTCTCGATATAGTTCTTCGGACTCTTTGTGGTTTCCTTGTATTTCAAAAATGAAGCAAGGCCATCTACGCTTCCGATCGTATGCAGATTTTGTTTTTCCAGAATGATTCCTTGCTAGAATTAGTGTTTCTCGGAATAGCGGCTCGGCTTCGTTGTACCTCCCTCACATGCGCAGTACTTCGGCTAAATGATGCATTCATCCAAGGTTAAACGAATATAGTTTGCTTAGGACTTACTCGCTTCAAGTAAGCGTGTCTCGATATAGCAATTCCGCTTAATCGGGTGTCCCCTAGACGAAAAGTAGCCTGGCTACGTTATCTACACTTATAAGTGTATCTCTCTGTGCTTTCCCTGAAGATTTCTCAATCAGATTAAGTGTCTCTTTTTAGAGCTAATCTGCCTCGTGGTAATCTCCTTGTCTTTAAAGTAGCCCAGTGAGGTGATTCGCACTTTGAAGTGCGTTTTTATGGGTCTTATCCTGGACCTTTTCTTGTAAGGCGAGTGCCTCTCGAAATAGTATCACAGCGAGTCTGTTAACAGTTGTCTTGTCAGTGTCTAGATGCTTTTTCCTAATCAAATTCTCTCTTAGTGCAAGTACCTCTCTACATAGGGACTCTGCCTCTTCAAAAGAATTTTGATGTGGAAGGCAATCACTGAGCATAGAAATGCCTTCACTAGTGAGAGGGTCAATTTTTCCACGCACGATGTAACTCTGGAACAAATCTTCGAACCAACCCTTCGGCAACTTTTGACCGAGACTACTAAGTAAATCTTCAAAATTGAGAAAATCAGATACGATCCCCGAATCATTTCCGCGGACGTGTAGCTTGATATTCTGTTTCTCGTTCTCTAAATTTTCATTTATAGTAGAGGCCGTCGCTTACCTATTGGTTAGAGTCGTTTTGTAAATATTGTCTGTGACGCCGAAAGTGAGAAAGTACTGAAAGTGGAAGCTGCTTAGATCGTGTAAGTGGAATGAGCTTCTGGGGTTATTTTTAGCTTTTTACAGTCCTCAATAAGAGAATGCAACGGAAATAATACCTCTGAGCACCAATATGAAGGCTGTGGATGAGTGACAAAGTACGAAGCTGACTCAACATATTGTAGATTTGTGCTTATTCGCAGTGTGATCTTTTGGTCATTAGCCTTTCAACGTGGAATTTTCACCGTTGTACTTTCTGAATATTGCAACTGAAATTTCTCTTCCGTCAAGGAATGCAACGAGTGTCAGAATGTGCTCTGGATGAGCACGAGCAACCAGATTAAAAGACGGCTCCCAAGTAGTAAATACTGTTAGCTTGATCTCCTAGCCTCCAAATTTGTGCCTGTAATTCCAGAGTCTTGATACTTCTCGAATATCGCGTCCCGCCGCTCATCTCAATACTCGAGAAAGAGCGCAATGGCGAGCCCTCGGCCTCTTAAAATAGCTGCAGCTTGACCGATAGCTAGCGGAAGGAAGCCGGGCTTTCCAACAATCCTCTAGCTGTGTAACCAAATTTGATCATTATCTTGAACCTCGCTTCTTCGAAACTATAGTGATTATGCTTCTTCATTCTTCATAACTGAGATATCCACGTAGCTCCCGAGGCCTTCTGTCTCCCTACCTCTGCTGGTGATAAGGAGCAAGCCATTCTTGCTCTGTGGGAAGTATGAATCGATCATCTTACTACCAAACGAGTTTATACTGTCAAAATTATCAAAGATTAGTGGCCAAGGCCCTATGCCACATTCCCGTGGTCTCGAGCATGAGTTCAATTTTTGCTTCCATTTCCGTGCTAAGGAACCCGGGTTTGGATAGCTCTTTCGCAATATTATTAATCCTTTGCTCCACCTTAATCAGGGACTTTGCATTCACCCACAAAATTGCCGAGATGGTACCCTTAGATCGAGATTTTACGCAATAGTAAAAGGGAAGCTGTGACTTGCCACATCCTTCAATCCCAACCAATGGGGCAATGTTTGGCGTTTCAAATGTTGTTTCTTTCTTTCCTGGAGCTCTAAATAAATTCTAGTTTGAATATAAACACTGGAAACTATTGATAGGTACAGTTATATCTGCTGATAAGTACGGTGATATCTGTAAGGAAGAGCTACTAATATACTTTTCGGAAGCCCTGGTGTGGTAACCGATGACAATTCCGTATCGTTGGAGTAAAAGAGAGATACAAAATATATAGAGAAACTCTAGCCATCTAGGGCGGCAAGCGAAGAAGAAATAGGAACTCAAGACTTTCCCTCCTGCTTTTGTGGCTCTATTTATGACATTATCATGTGCCTCGCACCAACAGGTTCCAAAACCCTCCTTTCCACTATTCGTGCTTCTTTTTCCGAGTCTGTCACCGTGCTCTCGAAGACATTAATAAGTTTTAACTGTACTAGCTTTAAAAGCACGGTCTTTGGTGCGTCGAAGCCTCGGACTTTTTCGCTGACCCGTCCCGATACTGACAAGATAACCGACTTCTGCTAACCGACCGAATTCTCGTTGGGAATTTTCGACAAGAACCCTCGTACGGCTGTTGCAGTCAAGACCAGTATCGACAGATTCTTCTTCCAACTCAGGTAGACGATGGGATAGCGGACGTAGCTCATCCGGCTTCCCAAATAGTGCTTTTCAGCAACCTAATACGCTCTATGATCTCTTTCAGTACGACTAGTATCAAGATGCTCCGAATTCCACCTCCATCTACAGAAATCACCGTCAAGTCAATTTCTCCCCCCCTCCCATAGAAGTTTTACTTACCAAGGGAAAGTAGTCGTAGAGCTAGTCGTGAAAAACAAGAGCTCCTAGTAGGTGGCCCCAACTTGACTTTGGTATCTTGGATGTCTTCATCTTCTGAAAAGTCATTCTAATCAAATTCAGAACGTAACGGATCTTCTATGGACTTACCAATCGACAAATATGCCAGGCTAAATCCAGAGGAGTTAGATCTTCCAACTCACCCGTCCATAGTATATTGAATTTCTGGTTCTTGCAGATCACTAGCCAGATGGATTTACTCTGCAGATATGTCGAACCCGTTTCATGCGCTGTTCCCTGGTGTTTAGTGTAGGCGAGCAATGGTACCTGTCAAATGAATCCAGGAATTGTTTCATACGCGGTTCAACCCAGAGATACACTCGAAGCTGCTTCGCAACAATTTACGTGCATAAGTTTAGCATTCTAAACAATAAATAGCTAGCAGGGTCTAGTTTGCTAGCCTATTGCTATTTCGAAAACATATGAAAATGACACATTGCTAGTGACTATTGCGACACACGCCAAACACTCTATGACTCTGGAACGATCACAATGATCTGGGAAGGATGTGTAGGCGAAGCTATCACACACGATTCTAAAAACAGAGAATTTTCCCGGATTTCCCTACAAGTCATGTTCTGAAGCTTGTCGAGAACGGTAATTTTACTTTATGTGATGGGTAAGATTCGTCCAGGAAATTGTCAGAACCTGCCAACGAGCGTGAAAGTTTTTGGTCCTTCGCAGTCGAATACCCGCTTAATTACGTAGAGTGCTTGGGATATCTCAAGATTGAACATGCATCATACCACAAATATAGCATAGCATGACCATCAGGTGTTAAGAAAAATTGAGAAGTAAAAACAGTTCATTATCACTAGAACCTAGAACTGCGCTTCTCTTTTTCTCCTATTAGTGCTAGGCACATAAGGATATCATAAACAGAACCACGAGAGCAGGAGGGAGAGTCTTGAGTTCCTTGTTCTATTTCCATCCCAGACGACCAGAGCTTCTCCATATATATTTTATCTCTTTATTACTCTAGCCATACCGAATTCCCGCCGGAGCTTCCGAATAGTATATAAATGGCTTTTCTTATGCGTATATCAACGTACCTATCAACATCTCCCGTCATGTGATACTGGTATCTCCGTGAATTACCAGTTTCAGGGTCATCCAGTATCTGGTATTGCTATATCTGTGATAGCTACCCTCTATCAATGACAAAAATACATCATGTTGATTTCCGACTGTTGTGCCAGATGTAGTCTCCTTTAGCCTCTCTTTATTGTCACGTGTATCTATGTGCTCGCCTATTTTACCTTTCTATACCATAGTGTCGCTTACTTTAAGCTAACTAACCTGAGCTCCTTTTGGAACTATGACCAGTTACCTGGATTTCTGAAATGAACCGCAAAATTTTGCAAGGATAATTTTCCGATTTTTAGTATTTGAAATGTAACCATTTCTGTCAGAAGGTTGCTGTACAATGATTTCGCTAGACACTCTTGCTCACGTGCTGATCTTGTAGCTCCACAGCCTGTGTTTCACATACTTACACAAGCCTACGAGATGAGAGTCGAGATCTCTTATCGGTAATTTTAGTGACAGTCCAAGTGTTAGGTCCAGTAGCTAGACTTGATATATGAGCTTCAGAAAAGACTATCATTTTGGCTCAACAGATGAAACGATTAGGATTTCACAGAACATGAAATGTATAAAATTTTGACAAAGATGCTCCTCATAGTCTTCTCTTGCCATCTCCCTCGTTCGGCGAGTGCTCGGACCCCACAGTGCCCACATCCGAAGGATCAAGCGATATTCCTTCACTTTACTTCACCGAAAGTAACCAATAAAAGCACTAGCCCCAAATAAGACGTACAGATGATCGCTACACACCATCTTGACTGATCCTTCGCTCGTGGCGATGAGATCAAGAGCCTCACGCTAAGGACCCGCAATTTGGCAGCACAAAGGCGAAATGGGACGAGAAGGATGAGGTGAGTTTGCTTAAACTTGGGGGCAAACCCCTTTGCGATTTGAGGTTCCTGTTCTTTTGCTTCAACACCATTGAAGCTTAAATCATATCTTCGTTAGACTTATTTCTATTTAGTCGACATGCTTTCTTCAGTCTTTACATCGGTGTTCGTTACGTCGATGTCGCTCGTCGGAAGAGTTCATGCGAAAGCTGTCTTTGCGCATTATATGGTCGGTCTATACACTTTGTAGTAATTTGTGATAGCTCGATGTCTGATTACCCTATAGATGGGTGGCATCACCGAGGATCATATCAAACAAGATATCGATGATGCGATGAATGTAGGGTAAGTGGGTAGCATTATCCTATTACGAACATAACTGAATTATCTAAAGATTTGATGGCTTCGCAATCAACATTGGAGATCCCACACAATCATGGATTCCCACACCTCTTGGAAATCTCTTCGACTATGCTGCGACGAAAGGCTTCAAGCTTTTCATCAGTCTCGATGTTTCAGCGGCAGCCGCTGCATGTGCAGGTGGGAGTACCGAGGCATGTGGTGGAGTAAGACTCAAAACAATGCATCTCTCCGTGTCCATTTCTAAATTTATTATTCTATAGCCCAACAGCTACTATAATCTCCTGTCAAGCTATCTCAGTAACACAGCATGGTTCAAAGGCGCTAACGGACTACCTATGATCTCAACGTTCTCATCAGGAGCATGGGAAGCTCCAGAATGGACTGGTATGAGCATCAATCTTTCTCCTCTCATCATAAGCTAAGAAGGAGGACAGCATGGAGAGCATCTCTTGCAGACAAGATGTATTTTGTCCCAGAATTTGATGACACTGCAGGCTATTACCAGGGATCATCCGGCTGGTGGGACTATTGGGGAAATACTGTAGAAGGGCTCTTCAGCTGGGATGCAGCTTGGCCCTCCGGATCTGCGGGAAGTCTCTTTGAAGGAGACATTTCTCCTGATCAGACCGTCATGGAGGGAGCCACTTCACATGGAAAGGGGTATATGATGGGTGAGTTCTAATATCAACTATGGTCTTCGTCTTACACTAACACTCATCCAGCTGTGAGCACATTGCAATACAAGAATGCTGTGAATAGTCTCCAATACTGTTGACCCAATGAGGCTCTTTACTGATATCACTTAGTACGGAGGAAACTGGTATCGAGCAGGCAACCTCAACATGCCTACCAGAATGAAGAACATCCTCGGCATGGAGACTCAACCAGAGTACCTCCAATTCCTCACCTGGGTGCGCTTACCTCTACTTTACATCGATCAGCAATACTAACCTCACACAGAACGACGGCCCCGAATCCCACTACATAGGCAACATCTGGCCCGAAGCCAACAGCGACGCGGCCCCCGCCAAATATGCAACGCAAGCCCTCTCCGACCACACCTCCTGGCTTCCTCTCATCTCCTCCTTTATCACAGCCTACAAAACCTTCTCCGCTATATCACCGCCCTCCTCCACGCCAGCTGTCGGTGCAATGTGGTATTCCACAATCCTTTCCAAAGCAGACTGTCCCTCCGACACAAAGCCCTCTGGCTTCGCGCTAGCGAAGGATCAGATAAATTGGAGTGTCGTGCTCCCAATCACCGCCAGTGGATATACTGTATCTTTTGTCAGTGGGTGTGAGGAGTTGGACAGTGTGAATTTAGTACCGGGGCTGAATTATGGTGCTACGACTACGATTAAGGCTGGGAAGCAGAGAATCATTGTGAAAGATGGGGCAGGGAAGGTGGTTCTTGCGGGGAACAGTAGGAAGGATGTTAGTGCTGGCTGTCCGGATGGCATTTATAATCTCAATCCGCAGGTTGTGGCGTTAGGTGATGATACTGGTGCGGAGACGTGTTGAAGGAAGTGAGCGATGTGTGTCTTGATACCCCTTTTAGTAATTCCTGATTCACTAGCTATGGCATTTACCATTTTGGTACTGTCATATTATATATTCCAGGTATAAAAATCTCAGATATGATGCGCCAGGTGGACCAAGAAGGGGGCAGCCGCTTAGTGAGGTTTGCATTGTGAGTCTGGGAAGCAAAACAGGGGACGGCATAGGCTATGAGTAGCGTGATTTACCAAATTATCACATTTCTTCATCTGGGTTTAAAGTGCTGTCTATTCTCTATAGAGCTGTCTTCTAGGACAAATAAAATAAAGTCCGCTGTTTTTTGCCGTCTATGGCATTGACCTGAGTCATGTGTATCTTCCCTCCCAAGTGCTGTATCAATATCCGAACGCCCCAAAAGTCTATTCAATGGTATCCCAATTTTATCCCAACCCAATGCTGTATAAAATGCAATTCCCAAGCAATCTATGCTTCAATCTTCTGTGTGCTTCTCTGCGTAATCCCTTTCGTCGCCTTGTTCAAATCGTGCCCAACACCTACGCCCTCTTGTGCCTGCGCAACCTCGGCCTGCCGATTAAGATAACTGAGGTAAGTCTGCCATCCAATTGCAATGACTCCCGCAAATATGCTTCGATATTGTGCATCTATGTATGTAAAACTGAACGCCGTAACGGCAGGCCAAAGCTTGCAGCTGTTGATCATCGAGGTAGGAACTGTGCGCTTTATCCGATCCCAAACTTCTAGAACGGAGTCGCCCGACAGAAAAGATTGCATCCCGAAGAAATATGTATTGAATATTGGCGTGAAGCATGCCTGGTTGACTGTGACTTTCGTGGCTAGAGAGAGGACTCTGGACGAGTAATTGAAATTGTTTCCAAGAAACATAAACCTGAATGGAGTCAGTTCGTGTTTAGAGAGCAGAAGGAATCAAGGAGATTATACCATCTATAACTTGGTATCGAGGATCCCGCGCTGATAAGTAAAGCTCGCAGAGTCCTCGCGGGGTCGTACTCGTCCCCATTTATGTTCTGAGCCGAAAGATCGCCGAGGAAGTAGATAACAAGTGAACTACAGAACTGAGTAGTGTATGGCCGCTTCCTTTGATTTCTACCATATGCTTGGAAGGCTCTCGACAAAGGTCCAAGACGTTGCCATAGTGGGAGCGTAGCCACAGTATTTGGAACCGGTATAGAAGTGCCAGCAGAGGGGTCATCTTCGGGTTTCCCACGGAATGTGTTAGTGTGTCGTTTTGTGGTGTTTTGTGGTCGGGATAGGAAGTGCGATCGTCGTAAAACTGTGCGGCCTGCAGCCTTAATCGTGAATACCGCCATAGTAAGGATTGTTATCGTAGGCGCATAGTTACATTATTGATTTTGCAAACGTTGAATACGGAACGAAATTTGAATACGGAGGGTCCGGTCAGGTGACGGGTAAGGGCAATCTACACCCTGCGTCTTCGGGCCAAGAGGACAATTCTGCCACGGATTAGCCGGAGTCTAAAAATAACTTTGCATTTCGTCTACCAATTACTTCTCTAAATCATCTGACGGAACTCTCCTTTGATACATGATCTGAATATTTACCACGCGTATGTTACTCATTTTCACCAGAAACTGATTAAGGGAAAGATTGAATATCAATTCTGACCGAACCATCCTACCTGATAAAAGCATGAACGTCAATGCAGACGATGTGCGAACCTCTTCCTCCATTGCCACCATAACAAATACTTTAGCCCGACACCAAAGCTCACATCTGAAGTATAAATAGACCCAAATTACCCAGTCTCAGTACCGTCTATATACTAGTAAAATCAGTGTTACTTGAGCTTATTTTGGTTGGTGATGCGGGGTTCGTTTTCGTCGAGGTAATACTTGTAGGTGTTGTGGGGATGTTTCATGTCGTGGAGGTAGTGAGAGGTGCGGCAACCTCCTTGATGAAATTCGAATTGCTGTTCTTGACGAATTTCTCCTATTTTATGTAAGTGACCTAGAATAAGCAGCGATAGGCCTATCGCTGCTTATTCTAGGTGAAGACTCAGATCATTAGGCTTGAATATGTCTACATAAATTCGGGCCCATGATAATGCTGAACAAGCCACGTTATCTTGAAGCTTATATGACGACCATTTCCCATTCGCCCCAGTGAGAGTGAAGAAGTACGTGTCGGAAAACTTCTTGTAATCTTCCCCAAAGGCTTGATTAAAACATGCTTTTACGTAAAACTTGTATCCATACACATTAGGCCCAAGCGCATTAGGGATTGTGACGTTGATCTTGGTAGTTATGATACGCTTCTTCTGTGCATCGTGAAGGCTTGGGGGAGGCTTATTATAGCACGAGGCGATGTAGTTACAGTTATTGTTCTATATATTTTAACACATTAAATTTAATTGCCGTATAAATCCAAGGAAATTCGAGCTTATTTTCCTATGATTTCAAGGACAATAAAGCTCACTTATTGTTTTATTTGTTCTGGCACATTGAACTTGATTGTCCCACGACTCCTGACATAATATGCTCGATTGTCCTAGAATTCTTGAAACATTGAGTTTGAATGTCCTATAAATACGAGGGCAATTAAGCCTATTCTCCTGTAATGCTTGGACAAATGAGCTCGATTCTGTTATGATTTTTAGAACATAAAGTTTAATACCTTATCAATGCAAGGACCGAGCTCATTCTCCCACAAAGTCAAGGACATTGTATCACGTGCAGGGAGCAGTGTTAATTGATGAATTTTCATTCGAATAATCTACAGCTGCCGACAGTGGCGGTGCAATTCTCATATCCGTTCCTTCCCAATATAAAAGAACCACCAAAATCGAAAACTTTCAACCTCGCTTAAAACTGTGACCCTCCCCCTTCCTCCCCTTTCTGAACCGGACAGCGCGACCTCCTCTTTCAGTGGGAGTGGTTGAGGGAGTGGCGGCAGTGAAAATGGGTGTGTGTATGTAAATGCCATACACACACCGCGACCGGGAAGACGCGCTGTCGCGGAGTGCGGTCGAGATCTAGTGGAAGGGGAGTGGGGATATCAACCTCCTCCTCCTTAATCTGGTTGACAGTGTTGGAAGAGCCAAAATGGAAGGTACCTTCTGGTGCATAGTACATTGGATCATAGCTTCCAACTCGCTTGGTCCCTGTCATGGCTCCCAATTCCAGATTCTCCTCTACTCCTTGTTCCTTCCCCCTCCGCAGCACCGCCTCCCAGCCAAACTCGCTTTGTTTCCACTGAATAGCCCCCCCTTTCAACTCCTCCATCCCCCTTTTGAATTGGTTTGTGACCTCCCTACCAAAGTCGCTACTGGTAAATGGGCTCTCATCGTAGGTGCCTGTTCGTGGATTAGCACCCTGAACCCCTAAGTAATCGTCGCTACCCCTGAATGCTCTGCGGGCTTCAAGTCTTAGGGTGTGTTGACGATTATTGGCTCTGATAAGCGAGTCCGGTTCTGTGACTTCCTTCATGGGGGTCATTTGCTTCTTGTCAGGTGTGACTAGTGGAGAGTTTCGGTCCACGATCTTCTGAAGCTTGAAGGCGAGCGGCTCCTCGGATGTTGCAAGGTCCTTCGGCCACTGATCAGGGGCAGGTGCTTCAATGTTATCCTCGCTGGAATCAGTAATGGCATGTAGTCGCTCTTGTCGAGGAACAGATATCTGGCTGGCAATCTCTGCCCAAGGCGACTTGGTTTTGACATGCTCTGCTTTCTTTGGAGAGGAAAATAACAATGGTGCTGGAGCATCGACATGATGTTTAATCTTCTCTGTAGAGCAAAGCAAAGGCACTGGAATATCCTCATGGTATTCAATCGGGGTTGCAACTTCGACCAAGGGTGATTTGGTTTCGACGTCTTCAGCTTTCTTAGAAGCATAATGGAGCAAGGGTACTGGGGCATTGACATGGTGGTCAATCCTCATTGGAGAACAGAACAAAGGCGCTGGAACATCGGCGTGGTGCTCAATTTTCTCTGGGGAGTGCCAGAGAGTCTGGTAGTCTCGTTTCATTGCCTTATCGAAAGGGGTAGAGCTCATTGTAGGCTCTAAGACCGTCGTTTGCTTGGTATTTCGCTCAGTGGTAGCTGGTACTACTGGAGATGGCTTAAAATCATCAACTTGCTGAGGGAGGAAGCCTCGAAGAAGCTCCCTTGAATTCGATCTCTTCAGAACCTTGAGCTGTTCCTTGACTTTGGCTCGCCTAGGTTGAGATTCCTTCGAGTCTTCAGAGGCATCCTCCTTGATGCTCCCATTGCTTCTGACTGGTTCGGGGCGCAAGGTATGACCTCGCTCTGGTCTTTGAGATGGTCTGAGGTGCTTGATCTTATCAGCGAACCTGCCGAAGGTCCCTTTGGACTTTGTTTGCTCCAATGGAGCTGAGTGTCGTACTTGTAACGACATGATGATATATGATACAGGAGGCAATATCGGTGAACGAAAATGCACTGAGCTGAGAGTCAAAATAGCTCTCAACAGGTAGTACGGGCCTGGAGTTTACCCACTCAAAGCGAACTTAGGAAAGTTGCGAAAATTGAAAGTGAGATAGTTAAAGGTGCTCGTTGAGAATATATGGATAAAGTCGAGTCTTGAATGACGTGAACAGTGTTACAAGCTGTGCAAACTGCGAGGTATGATGCCAGAGCGAACTTCAACATACTAGGAGACCAAATACAACAATAATGAAGAGGCTTCGAAGACGAAATGACCAAAAGTAATCTTTAGAAAACATGAATAGTAAGGTCATTCTTGCTTGGGGTTGAACTGAGTTTAGTGTTGCTCGAGTATCGTGGATAAGATGCTGATATGTATTCAACAAGTGCGAAACTGAGTGCGATGAAGTGAAGAGCTTCGTTGGTGATAGAATCCCAGAAGTAATCTTCGACAGTGTGAAATCAAGGTCGATCCTTGACAGATTTTGAGATAATGTGGTATACCAGCCCCAGAAAATACAAGGCTGAGAGTGAGAATGAAGAAGAAACTTCAATGTTTCTTTGCCAAAGCTACGTCTCAGATGATGTGAAGTTACAGTCGGTTCTCTGAAGAGCCGAGCAAAAACAAGGCCGTTTGAATACAGTTCTTCAATTAGCAATACTAATAAAAGTCGTAAAACAGAAATGAAGAGCAGTAAACAAGAGTAATCCTTTATAAAAAAGTTATAGTCAAATTTCAGAAAGGTGCAAATGAAGTTATGAAGTTGCTCAAGACGTTTTTTCGTGCAAGATCGCTATGAGAAAGTTCGGGAATCTAGAGAGAAAGAGGAAGGGAGGTATGATAAGAGAATTCTCAGTATAAGCTGCATTATTGGCAATTGGAGCTAAAACAGTGAGTCACCTTGATAAAATGGTTGATGGTGATAGGCGACCTAAATGTGGTGAAGACCCTTGGCTAAGAAAAGGGGAGTTAGGTTCGAGTGGACCATCAACTTAGAATGGGTCTAGGATTGTTGCGTTACCAAACATTCAAATGAATAACATGACGTTTCTAGCGAGTCTCCAATCCATGGCGCCCAGACTTAGAAAACATAATAACGAGTCTGTGGGTTTTGTTACTTTCACAAATATTAAAATTCGGCGAGGGCAATGTCCGATTCCCACTTAGGTAAGCTTTGTATAACGAACCACGGAAACATCGTCACTGTTGCAATGCTTTAAGGTAATAAAGTGAACACAGTTAGGAGGTTTCCATTAGGGAACGGCAAGCATGGGCATATTTACTTTACATAATTAGAAATTAAAATCTGGAGGGCATTCTGTTGTAGGTACTGTTGTACTGTCCAGGCCCAGGCTTCGGCTTAAGAAATGCCCCAGGAGCACTTGTACGTCGTTCATTGTCAAGTCCGAGAGACATACGATGCGCGTCAGCGAGCCTCTTGGCCGGACTTTGAATTCGATCCTTCTGATCTCGGATTTCCCGTGCCGCCATTTCGACAGAATTTCTAGGTGAATCGCGCGCATTTGCTTGTATGTCATACATACTCGTCGCCTTTTTCAGCGGGGAGTTCGCGTGACTGTAAACACCTAAGCTTCCACCATCTCCGGCCCCCGTAGACACAGAGTTTCCAATACTTTTTCGGAATTGAGGTTGGCGAATTGGTGGCTTCGGAGTCATGTTTGCAAAAGGTGTGGAGTCCCGAGAATTGTAGGCAGATGGAGTATAGCCTGACGCAAGCGACATGCCAGGTCTAGACATGGACTCGGTGCCATGAGGATCCAGGTGTTTGGCATAATTGGGATTTGGATGTGTCCGAAATCCGCGTTTGAGCGTGACAGCCGGAGTATACGTGTCAACCTGGTTGTCGTTTCCTTGATCATCCGAGGGCCCATTGAACTGGATTCCAACATCGCGAACAACCGGATTCAGACGAGGGTGCACATATTTAATGTCATACTCGCTCATAACCTCTTGGTGGATAATTGCCAAATCTTTCTCCTGCTGTGTAAATGCATTTTGTAGAAGAATCAATTGTGACGACACCAGTACTTCCAGAACAAGTGTTGTGAAGACAGCAATGCTTGGCCGTGGATCGGAACTTAGTGTCGGCAGGAACAGCCAGTATACTAGTACGTGCCCGGGACTGAATAGACAAAACAAACGAATGCAGATTGGCAACGGATCCCAGACTGATATTTCCCACACATCTCGAGTGGGGTCGGGGTGGGCTCTCGATTCTGCGCTCGGGTCTCCAAGTATACTAGTGAAGAAGCGGAGAGGAGAGGAGGAGACTGGCGAGGAGTCTACACGCACACGATGTGCGGAAGGAGTGGTTTGGGGGTCGTCGACGGCTCGTTCAAATAATCGGTAATGACGGGTTCGAAGGAAGGTATATGCGGCATTCGCAGTTGAGAATATTGTTAAGAGGTAGACAATAAAAGTAGACTGCCATACAAGATTAGAAGATTGTACAAAACACAAAAGATATCTCACAATATAGCTTAGCCACCCTGGCCCAGATTGATTGTCACCAAACACATTGTCACTTCCTCTGCTGGTAGAAGTGCCAGTGTTCGCCCTAGCAATCAAGAGTGCCACATGTAGCCCAAGAGCAAGGGAATTTGCAAGGTGCTTGGAGTCCCAGTCTCTTGTCTCGATCTCTTCTGATAAGTAGAGTAAAAAGTCGCCTGGATTAAGATAATCTTTGACGCGCTCGAAAAAAGGTTTTCGCCGCACGAGGCGCTGACGCGACATGATGAGAAATATTGAGCTATCGCCGTCCCATTATTTGGTGAAAAACAAAGGATCTCAGATGCGGACCATGAGTGTCGTCAGAGTCTCTTTGTTTGCCACCAGCTTTTCAATTGCATTGTTTTTATTGACAGCCTCGTTCACTATGGGATTGGCCGGGTGCCAACGTTTTGACTTATGTAAGCAGCGGCAAAATCTCGGCATATTCTTATGCTTCGATGGTATTTGCAACTTCACTTTCGGCATGAGACTAGCAAGACATCACAATTATATAATGCATTTATCATAGCAAATTACATACTGACATCAAGATTGTACCGCACACCGTAACTCGCTGTCATCTATTCAATGTTTACATCTGATCCTATACGACTCACAAGTCACTGCTTGAAATATATTTGGCGCGAGATCTTCGAAGTAGGATTATCATGTCTTTTGACGCAGCAGAGTGATTTGGAGGAGCCTTCTCTTTCCTTGCCATCTGGTATTGCGCTCGAACCGCTTTCAAGCCTTGGAGCCTCAAATTTTTTCCGGGCGTTCATCAGGATATAGTAGAGCTATCTGAGATTTATATATTTTGTCCACTTTTCACCAACATTTCTTGCTCGTTTGATGACTTCTGCACCAAAAAGGTCTCTCCGGATAACCACCACCTTGAAGTTGACATTCATGTCTTAACTCCCGTCTTGGAATTGCGAAATTGTCGACTTGCATCTAACTGACAATTATTCAAACCTCGACCTAAATTCGTATCACTACATAGTTTGTGGCACTTGTATGTGAGCGTCTGCAGAAGATGAAGAAGGAGCGGGAAACCCCCAAGACACATACCATTACACAGGAGGTGGAAGCTGCCGTTTTGGCTTTTCTGGGATAGTGAAGAGCACTTTTATGCTCGTTGTCCTTAGTTATGTGGATGCACGGCCAAGCCAAAAGTCTCCGACGTAGGAGAGAATTTGATGTTTCGCTGGCCAAGTTGTTGTTAGAGGACTCTAGTTTGCTTGTACTACCGTCACATCATTAGACCGCGCTTACAAGCTACGACACGGCTTGAAGTTGTACTTGAAATCCTATTTACACGGGCCTGGTTTTGTTGCAAAGCATGGAGGGAAATTCAGACATACCATTTGCTTCACAGCTTTGACTAATTCTTAATTTTCTCTAGCAAGGTGTGGCAGATTTCCCCACTTGTTTCTGTACACAGTTGGCTCTGTACAGATTTAAATGTCTTTGCCTCAAAGGTCTAAGAACAAAAGCAGTGCCCCACATAGTACCAGAATATCGTAAAACTTCGACACGAGATAAGATTATCTTATATAAAATTCTCGCCACTTTTCCTACTTACCTCACTTGACTTAAAGATGAGAGGATAGTCAAATAACAGGAGCACAAGAAATCGAGCAAATAATTGTATGATGGATGTGTGGACCGTATATTACAAATAGCTAAGCTAATAATTAAGTGGAAGCCCGGTATCTTTCACCAAAGTCATCACTTCTTCGTCAACAATGATTCCCCTTTCACCTCAAAGTATTCCATCAAAAACCATCTAGCCTGAAAGGCGCCGTTGGATGGTAGTCTAAGATCTAAGATAAGATATATGAATGCTTGCAGGTGGTCTTCCTCATCTGGTAAAATGCCAACAGAAGACTCCCTACCTTCTTGAAGCAATACGTTGCATCGGATATACTACTTCATTTGTGTACTCACCTCTATGATGAGATTTGAACGAATGGTAGACCTAAGCACATTCAGCCGACGGAAATATGGACGCCAGATAAGGGAAATGAGTAGATATTGATACCGAAGACGAGAGCTTTGCTCTAGATAGTGAGAATAGTACAACTTTTAATGTCATCTTTAAGATCTCCTTGCACGGTAAGTAGATAATCTTTCAAGGAGCCATTGGTAGCCGAAGGAGTATTGGTTCGGATTTTGCAAATGAGTTACAGTTAGAAAACCCAACCTCCAAGCAACGGCCAGATGCACTTCCATGCAAGATATCAGTACAAAACTTCGTGGAACAATAAAGGCAACTATCCGCATTGTGTACTCAAACAACACAATACCAAGTTTATCAGAGGGCAGATATGATAGAATTGCGAGTGGTGGAGTTGATACACGAATGAGTGGATAACAATATCCACCTGGAATCTTTGATCTTGCCTCCTTTACGTATAAGATGCGATTTATGATCAATATGCAGTAAGCATGAATGAGTTGATATACCATGCATCTTAGTGGATGTAACTTCCAGTCGTTGCATCTGTCTTGCTATGTTTTGCCATCTGTTTATGCCGGTGAACGGAGCGGCTGGCATGCGACAGGGGGTATTCAGATACGATCGGAGCTCCACCGGCTCACTAGCCACTCATCATCGCTTGATTGCACAACCTCCGCCTCTTTTAGCTGGAGTTCTCCACGATTCGCTGACCGACATCGGCCATGCCTCAAACTTTCCAAGTTCAAGCATCATATAACCACCCCGCACTACATTACTTGCATTCCACATTCTCAACACCTTCTTTTTCCTCGCAAATTCTCATTGTGCCAGACTTCAGTTTCCTCTTTTTGTCGAATCATCTGTCTCCCTTGTACATTTTCCAAAATGCCTTCTGCGGATGCAGGTCCTCGAACTCTCTACGATAAGGTCTTCCAGGACCATATCGTAGATGAAAGACTTGATGGCACAATTTTACTTTACATTGGTTTGCGGACTATATTCAGACTACAGGATTTTCATACTGACCTTGATTTTAGACAGACATTTGGTCCATGAAGTCACTTCTCCAGTAAGCTATCTAGTGGCGTCCCAATAATTGCCACGAGACCAATCTGACTTGAATCAGCAAGCTTTTGAGGGATTAAAAAATGCGGGAAGAAAAGTTAGACGACCGGACTGCACTCTTGCGACGACAG
Source organism: Hymenoscyphus repandus (assembly GCA_001414415.1). Classification (NCBI taxonomy): domain Eukaryota; kingdom Fungi; phylum Ascomycota; class Leotiomycetes; order Helotiales; family Helotiaceae; genus Hymenoscyphus; species Hymenoscyphus repandus. The sequence goes on along the minus strand of LLCE01000073.1, from coordinate 58,700 downwards.
ATCATGTAAGTGTCAATGGCTTAATGTAGAGTAGCACTTTATTGACCATAATCAGAATGTGCCTACCAGCTCGCGGAAATCTTTCAAGAACATCGAAACTTTTGTTGAGGTGGACGACTCAAGATTACAATGCATGACCCTCGAGGACAACGTGAAGGACTTTGGCATCACATATTTTGGCCTTGGTGACAAGCGTCAAGGTATTGTCCATATCATCGGTCCTGAGCAAGGTTTCACCCTCCCCGGCACAACCGTTGTCTGTGGTGACAGTCATACTTCAACACACGGAGCATTTGGTGCTTTGGCGTTTGGAATTGGTACTAGTGAGGTTGAGCACGTTCTCGCGACTCAGACGATCATCACAAAGCGAAGTAAGAACATGCGAATCAAGGTTGATGGCAATCTCACTCCGGGTGTCAGTTCAAAGGATATCATTCTTCACGCTATTGGCAAGATAGGCACAGCTGGTGGCACTGGTGCAGTCATTGAATTCTGCGGTTCAGCTATTGAGGGATTGAGTATGGAAGCTCGCATGTCGATTTGCAACATGTCGATCGAAGGTGGTGCTCGTGCTGGCATGATCGCTCCCGATGAGATTACCTTCAAGTATCTTAAGGGCAGGCCGCTTGCTCCAGAATTTGGCTCGGAAGAGTGGAACAATGCAGTGGCGTACTGGAAGAGTCTCAAAACCGATGAGGGAGCGAAATACGATATCGATGTCTTCATAGATGCGAAGGATATTGCCCCATCAGTCACTTGGGGAACCAGTCCTGAGGATGTTGTACCCATCACTGGTTCTGTGCCAGACCCAGAGACATTTTCAACGGAAGAGAAGAAGCAGACAGGTAGGAGAATGCTCGAGTATATGGGCCTTACGGCCGGTACTCCAATGGAGGAGATTGTCCTTGACAAGATTTTCATTGGTTCTTGCACAAATGCGCGAATTGAGGATCTTAGAGCTGCAGCAGGAATTCTCAAGGGACGGAAAATTGCCGCAAACATCAAGAGAGCTATGATTGTTCCCGGATCTGGTTTGGTAAAGGATAAGGCGGAGGCTGAGGGTCTTGACAAGATCTTCATCGATGCTGGTTTCGAGTGGAGAGAAGCTGGATGCAGCATGTGTCTTGGTATGAACCCTGATATTTTAGCACCACAAGAGCGATGTGCAAGCACGAGCAATCGAAATTTCGAGGGTCGACAAGGAGCCAGGAGCCGAACTCATTTGGTATCGCCAGTGACCGCTGCAGCTTGCGCTATTGTCGGGAAGCTCGCCGATGTGCGCAAGCTCGCAACAACGAACGCCACTCCTCGCCCATCTTCAGCGGGGTCGATAGAGATCTTGCCTTACGTTGACGAGAGAGCACAAACAGATGATGATGAGCGGGAAGTGATTGGTGATCAGCCAGAGGACGATAAATCAGTACCACACACCAACACCACAGCTGCCAAAGGATTCCCTAAATTCACCATTCTTAAAGGTCTTGCCGCCCCTCTTGAGCGGTCGAACGTCGATACCGATGCCATCATTCCTAAACAGTTCTTGAAGACTATCAAACGTACTGGTCTCGGCACGGCTCTCTTCTTTGAACTCCGCTATAATGCCGATGGAAGTGAAAAGCCAGACTTCGTCCTCAACACGGAACCATACAGAAAATCAAAAGTCCTCCTTGTCACTGGTCCTAATTTTGGATGTGGCAGTTCAAGAGAACACGCCCCATGGGCTCTATTAGATTTCGGCATCACCTGCGTCATCGCTCCCTCATTCGCTGATATATTCTTCAACAATACCTTCAAGAATGGCATGCTCCCCATCGCCATTCCCAACAAAGACGATCTCGAGGCCATCGCCGTCGAGGCACGAGCTGGACGAGAGGTTGAGATCGACCTCCCCAACCAAAGTATCAATGATTCGACCGGGAAGAAGATCTGCAGTTTCGAAGTCGAGGAGTTTCGAAAACACTGCTTAGTCAACGGTCTTGACGACATCGGACTTACCATGCAAATGGAAGACAAGATCTTGGCCTTCGAGAAGAAGATGACTGCAAACACACCATGGTTAGACGGTCGTGCATATCTCAAGAAAGGAAAGAATGGAAAGTTGGCAGTCAAGCCTGCGCCTGTCCCAAAAACGAATCGTGGTGAGACGATCAAGGAGCCGCTTGATTGGTAATATCTTACAGGAGGAATGTAATGGATGGACAAATACGTTGATGTAAATACAACGCTGAATGAGTTTGCTCTTAGCATCATGGGCGGTGTTATTTTTGAATCTTATTTCTTCTAAATATGTGTTCTTGGAGGGCGATGGGGAACATGGGTGGATAGCTTTTTGATGATTAGCTGCGATGATCCGAAATACCGAGGTCACATTATGAGAATTGAATGAAGATACTGAGAAACATGGTGTTCCTGATATATGTTAGTGAATGCTTAGAGGCACAAGAGGGGATAAATCTTGCCCTTGTGATTCTTTTATGTTCAAGAAAAGCATCCTCATCCAGGATAAACTGAAATCCTATCCCCATTCTCGTACTACGATTAGACCCATTGTGTTTAACAAAAATAGATGTGAGAATACTTTAGCATAGTCAGAATGACTTGTCAGCATACAACCAATTTTCCCACTCAGTTAAGATCACTTTGCCTCAACAAAACCAAACACGTCTCTCACCTATTACTCGTCACAACAATCCCCAAAGCCGCCTCAATCTCTTCCCCTTCCTACAGCATATAATAACCTGTAGTAAATAAGATACCATGACCTGTACTTTCGCCATAACAAACACCATCCATCCATCCCCCCCTGCCATCTACCAGAAATACACAATATCTCAACTTCTCCTTCAACCCCTTTACACCAAGCCAATGCCCTAAAGAGCTTCCTCCTCCAAACCCTACACTTCTGGGGTTCGGGGTCGTGTATTATCATGGTCCTAAGAGACGGAGGTACATGTCTTTCTTGAAATTAATCACCCTTAAGCCATGTTGCTCTGGAGAAAGGAGAGGGTTGGAGTGTCGAGGGAATAAGTTGAGGGGAAATAGGGGTGTAGCGCTCGCATGTCGATTCATCGTGGCTCGATGATTGGGAAGAGGGAGGAAATGGGAGGGGTTTGAAATGTGGTGTTGACGTGAGTGTTCTGTCCATTTTGAATCGATATTCGAGGAATGGGGATGGAGAAATTAATACCTAGATTTACTGTGACTATTTACTGTGACTAGCAGCAGGCGAACATTTCCATACTAGTTATTGAACTTTGCTATGAGTCTGTCTTTCTACCCTTGTCCGACTCAAAGACGACATTTTTCGTTGAGTGGAGACATATATCTCTAAATCTTTGCGCAGAATCTGTAATTAATCTATAAAAAACTATTCTATACCCACATCCATCCTCTATATTAACGTATACCTCCCATATACCATTTCATGCTCCGAACCCCTAATTTTACAACACAATAATAACCCCCTCAAACGCCAACGCAATGCTACAAAAGAGACGCCATCCCAAACATTCCCAGCTCTTCATGGCTTTAAATTTTCAAGTAAAAACCCCCATCCTTCACAATTTGACAGGATGATTCTTCCTAATCGCTCCACCAAACTTGAAAATCATCATCGGCACAGGAATAAGTGCAATAGCAACAAACCCCAGCGTACTGTTACCCCATCCCAGGCCAAGGCTCTCGTACATCTTTGGGCCGGCGAGTGGCAAGAAAGCACCGAATAACGATCTGCTGACCGTGAGAGCCGCAATACCAGATGCTGCGAACTCAGGAAACGAGTCAATGATATAAGTTTGAATAGGAATGAAGATACCCATCATGCCGAAGCCGAATGGGATAAGTCCGATAATCGGAACGATCCAGTGAACAGCCTTATCCGCCGTCCATCCATACACGAAAAAAGAAATGGGGACGAAACACGCGAAGAATATGCAAGCTGGGAGACGCATCTCCGGCTCGAAGACCCCGTCATTGGCCTTCGTCATTCGGATGACGGTAGGATCGGAAATCTTGCCTACGACAATGAGGCCTGAAAAGAAACCAATCCCAAGACCGATGTAGGCGAGACCACAAAGTTCGGGTTGCCAGTGGTAGACGGTGATAAAGACATTGGTGATGGTTGTGAAGAGTAGGTAGAGAAGGCCGTAGACTACGGCCATGTATAGGGAGAGCAGGAAGACGATGGGAGATCGGAAGAGCATCTTCAGAGGACGGATCATGCCGAGCTTAATGATTTGAGCGGGAGTGCGGACTGGGCCGCTAGAATTGTAACAACTTATGAGCTCAGGGCGGTTTAGTTCCACACGAAGGCGTTTGGTCTTTCTGGCCATGAGTACCTCTGGATTCGTCTCGGTGGTGAAGAATTCGATGCCGATTATGACGAGGGCGGAGGAAATGAGCAGGATCCAGAAGACCCATCTCCAGCCAGCGCGCTGAGCCACGAAACCTCCGCAGATAGGCCCAACAACAGGTCCAAAAAGAGGCCCGAGAGAAAACATTGCCGTCGCCAAACCACGGCGATCAGGACGAAAAAGATCTGCGATCACACCACCACCAATCGTGATACATCCTGAACCACCAATACCAGCGAAGAAACGGAAGACAATCAAGGTATTGAGACTCGGAGCCAGAGCGCAGCCGATCTGCCAGACACAAAAGAAAATGTTGGCACCTGTCAAGACGTAGCGACGACCGTAAATCTCACAGAGAGGCTGATCGATGAATAAGCAGTTGGACTTGAGATGCGAGGTGGGCGAAGGATACTTACAGCAAGCAACAATGGTCCGACAACGTATCCCAGAACGAAGATACTCACACACAGAGAGCTCAAGATCAAAGAAGTGTTGCCAAACTCCTCGTCCATAAATGAAACACCAGGCTAAAGACAATCAGTTTATGGTCTCAAGACAGTATGACCAAGCACTTACAGCGAACATGGACGAAGCAAGAGGCGAGATGAAGGTGATACTAGCAAGTAGCGAAATCAAGAACCATTTCCTCGACTCTGGGAAATTCAAGGGCATTTCTGGATCATCTTGTGATTCCCAACCCACGATACCATTGTCCAAGTCTGATATTGGGAGTGGTTTGGGTGCTAGGTGTGCCTTTTTGCTTCTCGAGGTAAGATTGGTAGCTATTCGAGATACCCTGCTCTTGGTACTCTTCATGCTCGTTTTCGTATTTACTCGTTCGATATCTGCTCCATCCCCCTTCTTTCTTGAACCGGCATTGATTGAGACTCTAGACTAGAGGCTGTTAGCTCATATGGAAGAAGCATGTCATGGATTCATACTACTCCTCTCTCGAGATCCTGCATATGGCCCTGATCCATGGCCTCTACTTCTTTGTGCTCATGGTCTGGTTCCCCAGTAGCGCCATTCACTATATTTCGCTGCTCACCCTTCTCAATATCATATGCCGTGGAATCTGTATGTTCAGAGGCATTGTCTGGTACATCTAAGGCGGATATAGGTATCTTTTCTGCACCCATACTTGGAGATAGCAATCTTCAACCAGAGAAGAGAAAGGAGGAAAAGCGTCGCAAAATTTATCGCGTGATAGTAGAAGACCCGACCAATACGAACGTAACTGTATCTCGTAACGGAATAGGAAAGTTCTTTGAAAATGGTGCCACCAACTATTCAGAAAAGTCACGTTGGATAGAGAAGGAAGACGAGGAAGACGAGAAGGAGAGGCCATCATGAAGGTCTTGTACTCCCGGCTGAGAATCGCTCTTGCCGGTGCAACAATAATGCAATTATTTTTGAACCAAGGCCGGATCATATTTGCCGTTGCCAATACAAGCTTTCACTACAAAATTGCTTGTTGTCGATGGCAGACTTGGGACAAAGTGAAGCGGGATGGGCAATTCGTGCCATGATTGGATGACTCTGACGGGATAGAGGAATTTTGTGCTCGCCAAGAACCACGGATGCACGCATAATTCAGCATAACTCTACATGATTCTGCATAAATCTGCATACCACTGCATAATCGAGAATATGCAACTTATGCGAATTCTTCGTGCATTCATTATTCCTTCGGCACGGCAGTAAGAAATAGCAATCACCGACCCAACCCCACCTATATCGGCTTTTGTGTCTTAAGAATCTATATCGTAAGAAAAAGGGGCCAATATGGGCGAGAAACAGAAGGAAGTGGGAATCCTACTCTTGGCTACTGAATGCAATGTGCGTGCACAAATATAGACTCCTCCCACGTCATCCCAGTCTCTCGGGACCACCAGGTTGTTACAGAGCGAGAAGCGAGAAGCGAGAAGAGAGAAGCGAGAAGAGAGAAGAGAGAAGTGAGAAGCGAGAAGAGAGAAGTGAGAAGCGAGAAGTGAGAAGCGAGATGCTTCAATGCTGTCATCAAGATGCTGCCCCACCCTCAAGGAAGATTCTGTCGGGCTCACTGCTGGTCAGCTGAGAGAAATCATGTGCAAAAGTGAGTGGCCATCGCTTGGCTTCGACGTTGCACAAGCATCTGCGGCTCTGGAGCCTCAGCCAGCCATATTACTGATATTGATGATATTGATGATATTGATGATATTGATGAGATCCTAATCAACATCGTGATAGAGTCTTTGGAAGGGTATTTGTCTGCTGCGTATCTCTGATTTTCCTCCTTCTGGTCAGCGCGTATATGCAGTCATCTTTCACGTGTGAAATAATCCCAAGCTGCAATGCTTGAGAGGTAGAATTTCAGTTCTTCCTTACGCTGCTAGTCTTTCGAGACACATCAGAAAGGAGTCGTCCGAGGATTGTTTATGCAGACTATCACTAAGTATGCTTTGGTCCCGGCCTTCCTTCTCTAGGTCTACTGGGGATTATGAACGCTTGCTTCGGCGTTGATTTTGGTTTCCTCCATTTCTCGGTGCATGTTAAGAGTATGATACTGCTGACATCAGCGCTTCAATTACATCCTTTCGACGACTATTTGATATTTGCTCGGGGTCCCATGTCGAAGTCATCATTTTGTGGGAAGCATGCCTGTCAGGTGTCAATGGCCACAAAAGAATAGCTACCTTGCGAGTGCATTACCCAAATCACTGCCTTAGAGAAAAGGAGTGCTGCCTATGGTGTAAGCTTTGTTTGTTAAAGAAGCTTTTGATGCTCTGATTGTCCGTTTTGGGAAGTCCCGTATCATGTTCGATTCACATTCCAAACACCTTTGTCCATTTTTTCCTCGGATATCTCCAAACCTCACCTCGCGGTTAACGATAAGAGCTCTCCATACTTGGCAATTTTTATCGTTGCTCTGCCGTGCTAAAGAAATCTTTATTCTGTTCAAATTGCCTGGCAGAAATTGGGATAATGATGAGCTTATACAGGCAGAAGCCCTGGGTATGACCCTTCCTTGCCTGCCTCTGGCACCAATCCCCATGCGGCAACCTTTAAATTTGCTCAGACACTAGTCCCACTGAGGCCCCAGACTTGAAAGGACCGTCACATTCTCTTTCAATCGCAAGATATGGACAGTCGCAGACGAAGAACATGAATCCCTCCTCGCATCCATGCAGCTCGCCACCAAATTGCTCGAAGTTGGAATGCCATACATAGCCAGCTTCCTTCCACGCGACACAGAGAATCTATATGACGATCACAACGAGTACTTGGAAGGGGGTGGTTCCGGTGTTAGTGATTTTGAACAGGCGTTACAGAGAGGATGCGGACCGGGGATTAGGGATCGAGGGGTTCTCGGGTGAAATAACAGGTGGATATGGATCTGGAGAGAGGGAGGGGGGTTATAGAGTTCATGCAATGAAAAAGGGAGCGTGAGAGCGGGTGGATTTTACCAAGACCTCTCTTCCCGCGTTCTTTGTAGTAGAGGCAGTGATGCTGCGATCTAGATATTTTCGAACTTAGTAGTCTAGATGCTAGAAAAGCTAGGCGTGTGTATATATGTGACCAAGCTCAATTACAAACTGAAGTCCACTGTACCACAGCAACATCAGAGCTGCGAAGTGCACCAAATCATCCCCCTCCGCTCATTAACAAATATAATATATCACACCCTCAAAGATATAGCACGATTCCATCACCTCTTCCCTGTTTGGATCATGTGGCCATTTGGGTCAATAAATGAATAGGAGGTGAATAGCTAATAATATCTAGGGAAAGCTCAAGTGGAGATTTCGTTGCATATCGTATCTCTTTATATGGTTGTTCTGCAGCTTGGTCTAAAAAAGACCCTGGCCTGATTAGCTGCTCGGTTAAAGATGGAGGATAGGGAGAGAGAGAGAATGTTTATTACACATCGCAAGGTTGCTGTTGGGCTACAAATCATATCTCCTTGCGATTAGGAAAAATTAGTGCTTGGCTGTGGCACAAGGTCATTGAATGGTAGAGCATGAGAAGAGAGAGAAAACACTTGTCACATATCGCTACAGGTAGCTAATATCTACTTATTGCATCATTCCTTAGATGAGATGGATGGGTTTCTAAATCTAGCACAAATGACTTATACCACCAAAAGACGGGACCATTGCTCAAAGTGTGACAACTAAAGCACATTTCAAAGCTACCATATATTTCAAGTCTTCTAATATTCCCTCTGCTCCTATTTCCATCTGCCACAAAAGTTCATCCCTTCTTCCCTTTCTCCCCTGAACACCTAGAGAATCCATCCCGAAAATAAGTTTAAAGACAGGGGTATATACAATGCCAAGCTCCCCCACTCAAAAAATGAAGAATATTAAAAGGTAAAAGAGAACCACACGCTCGCTAAGACGCTGTCAGGCGCCTCCATGTTAACGCCATATATATGCCGTCCCCATTGTACTCCTAGCAAAATTTCCAAGTGTTCCGTTTTCTAGATGCCGCCGATGATAATCTTGATATACTCCAAATGAAAAAGAAGTGTGAAACAATCGGTAAGGTGTCGTCGACACCTCAGTTCGAAAGAATGGAAGCCGTATCCGAAACAGTCGCTGTAGGTCCATTCTTGTTGACCAATTTCGTATGATCGAAACTTTCTGCATCACTGTCAAGTCGTCGCCTCTCCCTTCTCACGCTAAAACACTGGATCGCGCCGATGATAGCCACGAAAGCGCTTCCATACCATGCCAAACCAGTGAACTCCGCCTTGGAGCCAAGTGTGTACAAGTAACCCGCAACGGGAGGAGACATAGTCCTGCAAGCGGCACCGGCCGAAGCAGCCAGGCCATTGATCTTACCTAGGACGCACGGGCTGGGTGTTGCTTCCTTGAGAAGGATGAGCAGGACAGGGTAGGCAATGATTGAGAGAAGGTTGCGGACTGTGAGGCAGGCGTATATGCCGCCAGTCACCCAAGCAGGTGGAAGGTAGGTGAGAAATGGCATCATGAAGTAGGCAATCGGGTGGAGAAGCGTGACGACGATGAAGAGGCGCTGAATTCCAAATGTTGCAGCTGCGAATGGGAAAACCACAGCTTGCACAAAGAGAGCAATAACGCCGTTGACGCTCATGATGACTCCTACTTTTTGCACCGGGATCCCGAGGCCGCCAGGGGAGTAGAAGGGATCGATCCCAAAAAATGATGTTGAAAGAGCAGAAATGGAATCTCCGCGGTCGTCCTCGAGGAATATTGGCAGAAGATGGTCGTAACTCATGCTGTGATATGTGAAAATGCCAAGCGCAATGATCAAGGCCACAATCTGCCTTGTAAAGACTTTCTCGGTCTTCGTTTTGACCTGGGAGTTCCGCCACTCGCTGTCATCACTACCAGTGAATGTACCATATCTCTCGGCACGTAAATCAACCGCAGGTGTCTTGACCGCGTCCGCTGTGGCAATGAGAGGTGTTTCGTCTGAAGAATAGGTCGAGTCTGGCAGAAGGATGCGTGGCTGCATATCTGGATGTGTCTCTTCTAGCAGAAAATAACCCGCGATGATGCTGACCAACAGAAGTCCCGAGCAGAGCAGATTGGGTAGTAGGTAGGGAAATTTCCCGAAGAGGCCATCTTTTGAGAATGTGTCTGGAAATCCAATGACTGGGTCTGCGAAATAACCTCCGATCGCCGGACCGATAATGGTTCCAATTGACCAGACGAATGGCATAATACTGTATGCACGAGGTTCGTGTTCTGGCTTGGTGACCAGCTCGCCCACCATTGTTTGAATTACCCCAATGTTTCCATTCTATTCGTGTTAGCAAGTGCGCATTCAGCTGTTTCGTTCAGGAACCTACCAGAAAGCCACCAAGTGCTCTACCAGCCAATGCGACATATATGTTTGAAGCGAATCCAACCATAGCCATGCTAAGCATGGTGCCCACACATCCAAGGAGCAAGACAGGTTTCCTCCCAACTCGATCCGACAATCCTCCCCAGTACATGCCAGTCAAGGACTCCGACAGCGCAAAGGCGGAAATGAGTAGTCCCGCGAAGAAGGAGGCATCACTCTCGTCGCCAACTTGGAAGTGTTTAATGAGTTGGAAGGCATAAGGGAAAATGGATGTGAGGGCGATCGGTTCAGCTAGACGAACGATGGCTGTGGAAGTCATTAGTCTAGAAATCCTAGCATGCGCCATCAGTCTGATTTGGAAGAAAACATACCAAGGAGAAACAGCTGCACAGTAGGAAACTTCTCGGGATCTCGAATCTTTTTCTGGCTGGTTAGGAACATTGCTTTTTGACCTGATCTGACGCTTACGACTCGAACTTTGAATTGAAAGCCCAACACAAGTCTATAATTTATTTATAAGAGTGCAAGCAGTATTCTCTTTCCAATTCAAATTCAAAAAATTGGTAGTCCGCTTTGGGATTATTCTAGAAAAGCGAAGGTTGACGGTGTGAAATGTAAATCTCGAAATTCTGCCTCAGTCCCTGCCTCTAGGATTTGAGAGAGAACAGTAGACCGTAGGTCTCTTCTTGTGAACTTGAATAGTCGACGGGAGAAAGACGATAGAAAATGGGGGTAAGGAGGGGAGGAAAGAGAGATATACTGTGGTGAAAGTGCGGTGGGCTCGAGGAGGTGGGGAAGATCTGGCGGGTCGAGTTCGCCGTCTTGGCTCCTGTGGTAGTATCTTGTGGGTGAAATGAAAATTACCATGGAGAGCGCTCGGCAGCCGACTGGCGCTTCGCTGCTCTCTCTTGGTTAACCAAAAGTAGATATCGTGTGGGAGATTCGTGTCGTGGTGCTAGCGCCGGAAAGTGAGCGAGTTTAGAAAAAGTGGAAGCGAAAGTGGCAGAAAATGGCAGAAAATGGCAGAATCGCCACATTGAGCGCCTAGTAAAGCCGACACACATGGCAGGCAGGGGCGGCTCTGAGCTGATCAGCGCAACCAAAGAAAACCAGGCACAGGGGATGCAGCTTAAGCGAGTTTTGATAGTGGGAGAATGAAGCAGATGAGGAGATGATTGGTCGGCTGGGTACGAGCAGTAGAGCCATTTATCCTTCCGATAGTCAACGGGGCTAGATGGGCCGAGGACACAACTGCAAACAAGGCAGCTCTATGTCTAGAAACGTCTATTCTTTCCTGCTTCCGTTACCGCCTTAAGAATCTGGTCTGATCTCAAAGTCACCTAGAAGCCTACGTTAAAGAGAATTGGACACCTGGTACACTTGGTCACACGACGAATTCAGCTCTGCGGATACTTCGGTGAAAGCGGCTATTTTTTTAATGTTACAGATCAGCAAACTGTGCAACACTCCGATCTGAGTTACCAAATCCCAAATCGACTCATCTGATCGTTGTTCAATATTCTGACATCGGACGTCGATTGTTATTGAATATCGAGGACAAGGTTTCACAACAGCCGAAATCGGGATGCATGAAAGCCTCGCTTGTCTAGCGCACGGATTGCAGAGAGGTTCATGCGAGACTGGAGAAAGGTCATAGCTTTTTTTTTGGCGGTCTGGGGCGGTGAGTTCTTGGTGAAGCTAATCCTACGACACCGACATTCCACCCACTATTTCTCTATCACAATCTCCGGCAGAGCATGTGAAGTATCATCTTGTCAAACCACCCCTCCTCGCATCCTCCACGGCATATCAAAAATGCCACACTCCTCTTAATATATCCATCAATCTCTGCCAAATCTTCTAATGTTTATCTTTCATCAATTCGGCACCGGCACATCGCAATCCTGTCAACACCCTGGAACCCGCACCTGCATATGTATAACGGCTTCCCATATTGCCTTGCATACCACCCGTTTGCTGCGATAAGCAAGTTTTGCTGAAGCCAGGTAAATTACCCTGCGAGCCTGCATATCGGCCCGCACATCCCTTCGGTTCCTTGGGACATGTTCACGATGCCGAATTCTACAGGTTGAGGTCGAGAATTCTCCGATGTGCTTTCTGGGAAACTGATAAGGATGCGATTTTTCATGAGGTGGCAAAGACAACATCCTATCTTTTTATTTGCAGTTGCGAGCACGTCATCCCATCTATGCAGATCTTTTGATGACTTCTCAAGGTATGTTGGAAGAAGATAGTGGTCTCGGTGTATCTATTGTCGGCAGATATCCGGTGAGTAGTTGGATGCTCTCTTCTACAAGACCTAGGTCAATTATTTCCGTCCAATCGCTCCAATCAAACCATCGTCCTAGACTATCAGCAGTCTCATCTTCCTATTACAAGTACAAGACAGTTATCTACTTCGTTACATTCACTCTATTCATCCTTTGTGTATTCTGTGTATTGTACCGAACATCTCATCATCCTTAAACCCCTTCAAATCTTTTGTTGCATTTCGCAACTCGGTAATCGGTTCGCGAAAGTGATCCCGATATACCAAGGAATCGACCATCCAATCACAGAAGGGTCGAGAAGGTTTCGTTGCACTTCGCATCTGGAGCTTCGGTTAATCTGCTCAGCCGGAACGTCGATGCTTGTTTCAACTATACTTGAATTGTTGTCCCTGATATCTGTAATGTTCCTTCGTTCTTACCATGTGTTGTGGATACTGCAAGCAGGTAGACGCTGGTATAAATATGACACTGACGAGTGGGAAATTCCCACTACTATTGATATTATCCCATGTTTGCAGCGTATCATACAGTTCTCTATCCCACATACCGCATTGTCTTCGTGGTTCTGCACTGATATTTAGTGTGCTGATTTGCAAAGCATTATGGGCAAAGGAAAACAACGCACCTTTCCTGGAGGGATGCAACTACTCTATACTCTACACCACACTCCGACTCCTCTTATGCATGACACTGATACATACCAGCCTTCAATCTCTCTCTCTCTCTTCCCAAATCTGGTCTTATAATTTCCAAATCTCAACTCTCCGAGTCCTATACTTAACAATCTTTGAAAATATTCAATCCATCCTATCCTCTATGAAGGCTATCTTCCTCCCCAGACTCGTCTTCAGAATTACTTGCCGCAGCCTTCCACTAGACGCTACTAACGACGGCAGCTATTCGAATACCGAGTGCTGGAACACCAGTACCATTCGGCGTATTTCCAAATTCCAATTATCACCCATAAGGCGTCAACTGGGCATGCTTTCACCACAGTCATGCCAAAAGCATATTAAGGAAGACCCTGAAGGAACCTTTGAAAGAGAGTAGAATTCCCACCTTTTCAATCTCGCGCAGTGCGACCTCTTGAAACGCATCGTATGAGTTGATGTGGCACCAGAGAAAAAACCGAGCGTGAGGCCACCTTTGTGAAGTTACTAGGATGATTCATAAATTTATCGACAATGGTTTGTTGCTCGACGATAAGATCTCTAATTATATATTGTCCGCAAATTTCTGTCGACGAAAGAACAGAAGAGTAACGAAATCAAACCCGAAAATCCCAGTCGATGTCTAAATATTTAGTGTACACGGCAAAATGTTCTCTGAGAACGCGCTGGCAATGTAGCTATTTGAATAAAAGCAACCCATTGAGCCAAACTTCTATATAAGTAACATTTCTGATGCCATCAAGCAGCGTAATTTCCTTGCATTCATAGATCACAAGGCGAAGATCAAACCCCAGCTTTCTTCCTCCCTTACTCTCGGCTCGCATAATTTAATTGGATACTGTAGGATCTACTGCGTATGAAAGAGGTAGGTGAGAGAACGGATTTCCGTATCCTGTGATAGCTAGTGACCCAGCAACACGGATTCATCAATTCCTTTCCCCAGTCAGATATCCCCCTCACACGCGCGCCAATCTATCACCATCCACATATAAATACTGACCTACCACGCTCCATGGCTCTAGCTACTTACCCTCCACCGTCAGCCTTTCCTCCCAACAACCATCAACCATATCGGCACCACCCAATATCCACACCTCCTCAAACATACCCCCCATTCTAACCCGTTCATGCTTTCCACCATAACATTACAAGGGTACTCTGGTATCATGACATTTTGTGCTTTCGGATTCAGAGAAGTAATAGAACCTGAAAATTCTAAGGATTTGATTATGAGTGGATGCTTACAGATGCTTATGAAGAGTAATGAAGATAGACAGACAATACTGCGTTTCGTAGAATGAGAAGAAGTGTTTATGCGTGGACACGATAGTAGGAATAAACAGTACCTGGAAACTCAACTCGATCACTCGATCAGAGAATATAGAAATCAATCTAGATACCACCAGTATAAACATAACACTCTGACGATCTCCATCACAAACCCCAGCACTAATAAAAACTCTCAAATACCTCCCATCAACCAGCTCCCTACTTTCTCTCACATCTATGATTTACACCCTCCATTCCACCTTCTCAACCTCTCACCAGAATCCCCACTCCAAAAGATATTAGAAATTACAAGTAAGCTGAACACAAAATACATCAACCACCAAAGGCTCACTATAACAACGAACCGCCACCTCCATTCAACCCCACAGGGCCGTACCCATACATTCTTCCCTCTACATAAATACCCTAACCTCCCCCACGTTTTACTCTAGAAATCAAAAACCACTCCATCAACGAGAAGTAAACAAGTAGAATACCCCTATCCTTTACTGACGAGTAGTATCTCGAGTATATAACATGGCCGAAGTGCTCTTCCCCTGTCTGTGTCTCCCCAGGATTGAGACGTAGAGACCACTACTTACACCCCTCACCAATTCGCTACCAAAAATAAAAGTCCCCTTGAAAGGGGAACCAAGAAAAGAAAATCATAATATCCTCTAATGCTAGCGGATGACAAGTATGAGGTAGAGAGTAACTCATTTTCACGGAGTTACATACTTTGAGGAACCCTTGACGTTGCGTCAACAGGGATGGATCATTTTATGCCGCTAATGGGAGAATGTAGTGTCATGTTAGTTTAAATAGGAATGGAGAGATCCGGTCCGATAACTCAATTTCGCACAGTATATACTCCATTCACAACATAGCAAAAGCATTCATGCTCTAATCCAGGTGACTTATCAAATTCCCCTCAATCAACGCTAAAACAAAGTTCTATGTACTTGTCTGGTTCCGTTTCCTTCCGTTTCCTCCCGATTCTCCCTTTCATTCCTATTCTCTCCTCCTCTCTTCTTCATTCTCTTGTCCACTTCTCCCACCACTCCCTCATCATCAGAACCCCCTCTTCGCCTCTGTAAAACCCCTTACTCATCTCCAACCAAGTTCGTTCCTTCTCTCAGCCCCTCAACAACAAGATCATGTCCCTCTGCCCGACGATAGATATCCCGAACATCATCTGTAGTAGTCTCGAAATGACTGGTAGCATCGTAAGATTTGGAGATAAAGATGTTGTCATTGACACCGCTTTCGACAGGTGAGTAGAGTGGGGTTGGTGGACCCTTTGATTGTTTTAGTAACGTGTACAGCGCAGATATCAAAGGAATAGAGTAGGTGGAATTACCATGAATTTCTCCTCGATCCTGCCGAGTCTCTCGAATCCAGGAGCAAGCTCGAGGTGGTGGTTTGCGGTGGTCTCAGCAATAGTTGAGACGATAGCGATGTAGTAGCCCTTGGGACAAACGCTGTGAGCGCTTGAGACGACTGCAATGTAGATGTCTACCCCCAATTAGCCCACCAATTCCCATTCATGCATATCTAAAAACTCACCATGCTTCCGTCCAACCTGGGACTGAGGAATGATCAATTGAACCGAATCGGAATTATCCGTGCCAGCCAAAGGATGATTCAGGATACAGATTGCCTTCAACAACTGACCCGTGACCTGAACCTTACCAGGGAAGTACGAAGGATCAGCAATGATCTTCTTGCACTTAGTCGAGAACTTCATTGGTGCGTCTCCTCCTCGGTCCTCCATGGTAGCCTTGATACCAACCACCTTGGAACCATCGTACTCGAACTCATCAACAGTTGTGTTGAGCATATATGTTCCACCATAGATAGCAGATAGACGTGCGAATCCCTGAGGAAGCTCGCCGAGACCGTAGAGAGGATAGATGTATGGTGACTTTCCATATCTCGAGACCGAGTTTCCGTAGAGGCGGATTCGCTCGATAGCTGCTGGGGCGCCTCCCTTCTCGGTGATGTAGTCGTCGGTTTGGTAGAGAGCCATAGCATGACCAATGAAATCTCGAGTTCCAGTCTCCAGGCCAAATTTATCATACACATCCTTCATTGTGCAAGATCCCATCGACAGACCTAATCCAAGTCAATAAGCGCCCTCCAGTACCAACAAAACTCAACATACCCTTATGGCTCGCCGAATCCGCCTCATTGAATGTGCCAACCCACTCAATAAACGACTTCATCCTTCGCTTCTCGAATATACCCATCAACGAACTCCGTAGCGCCTCCCCGGCATCAGAAGGAACCTTAGCAACCGTAGCCTTGGGGCCTGCACCCTGCTGCACGTAGCTGCCACCCACCTGCTTGAACTCGAGGTATCGTGTGACATCAGTCGAGACGAGAATATTCGTAAGCTCTCCCGAGGACATAAGGAGTTTTGGCACAAGATCGATGTTCCAGTCGTTGACGCGTCCATACTTCTTCCATGGCTCCTCGCCTTTGTTGAAGTTGCCGTATTTCTTGAAGAGCTGTGACAGATATCAGTCCCACCCACTCCCTGTCTTTGGAAAGTGTTACTTACGGTTTCGATGTTGACGGAAGCTGCCTCGCTGGTTGTTGGTCAGTTTGCGTTGGGGATGGGAGGGTGGGGTTCTCATCGCCTACCCTCCGTAATGATCATTACGATCAATATGCAACACCTTCTTGCCCTTCACACTGAGCACACTATCAAGCCATTAGCTCCTATCCCCGAGCTTCTTCAAGTCCCGCAATGGCATACCCAGAAAGCACACATTCAGTCAGACCTGTCTCTTGTCAGCTACCTGGCCCTCGAACCCCACCATGCGGGGTTGTGTGTACCTGTTCCAAGGACGACAACATCGTATTCGGGGGCGATGTCATCCATAGCTGTGGTTCAGTGTATGTGGTAAGGTCGGTGTATTGTTCGTAAAGGTACGGGAGGGTGTGTTTGGACGGTCGGTGAACAACAAAGATTTGAGGGGGGTGCTTCTGGACTGACTGGGGGGAAGATGATTATCGTGATTGGGCTCGCGTAAGTGACCGCTTCTTTCCTGCCAACAAGGAAGCTTGTCTCAAAATTCTTTATGCTCGTATCAACACCATTATGTAAAGATTCATATCTTTTGGTCCCGTTTGAGCATGTTTATGCCATTTCTAAATAATACAATTGATGTTTACACTTTCTCTACACGGACCTTAGACCCCACCGGAAATGATTGAGGATCATCCCAAGTCCAATATCTACCTGCATGAGATTTTGCAAGCTCTCAAACATGTACCTTGTATCCTTACGCGCTATTCTTATCCTCCCAGTATTATCATAGCACGTTCCGCGTCTTCTCTTCTGTTTTTGACTCTGTTGGAATAGCTTCAGCCGGTAGAACCTCTTGTTCATCCTGAACCTCTTCATCCTCCAAAAAGTCTTTGTATTGACTAGTCAGGTTCATCCCTTCAAGATCAAGTTCCCCCCTCTCCTCAGCAATAAGCTGTGCCTCCCTCCACGCATAATACCTCTCCGTCAAAGTATGCTTGATACCTCTCATCGTGACCCTCACCTAAATACACACCCGATTAGCCATGATCCCCCTCCCCAAGACTTCAACCTCCCCAGAGATTTGAGAAAGAACTCACCATCATATCCCTCGTCTTCGACTCCCTCTCCCCATATCCTGCCTGCAACCTGTTCCTCTCAAACGCCTCCGTCGCGATACAATTCCGCTCCTTTGCACAAACCCACCACAGCGCATGTAGATCCTCCCAGCTCTTCTCCCTCAACTCCGCGACGGTCCAGCCTCGCCCATGTGCCAGATCCTCCCCAGGTTCATTCATCGGCTTGTCCTTGCTGTGGAAGAACCCCCAAAGTCCATGGTTGGGATCCGTCTCAACTTTCGCCCGTAGCTTGGGATCGAGGACGGGTTTGGGGAGCGGGATTTTCGACACGGAGAGAGGTTCGCGAACACCGGTGCGGCGTGCGGTCGAGACACCGCGCTCACGGTTGTTGTCGCGGGGGAAGGAGAGTGGTGTTGTGGTGCTGAAGGGGGAGGATTGGCCCTTAGAGGCGAGGAGCGACGGTAGGAGGAAATTCGGTGGGATATGCTGGTTAATGGCATTCCGTAGTATTCGTCTGGCAACGGGCCGTATCGAGGTTGATGTTGACATCGCGATTGAAAGTGCAATTGCAAAGTGAAGAGGCCTTGATACCAGCTCCTGAGACGCCTTCGGAAATCTTTCGCGGAACAATATTGCAGGATGTTGGCCGCCGTAGTGTTTGGTACTTCAGCTCGCGAGAGAACCTTATATGCACTTCGCTCCTCGATCTCGAGCCAGCTCCACCAACTTTAGTGGCTTACGATCCGTTACACAAGAACGTCCGGGTAGGATCTTTTGTTGCTCTTCGCATCGGCGCCCTATGTTACCAACGGGTCGTGTATCGTTCACCAACTCATTATCCATTTAGCCAACAACGCCGACCTCAGCCATCTCGCTCCACATATTACAATATCTCCAGGACATTAAAATTTAAGTATGACGGCTTATGGAAGGCTTGATGTCGTGCCTTGTGCATTTGATATTGCTCGATATAAGATTGATCAAGTGTTAAGATGGATGTACTTGGCGACAGCTGATTTCACAAAGTCACCTGCTCAGAGGGAATCTGGAAGAATCCTTCATATGTTGTCATTGGCATCACTGTGCGTTCATGTTCAATTTTAGTTTATCTTTCAGTACTCAGTACATCCGTACAATTTAAAGTAGATTGTGCCGACTAAATGTGCGTTAAGAGTCTGCAGGTGTTTGTGTGTATGTGTATCTAACCCGGCATTTACACATCATTACACCTCCATTTCTTTTCCCTTGCTTGTCTGGACTCTCCTCTTGATGCTAATAACCAAAATCCCAAAAGATGTACCGGCCGACCAATCCCATTATTTCGTCCAACCCCATATTTTATACACCGAGATTCAATGCTCTGAATAGCTTACAAAAGGAATGCGAACCCAGCAGCCACAACACCCATGAGAGCACTGACCACTCCCACAGACTTCACCGAGCCAGCATTGACTGGGGTAAGAGTTGAGGATGTTGCTGGGCTGCCGGAAGAGGTCGAGTTTCCTGCTGGCTGCCCGGCAACGGTGCTGGTTCCAGATGAACTGGTGGATGTTGCGCCGGCTGCTGCTGTGGTTGATAGCGAGGCAGCGCTGGAAATGGAAGAGGCAGCAATGCTAGATGTGAGGGATGTAGCAGGCTCAGTAGATGAGACGGAGGTGGAGGAGGCAACTGTGCTGGTTGTTGCGGCAGAAGTGACAGCAGGCGAGGATTCCGCGGTTGTGGTAGTAGCAGCAGCTGAAGGTGAAGCTCCGGTGCTTGCTGCGTTGAATCCAGCCAGGTATTTAGGAGAGTATGTTGCTGTGCCCTCATAGAGATTGCAGCCAGGGACTGTGGTCTTAGGGGGGGCGCGTCCCCCTCCGCAGTCCAGCAATTCACAGATCTCTCCATCTGTGGGAACATACCACAGCCTCGAAGCCTCTCCCCACTGGTTTGTTGTCTTCACGGAGACGCATCCTCCATAGTCCGTTTTGGCAGAGGCAACGGCCGCGAAGGCGAGGACCAGAAGTGCGGGATGCATTTCAACTTTGAATAGGGGTCCGATATGAAGTCTCCCAAGAAAGACAAATATATCAATATATGTGTGAATTTTTAAACGAAGGTTTTATTCAAACGAATGTGGTAATGTCAACGAATGTGAGGGTTGATGCTTTTGAGAAAAGTGAAGAGAGAATGAGGCAAAAGATCGAGGGATAAAAGACGTTGTGCTGTGCCGTAACTATTTCTGAACACGGAGACTAGAATACGACGGGCCTGACCACAACCAATCACTTGACGGAAGAAGTGGCAAAGGAGAAGTAATCATGGGAGAAAGTGAGGCCGGCGATGATGGGATCATCTGGAAGGACTTGGTGACGGTTCGTAAAACTTCACCCTTCATCTTCGAAGATATGTTTTGATTTTCCGTATCTGAGCAAACTTCGACCGGGCTCCAAGTCTTTCTCCCGGTCTACTCACCTATCTCACCTTATCGCGTCACCCTCGGGGAGCAGAGTAATATGATCCGGTCTCTGGACTAAAGGACTGTATCTGGTGAGAAGTTCTTCACCCTCGGGGAGCAAAGTAATATGACTCGGTTTCTGGACTAAAGGGTTGTATCTGATGAGAAGTTCTTCATACTCGAAGTTGTGTAGTAATGGTCGCTTGGTTGCCACTTCGCCATGGCAGGAGGCGACTTCATTGAGAATAGATCATCTCAATCTGCTGACACACGAGCAAGCGGTCGAGAGGCGATCAAAGATTCGACCTCACGTTGCCACTCGCTGACCCCATGAAGATCGATGGTCCGGTCAGACCGAAGCCAAACTTCGAATTGACGATTGCGAGTTTTGAAACCTCGACTTGAAGTGTCAGGAGTTCAGATGATATATTTCCAACGTTTGGCGACTTGGTTCATGGATGACGCGCGTGTCCGTCCACCTCCACCCTGAAATCCACTCTCGGTGGATTCGTGGAATTTTAGAAAGCATGAAGCTTCTTCGCACGGCCGTTCTCAAACATGACTCGCGCTGAAAAGGGACAGCAAGAACGCTTCAAGCAGCACCAGAAGAGTATTTTCGCGTAAAGCTGCAGTTCCATGGGAGCGGAAGCGGCGCACCTCCCAAAAATGCAGAGCCGACCAGCCCTGTTCAATCTTTCTCGTGCAAATTTCACGCGAAAAGCCCCCTTGTGAAAAGCTTGTTTTGAATGTCGTGCCTGTCCATGCAATCGAAGGTTGACATCTGTGGCTGCGTGGTCCAGTGTTGGTGCGGTGTGAACTTTGAAGTGACAGGTGGAAATCCTCCCACCGTGCAAGGACTGTGTGAGGACTGTGTAAGGAAGGCTGGGAAGTATATTTTCGGTGTCGATGGGGTGTGGGATGCCTGGCATCCTGGATGTGTCAACGGAGAATCTCCCTCGGCGTCACCAAGTGTTTATTGCCCGCCAAGTTGCTTGTGTGCTCTTGCACTGCAGGTTGATGAGCGGACTCGCCTTGCATATCAGGCAACAGGACGAGCACTTTTTTCTTCTCCTCTCGAGTTTCGCCACGGCCTTGTGCTCTAGCAATCCGACGAATCACCCGCAGCAACATGTGTTCTTTCCCACAACATCCGCTGCAAGTCACTCGAGTTGGGGCGCCGTTTGTGTTGCGATTCAGGCTCATATTCAGCCCATGGAGAAGGTTGTCGTTCAGATTAAGGAGAGCCACAGAAAGACCATGTCTCTTGGCATGTTTTACCCGCGATAAATGGGGCCATCCCCAGCCCTCCCCTGGACCCTTCAAAAGAGGGCCGTTTTGGTGATTCGATTCTTCGATGGCGGATCGCCTGAGATCTGCAATTTCTGGCTTCAACGGTTTGAGACGACGATAGACGACTGGAGGATGTCCACGGGGGTAAAAGCAGTAGAACAGCAATCGCCTCACCAGAGTCGTGTAGGTCTCAAGGATGTGAACGAGACGGTTCAACGAGCATGGCACAGTTGCGTGGCCTCTCGGAGATGGGATCGAATATGCGATAGCGCTTGAATTATTAATAACCAACCTACTCGTAGACACTTCGTGGCGGGAGAAGATCGGGAAAGAAGAAGCTCGGGAAAGTTGGCCATGAACCTTCGTAGCCTGACGTTTATTTTGGTTGTTTTGGTGTGATTTGTGATCTGATGTTTGATGGCGTTTTCAGACTTTGCAAGGCAGGTAGGGAGGGAGGGAGACAGGTAGCCGTGAGGCAATCTCGATTCTCGAATCCGTGATGAGAGCTGGAGGTTTAGACGGCCTCATGTCAGCTGTGCAGGACGGGATAGGAAGACTTGTATCCGACTTCAACCAGGGTGATGCGAAGGCCTCCGTGTAGGCGATATGCCATGAAGTAGCAGCTTCAAACGCCCGTGATCAAGTGAGCACAATTCACTTGGGACGCTACTCGTCCAAAAGAGCTTTCATATTGAAGGATCCGCCAAGCTTTGAGGTTGATTTCCTGGAAAAGCCCTAATTGTATGGCGCTTTGCTGCAGCCGGTCGCCGGCGATGGACGCGCTCCAATTGGACGTCATCTGAAATGCGAGTGGTAGTGCGAGGTAGTGGTGGTGGGTGGTGGTGTTAGTGGTAGTGGTGGTCATGGTGGTCATGGTGGTGGTCATGGTGGTGGTAGTTGTGGTGGTCGTGGCCGTGGTTGACCCTTGGCCGTCTCGATAAGCTGCCGCAAGCCACCAACCTCCACGAGCTGCGATTTGAACGTACAGTACGAGTAGTCAACCCGTTCCGAGTCGTGTGGTGAGCAGAGAAATCCATAGCCTCGACTCGCCACAAGGAATTCTGTCCCGTCCAGCTCCAGATGAAGAGGAAGAGGCTTTCTTGCTTTTATTCTTCTCGCGATCTTCCTCGCGATCATCCAGCAGCGAGGGCGGGCTGGCTTTACCACATGAATTTTGTCGTCTGCTCGTTCACACGCCATGGTTTCGCGTAGAGTTCGGCAGACCTGCCGATTAGACGCTTAGAGTTGGACATGCGTCATCGGAAGCTGAAAGCGGCACTCGAAAAAATGCTGTCACTTTTCAACATGCTCGCTCACTCACTCGTACTGCTGGTGTCCTTGGACGGCAATTGGCGGTAAAACTGGGCGAGAAAATTCAGTCGAAAACTCACCTCCAGCTAGCCTTTATTGAGAGTGTTGGCATGCTGCCTTGATGCATGCTGCTTGAAGTTGTAAAAAAATTAGAAATATCGACAATTCACTCAAGAACTTCTCATCAGGTGAGGGTGGAAGGGTTGAGGCCCCATGTCGGGAGGTACTTGGCTTGGGTACAAGTACATGGCTTGCAACAGTTGTACTGCTAGCGGCTCCTGTCATTGGAAGAGGAGAAGGCTCGATGCCATGATGGTGAATAATATCTGCAGGGAAATGGAGACAAGTTTGAGACAAGAAACAAAAGATCGGGAATTCGAGGAATCGCGTGTGAGCGAAGCTAGAAATGTTTAGAGCGTCTGGCTTAGTCGAGCTGTCCGGACGTACGGCCTTTCTCGGTTTCAATATCTCAGTGTGTGGCTTGGCGTCTGGCACTTTGCTGGAATTGGGCGATTGGTGAAGGGGCTTGCGAGGACATCCACGTCAACTGGCCGGTGAAGTGTGTTTTGAGTTTTGAGTATTGGGATGCGCTGTCTATGTGAAATCCGACCGACTGGCAACAGCGGCTGCGATTTGTAACAGTAGTCGTCAGTCTACCCGCGGGTACAGTAGCAAATGGTGGTGGGTGAGTGGGTGAGTGAGTGGGTGAGTGAGTGAATGGGAGTTGTCGTTAGTTCGTATTTTCCGAATCCATTGCAGCATCATCGCTGTTAACGGGCGAGACTCCTGGGATCACGCTGGTGGTTGACGCTTGAGGAGGCTTCCAGAAGCAGGAGAATGGAGATAGTGATCGTTCAGGACAGGACTCGCATGCCTCGGCCAGCGTTGTCGTCATAATCGCAGATTTCAAACAGCAAGTGGTACGAGCCCTTGATGCTGATACTGGCAAGATATCCAAGCAGCTGGGCAGAAGGATGACCAGGACGGACAACCTAGGTATGGATGTAATAGCACTGATGTTCTGAAGGGGAATAGTAACTGCGAGTATTCTCTTGGAAGGACACATTGACCTTGTCCTTGAGGCTGTGACCTTTCTCTATTTCTCTATTTCTATTTCTCTATTTCTAGAAGTGAGATCGAAGCATAGTACGGAGTGACTTACTCTTACCCGGCAAAGACCAGCAGCAGGCTATCCCTCGTGAGAAACAGCACAGCCGAACAGCCTGAGCCTTCCGAGACTAGGACGCAATGGTATGGTACTTTGGCCAAAGGGACATAGCTGCTGTAAGAGAAATACTTAGGGTACCGGGGAGGGTGGAGAAACGTGCAGAGAACAATTCAGAGATGGGCAGACGTTGTGCTGAATAATTCCTTATTGAGACTGAGAAATCCTTCAAGTCACGGCTCACGACTCAGTGTTCTTTGCGGGCGCTTCTCTCGATTTCGGTGGACCGAGTCAACGAGTCGACAACTCAACTCAACTCGCCCCATGCTCCGGCCCTGATCCAGGTCGTCTGGGTCATCCAAGTTGATCCCAAGAGGGACCCTGGTGCGCGACAGTATCATCGTCGTCCTGTTTGTCAACATGAACACCTCCGTACGGAGGCGCGAGGAGGGGAGGGGTGTGAGGTAAGTTGAGGTAAGTTGAGGTAAGTTGAGGTACACCAGGTAGTTGAGGTACACCAGGTAGTTGAGGTACACCAGGTAGTTGAGGTATACCAGGTAGTTGAGGTAGCTGAGGTAAGAGGAGGCGAGGTGACGAGAGTACTTCCAAACAGCGCTGGCTCTCCCCCATTTCGAAGTACCGAATAAGTCACTAGCCCGTCCAAGTCACCGTGCTCGAGAGTGAGTGTAGCTGAGTGCAAGAACCTAGTTGGATGCGTAGTCATCCATGGATGATACCCAGCTATTTTGCATGGCGTGTACTTGCCAGCAATGATATGCAGCATGTGTGCGGTGAGTGTGCTCAAGTGTGCTCGAGTGTGCTCAAGTGTGCTCAAGTATGTTTGATTGTGCTCGACTGTGCTCAACTGTGCTCGATTGTGCTCGTACGTGACTGAAATGCCAAAATGCTGCCGTTGTGTTGCTGATGCTGGCGAATCTGCCTCTGCCTCTGCCTCTGCTTCTGCTTCTGCTTCTGCTTCTGCTTCTGCTTCTGCCTCTGCCTCTGCCTCTGCTTCCGCTTCTGCTTCCGCTTTTGCTTCTCCCTCTACGCACGAACTTCGGTGAAATAGCAGGGCGGCGACAGGGGTCCTTCTTGATGCCAGCACCGATGTCAACGCTGCAGACCAATAATTCCCTTCGTTTACGACCATAAACCCCTCGAACTCCGTGCTAGCCGTCTCTTCGTCTCTTCTAACCCGCTTTAAGCCTAATCCTGTCTAATACAAGCTAGCTCCTGCTACAAGGAAGGGCTGCTGCGCTGCTAGGTCCGAGTCGCCAGTCGCCAGTCGCCAGCCAGCAAAAGTTGGCGGGCAAACTGAGAAACTCGTGCTCGCTCACTCATGTTGTGCATCCCGCTTAAAGCGGCGGACCTGGCTTTGTTGAAAGATTCGTCCTACCTTCTTTTCTCCTCCTCGAGATATTTTTCTGCATTCGCTCTCTCCATCGAAATAACCCTCTTCCAGTCTTCCTCTCCTGTCCGCTCACCCTCCCGCAGCCACGACGTCCCACCTCAAAAAAAAAAGAAGTACACAATTCATTGATCCCCCCCCGCATGCACTGGCGGTTGGTGTGGTGAAGGCGAACCCGACGCGGCGCATTCTCTTCTTGATTTGGGAGTTTGGACGGAAAGCTGTGGATCAACTGCAACCTCAATTCGCAAAGAGAGTCCCCACCACGCGTTTATTTCCCGCCCACCTTTGGGACCACTCCAACGGATAAAGTCCTCTCTGGCTCCACTTTACCATCATCAACAGAAGAAACTATCTTGAGCCTCAAGTTCCACGCTCCACGCTTCACGCTTCACGCTTCTTGTGTTCATCGTTCGTGGTGGTGCAAGATAATCCCATTCTCCTCCCGCCCTACCACCCCGTCCTCCACCAGCCTATCAAGGTTGCCGGCTCTAGCAGGAACAACTGAACAACGACCCCACTATCGCGCCTTCCGTCTACCTCGACGCGACTTGTGAAGAAGCTTCGACTGAACGAAAAATATATTTTTCCGGAACAGTCAACTCACTGTCCATCGTTCTTGCAAAGTACATCGTAGCGGTGACGTGACGATCGAGCGAAGAAGCGCCGGATGGTTCTCGGGACAAACGACAATCTTTTCGAGTCTCCCTTCCGATTATGGACGCCCAACAATACCATGCCAATGGTATGAGCAACAACAACCAGCAATACTCGTCGTTGCCCGGTATCTCTCCAGGCATCTCTCCAGGTATCTCGCCGCATCAACTCCAACACAACAACGGTCTCCCGGCACATACTCTACCTCCTCTGCAAAATTCTCAACACGCAACAATGTCCATGTACGGTGGTAGCGCTCCTCACACCCCTCGAACTCCGGCAACTCCAGGCACGCCCGGCTCTGCGAGTACGATGGGAAACTTCCCACAGATCGGTGCGCAATCTCGAGCTTACCAGATGATGCCAGGAAATAATTACCAGCAACAAAGCCAGCAATATCGAACGTCAGGTCCCATGATGGCCCAATCTTCCACGGCCATGTCCCAACCCCAAAGCATCGCTCCGGCTCCCGCTCAAAATCGCATGCCGCAACAATTGCGGCCGATGCCTCCAAATGGCCTCCAGCAACACATGCAAGGGATGCAGTCACCATATGGTCAAGGTATGATGATGCAAGAGATGGAACCACCCACGCACGTTGTGGGCTCTCAGGGACGACGAGGTATTCTTCCCAGCGCTCCCGGTCGACCACCTCCAGCAGCGACCGGTACCGGCTCAACCAAGAACGCGATGATTCCTGCGAAAGATGCCGACGGGAAGTTTCCTTGTCCTCATTGTACGAAAACCTATCTCCACGCCAAACATCTGAAGCGTCATCTCTTACGCCGTAAGTCTTTCATATTTATCCTCTCTCTACCTTTCTAACGTAGGGGCAGACACCGGCGACCGTCCATACATGTGCGTTCTTTGCCGAGACACCTTCTCTCGAAGTGACATTTTGAAGCGTCATTTCCAAAAATGCTCTATCCGCCGTGGCAATCCAACAGGTGCGAGTCATTTGTCTCATGCCCAAGCTCACTTGAAAAAGTCACAACCAGGCCACAAGCAGACCGGCTCTATGGGCACGGAAGGTGACATGATGGGCGTCAATGGCATGAACCCCATGGGACAGCAACAACCTCTCCACCCATTCGGGGTGATTCCTGACGGTAGCGTTCCTGATGCGGGTTCCAACCTAACCGAAGAGCAAGCAGAAAAGTTATCACGATCAAACAGCCTACAAAGAATGGGCGCTGGGGGTGGAGATAATAGAAGCATGACCGGGCCAGGACCCGGAGGCTCGAACCGGGCTAGCTTTGCTCAAGGCTATCCTGGAGCAATAGCGAGTACCATGCCGACTGGTATGAACCCTTCACTCGCGTACAATATGCCCCATGGTCAGAACGGTCACTCATATAGCCAGGGCTATGATTATGCCTCCCATGGCAATGGCTCCAGCATGCAGCCTCAGTCCAACGTGGACATTTCGAACCTCCAGAATCGAAACGTTTACCACAGTGCCAGCGCTGGCCAACAACAAGAATGGTCGCATATGTATCCTCCTCCGCAACAAAATAACTACATCCCTCCCTACTCGCAAAACCTTCCGCCATCACAACTACCCATCAAACAAGACCCTTTAGGTGTGGTCAAAGCAGAACCTCTCAGTAACTCGAATCCTTCCCTTTTCAATACTATCTATCCCAGTGGACCTCCCAACAGTCTACCATTGCCAACTGATTTTCCTACGTGGGACCTTCAAAATGACCCGCTTCAAGAAGTTGCGAGCAAGCTCATGTTCTTTTGCTTCCCGAACAACCAAGTCATTGGCCGTAGCAATGAAATCAGAAGATATCTTTCCGCTGACAATATTAAACATTTCTTGGAACACTTTACAAACTTCCAAGGTCACTTTCCTTTCATCCACATGCCGACGTTCCGAATTACCGAAGCTTTTGAAGGGCTGCTTCTCGCCATGGTCTGTATTGGCGCTGTATACTCGGAACGCATCACAGCTGTCGAGGTCCGAGATATGATGGAATTTGCCAAGGTAGTGATAGAACGGAACTCGTCGATATACTCGACCATATCTCAAGACTACGACGAGCAGGGTTATGCGAAAGAGTCTCTAGGGTCGAACAAATCAGAACTGGAGCAATTGACGGCTCTCTTCATGATGCACGTACTCTTCACTTGGCATGGAACTCCGGTACAACGGGAACAAGCACGACGGCAGTTTCCAACCCTGGTTGCTCTTACAAGAAAGGCCGGCTTGACTACACCCATCACGACAGCTGCGCAGAGCGCTTTACACCAACGGCACGTGAAGGTGGAAAGTTTCAATGCTGGAAGTTTTGATTGGAATGCGTGGGTTGAACAAGAGAAGCGTTCGAGATTGATGTACGCGATCTACCTAACGGATGCGGCCATGGCTATTTATTTCAACACTGCGTCGCTTTTTGACACCCTCGAAATTCGTCTACCTCTACCTACTGATGATGCGACTTGGGATGCACGAAGTGCCTCGCAATGTGCTGAAGCTCTGGGGTTGCATGGCTCTGGCGCTGCGCTGCACAGGAACCAAGCAGGAAGTCGACGACCAAAGCAACCCGAGATGCACAGTGCTCTCGAGACATTGATGCGCAACGACCTTGACCTACAGCCTGGAACCACCAACCTGTATTCGAAATTCATTCTCATCCATGCACTCCACGTCCAGCTTTACACAACCTTGAAACAATTATCTCAAGAATCTGGCTCTACGAACGGGCAAAGCCTTGCGTTCCCATCCAGTGGTTCTAGCACTCCTCTCGCGCAGAATGACTGGGTGGTTCGAGGGGTCGATGGTACCGCGAGTGGTGCCAGCAGCGGACGGGCAACTCCGGTTGACAGTGCAAGTCACCAACAAGTTAAGACCATCAATAATGCCTTTGAGAAGTGGAAGAAGGTCTGGGATGAAGATATGGCTGTTCAGTACCCACCATCATCCACGAGTTATCGACGATTTGGATTCTGCCGCGATGGTGTTCATTTCTACTGGCTCGGAAAATACTCGATGAAGAACAATCGAAACTCGGACTGGCAGATGGCTCCCGATCAACGTTTCTCTCAAGTCATCAATTTGCTGAAGTATGTTAAAACCTATGTGTCCTCGGATGGGGCCAAACGTGGAGAAGAGCTCGGTTCTGTGAGCGAAATTGACAACGACTTTGGGGTGAGGGACCTGACCTTGGACATGTCTCAACTGTTCAAGCCGATCAACAAGCAGATCCACTCTCCCGTGATGGGTGTACATACTGGTAGTGGCTAGGGGTGAAAAAATGGGCGGCAATCGTTTTAGATGGATTCCTTTTTACAGATGGCATTGCGTCGGCGTTTTTGCAATATCTCGAGTAGGAGATCCACCGTTCGTGGTTCCTTTGCCGGTTGACAATTTCCAAAAGTTTCGATTCTCTTTACTGGTAGACATTACATTGCATTTGCAGGATGGACTTATTTGCCTGGGGTGGCTGAACTTTCTGATTTCTTGCATTACTGATGGTCGTAAGGAGGACTCTTCGACATCTGAGGGCGCTGCATTAGATGGACTGGCTTTGCATGACTTGGCTGTTGCTGTGGGATGATGAAGAAATTTTTCCAATGAATGGTGTCTGTTCTCTATCGATTATGATTGAGGATGCGACGCTTTTACAATAGACTCATGAATATATTTGCCTTGATTGCTCGTTCACAAAACACTTCCATATGTCATAACCCTGAACCCATCAACGTGAAGCAGAGACTAGATAACCTCGCAAAGCTTTTCTCGACATCCTAACTATCCCTAGACATATCTCGTGGACCCTTCACCAGATGGGAGCAATGTAGATGCAAGCGCAGCCTGGCTCTCTATTGAGCATACTATACTGCTCCCTGAAAATCATCTCATGCCGTAACGCAACATGTACCTTGACGTCTGAGCCAGCCTGTCTCCTCTTCGTGGGCGTGCCAGTTCCTGTAGCCACAATATCATGTTCTGGTCTTCAATAGCCCGACTAGCTTCAGTCCTTAACCCGTCCCTGATATTCCCGCAAGCAAGCAAGCCCCAGACCACGGAACAATCACCCCTCCCTCCCACAATGGCGTCCGAAGATATCTGCTCCCTTCCGTGAGTGCTCCCACCATGCCACGCATGAGCCTTCCTCAATCTTTCGTTCCTCCTCTTGGAGACACATCTATCCTTCAACCTCGCGCCCGCCCCTCCGAACGGTCCACACTAACAACCCGTGGTATCACAGCCTCCAACGCCTCTTTATCCTTCTCCGTCGCTGAGAACCCGAGTTTCGCCTCTGCGCTGTCGGACACGTAGAGTCCGATGGTGCCCCAGGCAAGGAAGGCGGCGCCGACTGCTATTCGAGTGCGGGGCGTGAGGGCGCGGTAGGCTCTGAGGGAGGGTGTGTTAGTATGGGTGCGATGGAGGGATGGTGGTTGGGAGGGGAGGAAAGAGGGGGATGGGTACTGGAGCATGTTTGGATGTTGAAGGGCGAGTAATCCACAAGATGTGTGAGAGGTGGTGTACCTAATTGGTGTGGTGAGAAGGAGAAGGGCGAAGACTTAACAACCTTGCGGTTGACATGTCGTTCATTTACGAGGTACGCGAAGCTTGGAGCCGAGGTGTGTGTGCAATGTGGAGTCGGCCTTGTGTGGTTGCGGTGTTACCCCACATCAACCATGAAGATACCAGGGCCCTGAACGGCTTTTGTCTTACATTCCTCTTCTGGATGCGCTTTTGGGGTTTCATGTTCAGCCGCAATTTTTGGTGTGAGACTGGGAAAGGGCGGAAGAGTCGTGTGTGCTTATGGTTGATGTTAATGTGAGTACTTTGCTTGTGTTCTCATGCAGGGAGGTATAAGAGGTCATTATCTTTGCATGTTGAAGCTTCTTGCTGAAATCCTAAGGAATTAAGATTTTTTGTCGACATATATTCATAGACTCTGTTTGAACATGGATATCAAATCAGAGAGCTCGACAAAGATGGATACAATTATGGAAGGTAAACGCGAAACAAGGTCAGCAAATTCTCTTATTGCAAGGCCAAGGCAACTCACTGATCGCCTTAACAGGACCACCGCAATCAACAACCTCCCCCACGAGATTCTTCAGGGAATCTTCACCTACCTCTCGCTCCCCTCTCTCAAATCCATCCGCTTGGTCAACAAACTTTGGGCCGCAGTAGGCGAACCCTATCTCATCTCGCCGACGTTTAGAACCTATCCCCATCGTCCCGACCTCCTCCGCCTCGCTTCAATCGCTCACAACCCAATCGTTAGCCACCGGATCGAATCTATCATCTTCAACCATGGGGAATTAAATGAGTATCATGCCCGTCACAACACCTACTTCCTGCAATTCATGATCAACCCCGAAGAGCGGACGATGAGTCTAAGCACAGCGTTGGAATCATACGCGCAGCTCAAGGCGTTGATGAAAGTGCATTTCCCACCGTCTTGCGATGTTAATGTGCTTGCTGCTGCGTTCGGGAAGCTGAGAAATCTAGAGGGAGTGGAGATAAGTTTGATGAATTGTCCGTTCGAGGTTCAGGGGGACGAGGGTTTAGGTCTACTCAACGACATCTGGAAAATCCCGTCGACAAGGCTTATGCCTAGAGATGCTACGAAAGAGCGATTTACGGATATCATGACAGCACTTTCCCACAACAGCTCAACACTTAAACTCAAATCTCTCTCCCACGACCGTCTCCCGTTTGAGTTCTTCAACGTCAATCTGGGCGTCACAATCCCGAGATTCACGCCAATCTTCACCACCCTCACAACAATGAGTCTGGGTATCGACTGCACGGAATTAATCGAGGCAACAGAACCTGGCACCATGCGTCACATTAAAGGATTCGGGGCTCTTGCTACGTATCTCTGCGCTGCTACGAAGCTTCAGGAATTGACACTTACATTCCACGACCGCAAGAAAACGGATATCGCACATCTCCTCTTCTCACTCTCCACCCATGTTTTTGAGAAATTACATACATTGACGCTTACACACGTCATGAGTACCGAGCATGACCTTGGGAATTTCCTTGTAAGGCAACAGGCTTTGAAGAGTGTGCAATTGGGCAATGGGGGGTTTAAACCACCGCATCGACCCCCGGAAGGTGGTGTGTATTTGCAGCGTGGGAGCTTTAAAGGCTTGTGGGAGAAGTTAGGAAGAGAGGCGCGGGATATGAAGATTTGTGTGCAGGGGGATCTTTTAGGTGAGGAGAGTGGGGAGAGGTGGGTTTTGGATGAGGTTGTAGGTGTGGAAACTCTGGGGGAGTATGTTATTGATTGAATTTTTCATGTTTAAACAGGGGTTGTAATAGAATTTGTGGCGATAGTGGAATTGGTGTGAACATCTGTTGAGTGTTTTGTCATCTCCTCTAAAGTACTACTTTAAAGAAGGCTAGAAGGACATAATCGCCTCCTCGAGCCCTGTCGAGCTCAATCATCCATCAACTTTCAAGACAACGGCCTTATCCCCTCAAAGCTTTGCTCAGAAGGGTCAGACACAATCAGCGATTGCCACCTTCATCAAGGCCATAATAGTTAACCTCAACCCACATCACGCTCCAAGTCAAACCCTTTCCCCCCCCAATATACATCAGCCAAACATAAACTAACTATAGTATCTCAAAAGTAAGTCACGGGTAATGAGAAGCTAAACGCCTACCAACAATCCCGGGAGATAGATGTCCATATGGAAGCTGAGGATAAAAAATTGGGGATATGGATGAACTGTGAGAAGGAATGAGCGGATGCGAAAGCGAAATTGGGCGATTTGTTCAGGACGAGGAAATCTGGTTGTAACACCGCCAACTCCGTTAAGGGAGTATTGATTTTGCTTGTTGACAGGAACTAATCTTTCATGACGTTTAGCCAGGGAAAAGATTAAATGACCCTAAGATTACATGGTGGCCAAAGGAAGCGGTTGGTTGTACCCCAATACTCGCCACACTCGCTTCGCCTTACCAACCCCTTCCCCCCTTTCGCTTGTCCGAGCACTACGTTACGCCACCCACCTCATCATTCCCCAGCAGAGGAAGGTGTGCTGCAATATGTATCATGGCTGCAACCGCTCCTTCGCCGTACGCGAGCGTTTAAAGACAGATGCTTCCGAGGGTGGCGGTGCAGGTATATTACACCACATAGGCTAAAGAGCTCCCGCGCTTGTTTGGCCACTCAGCTCCGCCCCTTACCTTCCCCCTACACTCACTCACAGACATCGCTTCGAGATATTTCAAATAAAACAAAAACAAAAAGTGGTATGTTCATCCCTCACTATATGCAGCCATGCCCCCAAGTCCAACCATTAAATCCCATAACCCATAGCACCAATCCCCTTCCTCCCCTTCACGACCCTCGGCATCGCCTCCTGTCCTCTCTTATCCCCCGGCTCCCCAAGCGCAACACCAACAGCATAAACGCCCAACGTCCCGCTCTCCGGTCTCGCCTCCCCCTTATCACCCGTGCCATCACCACCCTTACCGAAACCTTCTGCATTCCCTTTCCCGTCTCTTTTCCCGATCGTGGAGGTACTCTCGCTCTTGCTTCTCAAGGCACGCTCGAAGGCCGTCATCTGATTATCGCTCGAATTTCGGGGCTGCGAGTGCAGGGAGTGAGAGTGCGAGAGGCCGGAGCGGGGGGTTGGGTAGAGGTAGGAGTGTGTAGTGGGGAGGGAGGGGGCGGTAGAGGAGCTGAAGAGGCGTGGGAGGAAGGCGGAGAAGAAGGGTTTGGTGGCGGGGATTGAGGCGCAGATCTTGGAGTGTATGTTAGTTGAGAAGTTCGAGGGGATGGGGATTTGGGTGAGGAGGCTTACAATCCCAATGTACAACTCCAGCGCCCCTGTCACCCACACGGGATAGCTCGCCCAGATCTTATCCCACGTCCGCGAGATCTGATAAGTGTAGTACGTCCTCGCAATCCCGGCGAAACAAGAGAGGAAACCAAACGCGAATAGTAGAACGATCGGGAGCATCTTGGGGCTCGGAAGCGCTGTGCGGATCGATGTGCTGCCGAAGGAATTCTGGCGCGTGGGGAGCTGGAGAGACCAGACGGTGCGGATGGGGAGGAGGACCACCATGAAGTCTGTGAAGGTGTTGATGATGCCGGCGACGAGTAGGGAGGAGGTGTCATCTATGCAGTTGGGGTTGCGATCTTTGGTTACTTGGAAGGAGGCTTTGATTGGTCTGCGAATTGTTAGAAACTTGGCTCTCATGTTACGAGGTACTTTGATATTGCGGACCTGCATTGGAATATGACTGTGAAGCAAAAGACGATTCCTTGGACTGAGACGATGATGATTGCCATGACAGTGATTCGTCGCCAGAGCAGAGAAGCCGAGCTGAGAATTCGACGGACAAGCATGAGCATTGAGAGCTTGGTGAGTGTGCATGCTAGGGCAAAGACCACTTCTGTGATGAGGACCATTTTGAGTCCAGTTGAGACTTGGTCCGGTGGGATGTCATACTGTGATGTTGAATTAGCTTGCGTTTGTCAAGTGTATGAAGTGTATAAAGCTGAATCTCAATCATCAAAACTACAGATGAGGTGTGCCCTTGTAATGAATCTCCTGAGCAGTGCTCTGGGGAATTAACATCTCTGGACCCAATTTTGAAGTTACATTTACCCTATAACATTCTCCAAATGTCCACACGAAATGGGGAGTGTACACAGTAAGAGCGTGCGGCAAAACTCTAGGTATGACTAGGACATTGGCCTAAGACCCTAACTATCATATCTAAGACATTTAAGCCTTTTCTCCTGGAATTCCAAGGACATTTTAGTGGGTTGTCTTATAATGCCTAGGAAAATCGAGAAGCGGTGTACTTAGAGTTTTGACCCAAGGTCTTACAATCCGTATACACTTTCTGAGAATGGCCCTGTTTTCATGACTGAACTCGAGAATATGTAGTACTATACCACTTTTCGAAAGATCATGAACGAGCCCACTGAACTAGATTAGAAGATTCACATACAGAATGCCGCGTCCAATTGAATGACGTATCCGCCAACACACTAATAACAAAGAACGCCGTCGTTGGCAGCTATAAAAAACAAATGTATTAGCGGTGAACGCATTGCGAACCGAAGCAAGATCTCCATCGGACTTTCAACACATACCAAAGCGAGAAGTATCAACACATCGTCAGGCCCAAATATCTTTCTCAAATACGTCCTAGTAAATATCCTGACGCTGAGGAAACAGATCAAAACTGAGTAAAGAACGACGTTCAATATAATCTTCGCATTGCCTCTGGTCTCGGGATTCACATAATTCGGCTTCGGCCAGGCATCGATCTGCCATTTGGGAGGTGCTTGCATTTCTCATCCAAAAACATTCATAACATTCAGTCGTCGATGCTCGACCTCAGAAGTTCGCATT
The DNA here is from genome assembly GCA_001414415.1 of Hymenoscyphus repandus. Taxonomy (NCBI): domain Eukaryota; kingdom Fungi; phylum Ascomycota; class Leotiomycetes; order Helotiales; family Helotiaceae; genus Hymenoscyphus; species Hymenoscyphus repandus. The sequence goes on along the minus strand of LLCE01000073.1, from coordinate 23,069 downwards.
AAAAGATTGCTCGCGGAAAGACACTCGAAGAATATCCAACATAGCGAAACCCGAAGCCAACACAGCTGAAGAAAAGCGAGAGGCGAGCAAAGAGAGAAAAGAGAGAAGAAGAGACACGGCAGGGAGCCTCCTTAATCTTTTCACACGAGAGATGTTAGTGGGAGATGTCCGAGCGAGGACGCCGGAGAACGACTGGGTGCCCGCCTCTCGAGTCTCGACTCAAGGTCATCTGCGCCATACTCTCGCAGCACGTCCCGGATAATAAAGCAGAACAGTCAGCATCTCATATTAGATACTGCCTCCCTTGCGCCTTCCTGGCGCGGCTACGAGGTTGTGTGACTGGTTCAATCGCGTGGCGTAGGACCACGCATCCTCTCAAGGTCCTGTGTGGTCGTACCAGAAGTTAGATATTGTCCCAAATAATGGGAGCCTTGCAAGAATCTGGCGTAATCCTCCCAGATTCATCCCATGTGGCAGCACGTACTTGTCTCAGAGCATTGACAGAATCAGATCAATTATCTCCTTTTGTCCTAGAGCATGAAACCTCGTTTCCGAAAAGAGGCATGAGGGAGGTGATAACCTTTCCTCTCCAATGTAAGACCCGTCCGCTTGGATTCTTGTTGGAATCATTGAAACCACCAACTGTATGACAAGACATGCACTCCCCATTACCAACCGGTACATGCCGATGATGGTTGGGTGGTACAGAGTACGGAGTACGAGGGAAGAAAATGTGAGATCTAATCCGGGGTTGTTGCGCGAGCGAAAGAGAATCGAAGATAGGGGAAGAAGGCGGGGCATCTGAAGAACATGCGGGAGTGGTCCCGGCCCCGAGCCCGTGCAGATCCTGTTGAAGAAAAGCCCGAGCTGTGACAGCCACGATCTATTGTTTGTCGAGGAACGTGTTGAAGCCATTCCCGATGTGCTTTCTAGTCTCCGCTAAAAACAATAAAGTCTTTAGTCTCCTGGAGGATTTTATGTAAGAGCGTGCGGCAAAACTCTATATACACACCCCCACGAAGCTATCTTACATTTTTCTACAAATAAACAGAAAATAAGCTTAATTCTTTCTTGTCATTCTCCACACTTATGCTATTTACTCAAGATATTTTAGGAGGATAAGTTACATTCTCTATGGCTTTATTAAATAGTCTTTCTTACAGCTACTCGAGAGTATCCAAGGTGTATCTAGGGGTTTGACGCAGGCTTCTACCCAAAGCCACTTTCGAGTCAGTCTCGGCATCTTGTTCCAAATTTCGTCCCACCGCGCCTAAGAAGCGTCTCTCAGGTAAGCTGTAGCCGATGAGAATACAGGCTACAACGCGACCAGGGGTGGTCTGATCTTCGAAAAACAAGGAACTGATTAATTAGTCGTTGTTAAGCAGAGACGAGCCGAAATGATTAGCGTAGAAATGAGGGGGAAAGAGGAAAATGGGACGAGCGAGTCAAGAAGGAAGAATTGGCACCATGTCTTTGGCCCCCTCTTTAACATTAAGCTGTTGGTCAGAAATCACTTTGGACCGACATGAGGACAGCAAACGGGCGGACGATTTCACGACTGACCTCAAAGTACGATAGACCCCAAATCATCATCATCAGGCCGGAAATGCAATTTGGTATCCTCCAGAGTCTGTTGTATTAAAGTACATTTTTGCTCTCAGACGGACACTCTAATTGGCTTTCTTCGCAAATTCGACTCTCAGAATTAAATGCTTGAAACCATAGCCGTCCATCTTTTCACACGCCTTCGCAGCATCGGTACGCTCTTGGAAACTAATGAAAGCAAATCCTTTTGCAAGACCAGTCTCTCTATCTTTAGCGAGGAAGACTCTAGTAACACGACCAAATCGCTCGAACATATCTCGTAATTCTTGCTCTTCGGCCATCTCGGAAACCTGTATGCTAGATTAGATATCCGCACGATGTTCTCGGAGCTATATTCACTTACGTTTGTGACACGAAGTGTTGCCAGGTCATCTCTCTCGTACTTGCCACCGCCCATTCGATCACCAGCGTTGCTAGTACCACCGTTTCGCATATGAGGGGGAACATATGAACTCTTTCCTGTGCCAAGACCTCCGGCTGCTTCACCTGGGGTATCTGCTGGTCCAGCTGCTGGGTCTGCAGCACTGTCTTCCCCAATAGGTGCCATGGTATCTTTGAATGGACATCTTGCAGTGAAATGCTCCCCGTTACAAATACGACACTTGACTTTCTTGTTCTTTAGTTGATCCTTCATACTGCCGACCTCGGGCTTCTCCTCCTTCGCGTCCTTTCGCCAGTTGCTGCTGGGTCTAAATATGATGTTCTCACCGACGCTAGGTTAAAGTTAGTAAACATACTCCCGCTCGACATAACAACAAATGGAGCCCAGCATACGATGTGGTATCTGAAGCGGGGCCAGCTCCATCATTCGCAGAGAGACCGAATTTGTTCCAATTCTTGCGCTCCGCAACACGAGGGTTGACAACTTCTTTGTGTGTGGTGAATCGAATCCGGCGGGTGGTCTTGACCTTCTTGCCCTCGTCGTTGAATCTCCATGTTACGATCGTCTTGGTGCCATCTTTATTTGTGGTTGTAGTTTGTGCGGGAAGGACATCAACGGTATCATCGAGATCTTCATCATCCGCCCAATCTTGCTTCTCGCTGAAAAGTTGTCAGAAAAAGCCCACGAAGACAATTGTGGCGGCTGGATGAGGGGCTTACTTTGTGACTTTTGACATCCTGTTATTGCTGGCAGAATCGCGCAGAAATTTGGGGCGATAAAGCTGATCTTCTCAAATAACTGAACCTGACGCGGGTCCAGTCCTGTTTTCGGCGTGGTGAGGTAGGTAGAGAAATTTGTTTGATTCAATGTTGGCGACTCTCTCGCGAATATCTAGAGTGCGAAATCTCGTTGTGCCCCATTTATTCACGTGATGAAAAGAGTCATATCTGAGGCGTTGTGGCGGAACCCTCTTCCCTCTTTAGGTTGATAGGAATTAGAAATGTCAACAAATATCATTCATGGAACAGGAAGGACGAGTTAGTTTTATCTCTCGGAAAAACTATATCAATTTTCTCATATAAGTCAAAAGTTGAGCTTGACATCTGGAGAAAACCCCATCTTCAGTACGGGACTCAAACCTCCCGGTGCAGGTCACCGCCTCTATCTTTCGCCATCCGCCCGCCCCTTGAGGATTAGTTGATAGCATGGTAGACAATCTAGACTAATATCATGCTCGTTTGATGCATATGCGGGCTATTCTATTGCTTGATTGCTCTGTTGAGTGCTTTGGCCTTACCTCTTCTCGCTTCAAGGCGACCGAATCTGCAGCCCCAGCCTCCCTGATATAGGCTGAATATATGTATTATAGACCAAATATCGAAAGACTTTTGGTGCTGAGGAGCAGTGTGTAAACTTCGCCCTGAGATATGTGGTAAAAATGAATCTTGTATAGGTTGTGGATGGAATTTTGATGTTGGTTTTGGGCATTATTGAAATCCAGGAACAGATCCGAGCAAAATTGAAAGAGTTAGAATCCATCGGAGATACACATTCAAGGTGACAAGGATAAACTTCAATAAGAAATTGCGAAGTGCAACAAATTCAAGAATAGTTCCACTATACAACGGTCCTTTTACTTGAGCTGGGGAGTAAGATACGGGAACGCCGTTCACCCTTCGATCTTGCTGCATCCTGCATTGTAGCCCGTGCTTAACGAGGTTGGGAGAAGCGAGGGATCACGAACCAAGACTGGAACAAGTTGAGAGGGGATGTCATATTATTCGTATCGTATCCTAATTTTATACAGCTACAGTAATGCCCTTATCTGTGCCAATCCCTTTTACACAAGCCCCATCACGCTGTATCCCAGCGTAAAGCAATGTGAGCTATAACGCCTTTGCCCCAAAGCAACGACCAAATGGCATGTATGAATGACAACAGAGAAGAGTCGCCAATGTGCAACATATGAGTACAGGATAATACAGGACCACAGAGTCTAGATGAGCCGCCGAAAACCGCTAAAAACATCAAGGAAATTCTAGATTAGAAGTTGCTTTATGGCTTCTTCTCACCATCCTTGGCCTCTCCTTCTGAAGCATTAGCCTCGCCAGCATTGCCGGCTGGTGCTTCTCCTGACTCGGCACGTGCCTTGTGCATCTTGTCGAAGAGGTTCAAGCTAGCCATCTGGAGCTCATCGGTCTTCTCTTTCAACTCAGCAGCGGTTGCACTTCCCTCACCAGATTGGCTCTTGGAAACGAACTCTCGGAGAGTGGCAATTTTTTCTCTGATCTGATCAGCTTCAGTCTTGTCGAGCTTATCAGAGAACTCATTGAGAGCTTTCTCGGTATCGTTGAGAACGCTATCAGATCTGTTGGCAGCCTCAATAGACGCCTTACGCTCCTTATCGGACTCAGCATAACGTTCAGAATCATCAACCATGTTTTGAATTTCTTGATCAGAGAGACCGGAGCCAGATGCAATTGTGATGGATTGATCCTTGTTGGTGGACTTGTCCTTAGCGTGAACGTGAACAATCGCATCAGCATCAATATCGAAAGTGACCTCAATTTGAGGAACACCACGGTGAGCAGGAGGGATACCGGTAAGCTGGAAGTTGCCAAGCATCTTGTTATCACGGACAAGTTCACGCTCGCCCTGGTAAACCTTGATCTCAACTGCGGTTTGGAAGTCCGCAGCAGTGGAGAAGACCTGGGACTTCTTGGTAGGAATAGTGGTGTTGCGGTTGATGAGGCGGGTGAAGACACCACCCAGAGTCTCGATACCGAGGGAAAGGGGTGTGACATCCAAGAGGAGGACATCGGTAACGTTACCAGCAAGGACACCACCTTGAATAGCAGCTCCCATAGCCACAGCCTCATCGGGGTTGACGGACTTAGCCGGGTCACGACCAAAGATGCTCTTGACAGACTCGCTGACCTTTGGCATACGGGTCATACCACCAACCAAGATGACTTCCTGAATGTCCTTGGCAGCGAGGTTGGCATCCTTCAGAGCCTTTCGGACGGGTTCAATGGTGCGGCTAATAAGAGGGTCGACAAGCTTTTCAAGTTGAGATCGAGAGAGCTTGGAGTTGATGTGTTTTGGTCCGGAAGAATCGGCGGTGATGAAAGGTAAGTTAATGTCAGTCTGCATAGAGGATGACAGCTCAATCTTCGCCTTTTCAGCAGCCTCACGGATTCTTTGAATGGCCATACGATCATTTGACAGATCAATGCCAGAATCCTTCTTAAATTGTTGCACAAGGTGGCGGACCAAGTGGATATCAAAATCTTCACCTCCCAAGTGAGTGTCTCCGTTTGTAGACTTGACTTCGAAAACGCCCTTTTGGATTTCAAGAACAGAGATATCGAAGGTTCCTCCACCGAGATCATAGACCGCAATGATCTTGTCCTCGTCCTTCTCAAGGCCATATGCAAGGGCAGCAGCAGTTGGCTCATTGACCACACGGAGAACGTTCAAACCGGCGATTTGACCAGCATCCTTAGTAGCTTGACGTTGAGAATCGTTAAAGTAGGCAGGAACAGTGACAACAGCATTCTGGATTGGCTTGGTCATATAGGACTCGGCAGTCTCCTTCATCTTCTGCAGGACAAAACCACCAATCTGGGATGGAGAATATTTTTGGCCACGTGCCTCGACCCAGGCGTCACCATTTGTGTGCTGAATGATCTTGTATGGTACTTCTTTGATGTCGCGTTGAACTTCAACATCAGTGAATTTTCGTCCAATCAATCGTTTTGTGGCGAATAAAGTGTTCTCTGGGTTTACGACGGCTTGGCGTTTTGCTGATACACCAACAAGACGCTCGCCGTCCTGCGCAAATGCGACAACGGATGGTGTTGTTCGCGCACCTGCGGAACAGTCAGAAATTAAGCCAGGAGAGGATATGTGCATTGGCGCGTACCTTCTGAATTCTCGATAATCTTCGCTGCAGGTCCCTCCATAATAGCAACGGCCGAGTTGGTAGTACCTAGGGAAGGTGTTAATGAATGCATAATGCGTATCAAGGATAATGTTGTGGAGGCAAGAACTTACCCAAATCGATACCAATTACTGGCCCCTTCACCTTCTTGTCGTCTGAGTTCCATCGCACGAATGATGATGCGAATGGTGTACGGATTGAAGATCGTGTGGCAGAAGAGGTAGCTCTTGGAAGCTAGAGAAGAAAATTAGCAGGACATTATTGCAGTCGCCATTTGGTAGCTTACAGCTCTTGCCAATCTAGAGGACAACATATTTGCGGTCGCTACTATTACAAGAAGGTATTTATGGGAAAAGGTCGCTGGAGATGGGAAGCAAAGAAGTTGCAGGAAAAGGAGTGGTTTGTATTGGAGATGGAGATGGAAGAAGAATTTCAGGATGATCAAATTTTGAAAGTCGAAGGAAAAAATACACGCTAGGTTAGCGCATTAGAAACCCATCGAACCGAAGCCCCATTCGCAGGAATGTCGGAGTGGGTCTTTCATTTATCGCCGCGATTGCCTTGTATCTGAGGAAACCATGCATCACATTGACGTATCGAGGCCGACAGCCTTTCTATGTGAATTGTTGCAATGACTTCCATTTCATCAGTCAATACATATCACAGCAATACTTGAGCGTCGGTCTCAATTCTAGTTTCTCTCGCGCTTCCAGGTTCATGCGAATAACAGCATAGGAGGGTGGCATCAGCATGGCGGTCAAAACCGCAAACTTGTAAGCTCAGGCAAAACAACAAATAGAGAAAGTGCCTACTGACTATGGTGTTGAAAGATACCATGCAACTGAAGATTTGATCCTGCCATCTCCACGACGATTCTATCATGCTCTGATCCAGACGAGGTACGATAACACAACTGTCTCCACAAAAATCAAAATCTAATCAACTCATAATAGTCATTGGCAACTTCGATCCCTCATTGCCTCTCCTCACCAAGGCATTGTCTACTATCCCAGTGGGCGCGAGATATTTCGACTGAACACAAAGACCGGGGAAAGAGAGATCATTGCTACACTTTCATTCTTACCCAAATGTCTAAGTGCTTCTACAGAATGGCTATGCTGCGGAGGGGACCGTGGGAACTATGTTGCAATTGGTTTGGATGAGCGCAAGAGGAGGTTTGGCGCAATTGCTTCTGGTGCAGACCCAGATTCTCCTCTGCCACTGGACCTCAATCCTTCCACTCGCTCTCTACTCAGAGAAAGGCTCTCCAATACGGAAACGCTTGGAACGTCTCGTTCATCGAGAGGGCATCTACTTTCGAAGACAACGAAGGTTGGAGAAGACCTTGTAAACTGTATCGAGATATGGTCGCCAAGTCACACAACAGAGGGGGAGGCATACAATGTACCAGTTGCGGTTCTGTCGAACAACGATCACACGGTCTCTATTGTTGATATAGCTGATTCTGAAGTATTAGACGAGTTGACTATACCAGACTGTGTGAACCGTTCTTTCATATCACCAGACGGGATCTTGCTTGCGTCTATTGGCGACGATCCGTTTCTCTACATACACGAACGAAGACCAATACCTTCAGCCCTACGAAAACACGCAAACTCTACGAGTCGAAAGGAGCACGAATGGGTCTTACGGAGGAAACTTAAACTAGAAGGTCAAAAACAACTTGATAAAAGTGATATGAGGGGAAGTTTTGCCGCTTGTTTCTCATATTCGGGTAAATACTTAGCTGTTGCCACTCAATATGGCGTGATAGCTATATATGAGACTGGCACAATAACTGATGAAAACGTCAATTCCTTGCTGCGAGTATTTACGAGCTCGCGGCCTGGTCTTGAAAGAACTGGGGCTGTTCGGGACATGGCTTTTTCGCCAGGTCCGTTTGATCTGTTGGCTTGGACTGAAGCAAATGGTAGAATGTGTGTTGCGGATATGCGGGACCTTGGTATCTCACGGCAGCTGATCAAAATTGATGCAGAGGCTGAAGGCGTAGTTAAGGTCACTGTGTCAGAGAGGACAGTAGACAATGTGATAGATCCAAGATTACGGAGCTTTCGAGCAGATCCGCCATCCGACAACAGTTCAACTCCAGATTATCTAGGGCAGGAACTTGAGCGTCGGCAGCTCAGACACTTCTTGACTCGGGAAATGTTGGATAGACATCAAGCTCCACTGACCACAGAGGAGTTGGAGATTTTACAAGCACATAGAATTGCTCGTAGGCAGCGTGACGCCGTAAACGCGCCTCCTGAGACTTCCCCCGATTCTTCGCTCACTGCCAGATTTGGTCATTGGACGGAACGGCCGCGTACTTCGTCATCGAACACTTTGTCAAGGACCAGAAGTGTTGAGAGAAGGATCCCAACAAGGGATCTACCACCAGCTTTACGCGAGTTCATCAATCCAGACCGTTCCACGACGTCCATCAGATCGTACATCAATGACCGTAACCACGATCGAGAAAGAAGGTCTCAGTTGGAACCAGAACCTCGACGACTCAATCTCATTCAATTACCAGCTGCGGAGAGCGCCAATGAAAGTGGATTGGCAGAGACCATAACTGTTGGTGAACATACGACCCCATCTAGCTCAGACTTAGCAGCCATTGCAGGACTGCGTCGACCTGTAATTGGTACAGATTCGCCAAACAACCCATGGGCAGAGTTTGATGCTCTTTATCGTTCAAGGTTTCCCACAGATCCTCCAGTTGATATAACTACTCGAGTGCGGGCTGAAGGAGAGGATGAGGACCGAAGAGATTTTGCCAATCGATTACGACAACCATGGCGTCCACTTGATGAGCATACAACTATTGGCTTAGTAGTGCGTGACGATAGCACAATGATACTACGGGCATCATCGCAGCCAGGGTTTCCAGAAACAATGGGATGTAGTTGGAGTGAGGATGGCAGAATACTGTAAGTCGAATTATAATTCGTAAGGTGCAATAGCTAACTAAGGGAAGGTATATTGGTGCTGAGGATGGTATTCATGAATACCATGTCAATATTTCGGCTCGGAAAAGTTTCCCAAGTCTTGTGTTACGATAATCAGGATGAAAATGGAGTTCGGCATACACGAATGACGATTTGTATTACCAACGTATACCTATGGGACAGCTTCTGGGGTATTTTCGGGTTTTCCGCTTGGATATCTGTATTCAACAATTCAGCATTGATTTTGAGATCGTGCCGTAGGCTATAGCAGGGCTTGGTTAAGAACGAACGTATCAATCTTTCTGGGGCCAAATAATCGTAATCATATTTTGGTGTCGCTATGTTTTCATCGTCATCCTGAAGTCCCAACGAGAAGAATCTCTAGTTTCAACACAGCATTTCAACACAGCAAGTATGGGTTGTCCGCCGAAATAAAGGGACAATCGACTTTCATGGATTTTCTCTGGCAAGGGAAACTACGGGGCTCGGGTGAAGTTCGGAGCATTCGGCCATATTTGCTTTCCCTGATTGGTGCTGTTGCCTACCACCACACCCCAAAGAACCAAACACAATTCTGAATGAGAAGTCAAATTAATGCATCTCTCAAATGAGAAAGGGCATGTGACTACGTGACTATCACGTCCCTAACTGCTAGAACGACCGACGCGACCTAGATCCATGGTCTGTGTCTCATTAGTATTGCCGGTAACTCTATAAATCTAACCGGTCATCCGTCCTCCTTGCTTCTTCGAAATACTTACCCTTACTCCAATCGAGGTCCTCTGGTGCGATAATCCGTGCCATGACGTGCCCTACATGCTTCAAGGCAGATTGTACTGAAGAAGACATGGAGAGTTTCGATTACATACAGAAGATTTTCGTAAGTCATGGTTCTAATCAGTGAGCTCGCTCTTATTGACTTTACACCCAACTCGCAGTTGATCTTGTCCAAACTCTAGCTAATCACTCTCAGGGTCGTTATGGAAATGATGAGGACTGGGATACTTTTTGGGACTTTCATGAGGTTCTGACTGAGTATAGAAAGCACCCGAAGCCAATTCGGGATGTGTATCCAGACATGGCGAAAGTCCTCAACTATAACCCAGACATGCTTGTCGGCTTTGAACAATTCTTAATTGAAGCATATCCTAAGCAAAATATTGAGGTTCGGGAGAGAGAAGCTGAAAGAAGAGGCCAACATCGCATCGCATGTGAGGGACAGTCAGGGTCGCCACTTCTCAATCTACCCCGTGAGATTCGTGACAAAATCTGGAACGAAGTCACTTCCGGCAACGTTATTCACGTATCTGCAAAGCAAAAAGACTCGAGTCTTCGTAGATTTCCTCGCAAGCGCCCGCTGGCTCAGTCTTACTCATTCCACCCGTGTAGCGCTCCCGATGGCCTCTTGAGTTCCGCTTGCCCTCCTGGGAGAGCAGATCATGAAAACTGTCGCACTACTGGTAGAGGGAACATCTTTGGTATCACCTTCGTTTGCAAGCAGATTCTTGCGGAGCTTCCGAGTATTGAAACAACTTTCTTTACGCGAAATGCTTTCCAGTTTGAAAATATGTTAGATGCAGAAGACTTCCTGTTTGGACTCTCTGAGCCAAAGCGAGCCTCAATCACCCACCTTCGATTTGCTCTTCCGCAGGAGTTTGTGACTGAACTATGGGATGAATATGGTCTTGAGGCTGAAATTGCTTCCATCCATGCCGCTTGGCAAGCAATTGTCAATTACTTCAGCAATCCTTGGGACCGTAAAAGCGTATGTTCCTTTAAGTCTCCCGTCTTCAACTTCACTAATTGTTTATGGTAGCTTCATATGTTACCCTATGGTGGTAATTCTCCTCAAATTCTGAAGGATCGAATATACTTCTACTATTCTAGTTGCTATTATAGGGAGAACAAACATAGACTGCACAAAAGGTGGCAAGTAGGTCACGGAAACACGAGCTGGGATGTGGGTATATCCAAGATGATATACAGAGGCTGCCCCAAGATTGACATCGCCTTGCGATATCCCACAGGTATGTACCGAATTAGTCTCCTGCACCCTCCCATTATTGACAGGACTGAAGGCAGTGATGAAAAAATCGATGAGGAAGAGAACCCATGGGATGTCGAGCTTGGAAATACATCTCTGACGAGAACCTTGTGTCAATTCAATAATTATGACGGCTTGACTTTACGCCTTTATGATAAGACGGGGCTTGTCACAAACCCTTGGTTCGAGAAGATTGTATCAACCCTACAAGAGCATGTTGTAGGCCCAATTGGACCCAGGCCTTGCGTGTCATTTGATCATGGTCATTACCGGCACGGGGAGCGACCATATGTAAATGTTGTTGGCAATTAATAAGAAGCGATTTTACAATTGTTTTTGATCAACATCAGCTAGTCAGCAACATCTCGAATATCTAAAGTCGGAAGAGTATTCATTATTCGCGAAGTAACCTATAAGAGAAGTTCTGTTTGTCTTGCGAATAATCCTCTCACTACAAATTTTCTGAAGTACATGTGTAATAGCTCAGCTTATCAACGTAAATTCTGGGACTGTTGAATCTCACTACCACGGGTCAATCCTACTTCTGGAGATATTTTCGCTGACAAATCCCCACGATATTCGTCAAGAGAACTCAATGTCAATTTGTCCCAAATTTTGACTCATCGACAATGTACTTGCCGAGCACAGGCATAACTCGGACTGCAGCTGAGTGATACATAACGGGGAAACTCCGGCTCTAACAATTCTTGCAAATCCCTGCGATATCGCTCCACATCTCAATTGCATCATCTGTTATCCACTATTCCATAAAACATGCCAAGTCACATAATGTTCTTTTTCATGAATAGTGAATAGACCAGAGCTATGTTTTCACTGTTGTTGCGGCGTCAATTGACTGCTAGGGTAATTCGGAGAGGGTTTGCGACCTCAGTGGCGAGGCAGGCGGATTTCACCCACACGGTATCTCAACAACACGCCTTGAAAGTCACACCAAGTAGAACGTCGACTAACTTGAAGCTTGTATAGGTAATTGGCGGAGGTGCCGTTGGTCTGGCTATTGCGAGGAAACTTGCTGCACAAGACGGCACTAGCACCGTACTTATTGAGCGCAATGGCAGAGTAGGGGAGGAAACAAGTGCTAGAAACTCAGAGGTATACTTGAATTTCGCAATTTCATTAATCTATAAATTTCTAGCTAACGATTTTAGGTTATACATGCTGGTCTGTATTACGGCGCGGACTCATTGAAGACCGCATTGTGTATCAAAGGCCGTCAGATGATGTACCAGCTCTGTCAGAAATACTCTATCCCTCACAACAATTGTGGGAAGTGGATTGTTGCTCAGACAGATCAGCAATGGGAAGAACTTTGTAAGGTGCATAAGTTCACTCAGACTGTTGAGGGCGCGCCCACTCACTTCATTTCCATTGAGGAAGCTGCAGAAATCGAACCACATGTGAGAGCAAAGACGGGAATTCTAGCTTCTCCTACTACAGGAATCATAGACTCGCATTTGTACATGCAGTTTCTGCATTGGGACTTTGAAGAAAGAGGTGGTGATACTGCTCTCTACTCTCCCGTCGTGCGAATTGAGCCTCTTGGTGACCACGGATCTTCAGGATGGGAGATCACAACACAGGACAAGAGCAGTAGGGAGGAAAGTACTTTTACCACCGAAACTATCATCAATTCCGCAGGCCTCGGTGCATGTGACATCAACAATATGATCCTCCCAGAATCCAGACATCGAAAGCAATACTACGCAAAAGGCAACTACTTCTCCTACTCCGCCTCCTACCCCAAAACCAAACACCTCATCTACCCTGCCCCGGAACCCGGTCTCGGCGGTCTAGGAACACATCTCACGTTCGATATTGCAGGCAAGATCCGCTTCGGTCCAGACGTAGAATGGGTTGACTCTCCCTCCAACCTCGCTGTAAACTCCGAAAGACTACCGCAAGCTATCGAGCAGATCAAGAAGTTCATGCCGGGGATTGATGTCGAGGCTATACAGCCTGATTATGCGGGGATACGGCCGAAGTTGGGAAATAATAGTGCGGTGGCGACGGGGAAGGGGTTTTTGGATTTTGTGATTAGGAAGGAGGAGGGGTATGAGGGGTTTGTTAATCTGCTGGGGATTGAGAGTCCGGGATTGACGAGTAGTCTGGCAATTGGGGAGATGGTGGAGGGGTTATTGTATGGGAGTTCGAGTAAGGTTGTATAGACACGGACTAGTGGCGAGAGTCAACGGATTTGGTTGGAAACGAGTAATAGTATCATCTCAGTATTGGTATATCGATAAATAATTGAAGAGTGAAATAATTCAACCAACGTATCAATACCCATGATATCTGTTATGTCTCACTCAGCTCTCAAATATTAGTCAAACGACATCTAGAAACTTCTTGTCGTAAGAAGGTTCAAGAGATTAGAAATGTGTCGAATTACCTTCCGATAAAGTTAACGCTCTTGTCATAACTCGCCTATTTTATTTCAGAATCTGCCGGTTAGAAACACAGATTAAGTGACTGTGGAGAAAGTTGCGACAAGTCCACCAGTTATTTTATCGCATACTTGTGTATTATACTTCATTGACTATTCTTAATGCTGATAATAATCTGAAGCATGAAGCTGCCCATCAAGCACTATTCAATATCCCAATAAGTTCAACATCTGGGGTAGTATATTTCTCTTGCAGGCAAATTTTCTATGCAGTTTCTACAAATAGATCAGTCCCACTTGCAAAGATAATCCATTATAGAACTAGATTCAAAGTCAAAAAGTATTGCTAAGCGGCCCGAGAGCTCATCTTAGTACTTAAACAACACTTTCGTCCCATCTCAATTTGGGTGAAACGTCGCTGGCAGTCTTGTTCGGTCTAGATGGTTTTTGTCTGTTGGTTGTGGTTGCTAGATTTGATTATGGAGAATTTCCACCCTATGTTCTAGTGCGGGGCGTGGGTTTGACTAGATGTATTTGTCGTTATTGTGATACTGTATAAGTAGTTGAATGTGATAACGGGTCTACTATTTCAACATGGTCAGGTTGACTTCATGTGTCAAGTATAACAAATACCCCACAGCAGCATCACATATCTGAAGTCCTCCGCCCTCCCCTTTCTTGTTTTGCAGTACTTCCAACCTGCTATCATCTCAATGCTCTTTTCACACACGCGAGACCAATAGCTCGAATATTATCTTCCTTCCATTTTCTCTCTCGCTTCGGACATTCACGATGCCTTCTCGGAGAGCGGCCCAGGAGCAAATATACGAAATTTTGAGGCAAGGGGGAGAATTTTCTTTCAATTCACCACTGTTAGTGTGACATATCGAGCTGTGCTCCAGTATAAAGATCCACAGTAAGCGGATTGGGAAGAGAATCAGAGTTTTTGAGAGTAGGCTGATGTCGCGAAGTAATACGGATGATTCGACATCATCGGAATTTCAAGCTAGCACTCGCCAGACTAGTGAACATGGATTTTTAAAGCATTAGAAGCGGTGATCTTGTGGGAAGCCTTGAATTAAGTTGAAGTTCGTGGCTGGCCACTTCTGCATGTCCACGAGATTTGTCGACGGACGAAACAGAAACAAAAAAGGGCCATGTAAACACGAAATTTCAGGGACCGAAGGTTAACAATGAATCGCAAAGGTTCTCCTACTTTGTATTTTATCGAATAGCTCACGATGTAAGAGCAAGGAGCTCGAAATCATGCCAAGGAATTAACATTGGAGCAAAAGCGAGGGCAAACTAATGCCATGAATATTCTCAAAGCAAAGAAGCTTATAATATGAACTAAGTATCAAGTATAGACTCCATTACTCCGCGCTCACGCTTCCCATAGTCCGCAAGAATTCCCGAGAAATATGAACAGGCGCTTCTGGGTTTTGCCAAAATGCGCCAGATGAATACCACAATTTGCCCCCAGCATTTTCCCAGACGACGTGACGCGTATTCCTTCAGTCATGTCGACGTATAGTTTTTGGATGACGAGTAACAATTTGATCGGACTCTAAGAATGTACGGGCTTCGGTATGCCAGCATCTTCTCTGTCAACTATTACACACTCCTCATCTCCAGTCTTTTCTCCATCATTTGGAAGTGTTTTGCCATAGTCACCCCACAATTGCTCGACCGGTCGGCCACATATCTCGGTCCAAAATCGCTTCTCTTCGTACTTTTCAATTCTCAGCTTCTCGTTGATCCTGCGAACAAGGCCAGGTCCAAATCTCTTCTCAAGGTACTGGAGGAAATAGCCTGTATGTTGATATCCAGCATCCCAATCTCCAGCGGCCTCCTTTTTCCAGTGAGGGGGGGATAAGTCCGCATTCAGTCTGACCCAGTCCGCAATTCCTTCAATCAACCCGCCTGGGCATGTTCCAAATCCATTGTACTGGTAACAATGAACCATCTCATGAGTCAGAACGCCTTTGATCTCTTCCGCTTTTCGAGAAGTAGCGATTGAGTTGATGTAATCGAGCGAAAAGTGTATTTCCTTGTGATCGTCATCTAGCTCCGTCCCGGTGGTATAGGCCACACCAGGCATAGAACGCAATATCAGGGTGACAGATCTTGTTGTAGGAACAGTAGTCGTAGAAGACTTTGGGGATCCATAGAGGAGTGAAAGGACGGCCTGGACCGATTTCTGAAGAGCGCTGCTCACCGAGACAGAACCAAGAAATGCTTCAGCACCATCGTGATTCAGATCACGAATTTCTAGTCTCAGCTTAGGCAGAGTGAATTTGTGAGATTTTCTGGCCAGTATCTCCGACTGTGGATCCTTTGATGTGTTGGAAGGAGCAGGAGGAGCATCATTGAGAGTGCTTTTGGGAGGCATGAAGACCAATGAAGGTAATGGGCTTGAAACAGGCGCCGAGGTTACCATATTGGAATGGCGAAAGGAATGGCCAGGGGAAATAGAAAGCAAAGACCGAGCGAGTGGAATATATAAGTGGAAGTCGAAATAAACCCAGCCGGTCTAAAGGATATACAGATGGCAAGCGGCTCAACGAGGTTTGATGGCCCAACAGGACAGGTTACATCGGAGGCCACCGTAATAATGATGACGCTAGCCCTTTTTGGAATTTCCCGAACTGAGACGCTCGAGTTGGCTCCGAATCCTGTATCACCAATTGCTTGCTTTCACAAAATGACAGCTGATTACCTTGTCATCACAAAAACACTGTAATAGAAATCAAAAAGTGAAGTAACTCCTCTTCTGGAATTTTCTTTTTCACATAAGAGTATCTTATCTAAAGAAAGAGAATATAAATCATCCTCCCATACTACCCAGAGAATTTAAGCTGATTCTCCTAAAAGTCTAAGGTCATTATAACGGATTTCCTATGCTAAGTAATATCTAAGATATTTAAGGAGCAGTGTACGTCGAGTTTTAACCTACGGTCATACGTCTATTACTCGAGATTTTGCGTTACCACTCGCAAGATGAGGCAACGGCATTTTAATTCTTCCAAATCAGTGTTGAATGAGGCCACAACGTCTCTAGGGGAGAACATGAGAACTTTAAGTTCATTGTGAATTAATTTGTGGACTAACAGATGTCAGTGACCCAGACCTAGTAAGGTTAGGCCCAAAATTAGGCTCCCCTTGACCCCTGTCAAAACCCTGTTGCTATGTGGAGCCTTAATGGAGTCGCGGTTTCTACAGACAACCACGCTCTTCATCATTTGTTTTTACCGCGACAATATTGCCCACGAGCTCTACTTCTCTCTTGCCATATCTGTAAGTACATAAAATAGATCTGCTGTTCACTACTGTGTCCTTCAGAGAATTGTTTGCGCATATCTTTCTTGTTTGCGCGGCCACCAAAAATATTAACTGACAGCACATCAACAGAGGCATTGCAGGAGCACTCGCAGCCAACACCATGGCAGAGAAAATAACCGAAGAGCAAGTCGCAAAACTGCAAGAAATACTACGAACCGATGCATCAATTGATTCGAAAGTACAATATATCAATAATGCCAAATCGGGCATCAAACAGAACAATGTGCCAGACGCATGTGTTGTACCCCTCTTCGAAGCGGTTCGCGCGTCCATGACATCGCAGCATGCCGCGATTGTTAACGCTGGCTTTTCTACACTCAACCATCTTCTCGCGAGACTCAGTCGACAAGAACCAAAATATGTTGTCAAGGAAGCCGGCCGTACATTGCCATCGGTAATTGAAAAATTGGGTGACCCGAAGGAAAAATACCGAGTACTTGCGGCGACCTGTCTGACAACATTTTGGAAGGTAGCTCCATTGGATGTAGAAAGGATAGTGAAGAACTCCGGCTTGGTGGGTAAGAACTCCCGAATGAAGGAGGCCTCGATGAATTGGCTCGTTCAGGTATGTCAAAAGAAGCGCTGAAAGAATTATGGAAGCCTAGGATTCTGACAGTCTCGGCCACAGATGCACCAAGATAGCGCAATGCCATTCAAGAGCTTCGTCACTACTCTCATGGATTTACTCGAAGATGCCGACGGCATGGTTAGAGATACTGCTCGAAATTCCGTGATAACGCTTTTTCAGTAAGTCTTCTTTCCCTGCACAATCTCAACAATGTCTGACGGTCTCTATAGAAATGCGCCGAATGCCGCGAAATCCGATCTCAAACGGCAATTAAAGAACTTCAACGTACGTCCAGCGATTGTGTCTGCAATTACATCCCACCTCGGCCCAGCAGGACCCCCGGAACCAACAGAATCAGAGCCTGCAGATGTGCCAGTCCGATCGCAATTTGCCAGCAGCGTATCATCAAACGTTCGTCCTTCAACGCCTGTGATAGAAGCAAAGATAGAACGTGTAGAGCCGTCATATGTGAATACGCAGAGAGAACTAGACGATATCTTCAAAGAGATGCACCCCTATTTCGAGAGCAAGGAATCAGAAGCAAATTGGCTGAAAAGAGAACAAAGCTGTACCAAGCTACGCAGGCTCAACGCCGGAAATGCCCCTGGTGATTTTCATGACGCATTCCTAGCCGGTATCAAGAGCCTTTTGGACGGGATTCTGAAAGCCGTCAATTCCCTGCGAACAAGTCTGTCGAAGGAGGGTTGTAGTGCCATTCAAGAAATAGCTAGAACAGCCGGACCTGGATTGGACCCTATGGTGGAGATTCTCCTTCAGAATTTGGTGAAATTATGTGGAGGAACCAAGAAGATCAGTTCCCAGAATGGTAACCTCACTGTCGATATCATTATCAGTAAGGTCACTTACAACATTCGGATCATGCAACACATATGGCTAGCATGTCAGGACAAGAATGTCCAACCACGAACCTACGCGACTGGTTGGTTGAAGACATTGTTGAAGAAGGAGTCACATCATAAGAGCCACGTAGAGCATACTGGTGGACTGGATCTGATTGAAAAGTGCCTCAAAAAGGGCCTTGCCGACCCAAACCCTGGCGTGCGAGAGAACATGAGATCCACATACTGGGCCTATGCACAAATCTGGCCCACGAGAGCTGAAACGTAAGCACTCCATAGAATATCTCCTTGTGGACACTCCTAACTTTATGATCAGGATTATGGCAAACTTGGATGGAACTCAACAGCGGCTGCTCGAAAACGCTCCTGACAACCCGAACTCACCCAAGAAGCCAGAACCTGTGAGTGTGCGTCCAGGTCTCGGATTTTCGAAAAGCACCAACGGTCCACCAAAACCTTCCCTGAGAGAAACTATGCTTGCTCAAAAGAAGGCAGCGATGGCTAGTAAGAATTTGCCTGCTCGTCCTGGTTCGGCAATGTCTGCCTTCTCCCCTGTGCGCAATGTCTCGAATCCTTCCACGATTTCCACCAAATCGGACGCTCCAGTCCGAGTCAAGCATGAATCAAGCACAATATCTCATGGCGGTCTATCAGTTGCGCCTATGCGTCCCACTAAATCCCGCCCTGGTCCTCGTCCAGAATTGACAGCGAGACCTGCTACTGCCGGCCCCTATTCTGTAAGACGGCCCGCCCATGCTCCAAGCAATAGTGACAGCCACTCAAGTCCAACCCTCCCAAGAGTGATAAAAGCAAGAACACCCAGTGCTAGTACCACGAGTCCTCACAAACGTATACCTGCAAGACCGAACACAAGCCATTCCAATCACACATCACATTCGAGTCATACAAGCCCTGCGAAGAGCACTGTCAGCAGAGTCGTCCCATCGCCTCGTTCAAGCCCGCCAAAACCAAGGCTTGTGGCTAGTAAGACTGTGGGATCGAGCCCAACAAGAGATGACGAGAACTTCACTATGGTAATGCCTACCTTGACTGGCTCGACAGAGCCGTCGATGGCTAAAGTTTCCCCAACAATTGAATCCTCCGACGAGGAAGAATCGTCAACGCCTATGAAACCTTTGCAGGTCTACGAAGATCCTTTCTCCAGTACTGATGACCATACAACACCACGACCATTAATTACAGCACCTGTTCTTGAAGAGGTTCCAGTCAATGAGGATGCTATCAACATAATGAGAAACGGGCTGAATGGAAGTGAATCAGCGAAAGCACTACCTATAAGCCCCGAGCGATTCAAGCAAAATTCTAGATTGCTTGACAGTGGCATCAACAAAATCAAGGCTAAGTCCTTGGACGTGCACGGTTTTCGCAAGCTGCAGGGTATGATCAGAGACAACAAAGCGGCTTGGTCTGACGATAGATTTGATGTCTTGTTGCTTGGGCTATTTGAGTACCTTAAATCTCCCTTATCCGGCCTTGCTCCAGAGAAAGTCCTTGATGTCAAGGCACAGATCCTCGCAACGATAAAGCTAATGTACAAGAAAGAGCGCGAAAGTTTCAGACCCCACGTTGCCAGAGGACTAGAGTCTCTCCTCACAACTCGTAGCTCTTATGATTCTCGAACACATATTGTCAGCGGCCTCGAACTGCTTGCTGACGAGTTGGTTACCCTTGCTGCACCACAGCAAACAACAGTTACCATTACAGCACGCTTGTTGAACGAGAAGACAACGACGGAAGGTTGTCGAACTCTTAGTATGGGTATGCATGTTCTCACAGAGCTCCTTGAAGCCAAGACAGACTTCAATCCTAGCGAAAGCGAGGTACAAGAGATGTCCAAACTCACAGCGAGGTGTATTGACAGCTCTGAGAGTGGTGTTCGACTCGATGCTATGCAGCTATGCGTTAGTGTACATGCCAGAGTTGGAGAGAGTAGATTTTGGGCTGCTATGGGTGGAGTTAAAGATGATTCAAAGAGTCTTATCACTTACTACATCGTCAAGAGACAAAGAGAGATGGCAAGCAATTGAGAGACTGTAAGTGACTTAATTTGAGGACTATAGGCGTTTTTGAGCGACTTGTATTGGGTACTAGGACGCTGATTTCTTGGTGTATGAACACGCTTGTAATTCTTGGGCGGAAAAAGGCGTTCTGGTTGTGGTGGCTTTGCTGGAGCCTGGAGTCGCAGAAGCGTGGTTTACTAGTGTTCTTTGAGTAGACCATATTGGTCCTCATTCTGATGTTTCTGTATCTTCAAATTTTCCAAAATGATCAGGTCCTTCCTCATATTCGTTTCCACCTTGGGTTACGTTGTGACTTTAACGGAACATGATCGTGCTCTCTAAGTGCCTCTATCCAGAGATAATGTAATCACTATCGCGGGCCTTTCTAAGAATATCTCTGCTTACAAACTGGTGGCAGTTCTGGCTGAGCCTCATGGATCCATGTTGCGCAACGATAGCGACCCAGTTGCAAGCCGCTCGTAAAACGCGCCACTCACTTCCCCTTCTCACTCACCCATTCGACGCTGAAAGGCCGCTATGCCGCGAAGTTATATGTCTTTGCATTCCGAGAAAGACGGTGCGGTCTCTAGGCGTAGTACGAAGCCTCTAGAGGCGTATCGCAATAGGGAATCGGATGGAGGACGCCGTGGTTGATGGTCTCTTTCTATATTTTTGATCTGGTGGTGTTAATTTGGGCCGTTCATATTGGGTCGAGCTTCCCGACTGGTGCACTGACTGTAGCGTCGACTGTTAGGAGGGAGTTTAGGAATGCGGACGTGCCAACTTTTGATGCTTCTTTCCTAAGACTTTTGGGGCAGTCGTGTGAGATTTTGGTAACTGAGTAGTTGGGCAATGGTTCGATTGGGGATGCGCAGAAGAACTTCCTGGACACTTTCTCCTTTTCTGGGAACACCTCTAGCAATGGACTTTACGCAAAATAAGCCATATAGCGAAGCAATGCGTTCCATAGTCATCAACATACTAACCACCCGACTTCTAGTTCTCTAGCGGGTATTTACTTTCCATCAGTCTGTCATCTAGCCACACAAACGATGGTCAGAGGAGGACCAAGGGACATGCCATCACCCTAAGGAGCCAATTGCTCGTATAGTGTGATCGTCGAAGCTCCTTTTTTCCAATGCAACTCTACCACGAGTAGAGTTGTGCAGAACCTCACTCGAGCAAATTTGTACAATAGCGCATACGCCTACAAGGGGGAGTGGTCCAGCCCGTTCAATATGTCACAGACAGACTTTCGAAATACAACGGGATTCCTCAATATCGCCACCTATGAGCTTGTAGCACATACAAGCATATGGACATATCGAAACGCTTCAATACATTTTGGAAGGTTCTTGGATGCTAAAACGCTATCTGCTATCCGGTACGAGCAACCTGTAACTTTAGAAACAGATACAACAACAATATACAAACAACTAACTATACAGTATCATCAGTACACCTACTCCCAAACATGTACACTACACCACAATCAAGACACGGTACTATATATGTGTATTTCCCCGGTCTTGTAGGGAACAAAAAATCCGTAATCCTAGATTGGACGACTGAATGGTTGGAGTATCACCGTAAACCGCAATTTCTCTCTCTGATAAACGGCATGGCAATCCCGCTGTCAGGCGCATATTCAGGAGCAATGGCAACCCTCAACAATGGCAACATGACGCTGCCTCCTTAGCCAGGCCTCGACGCACGGCCATTCACACGCGCTGAGCCGGTAATATGGTACACTTCGAACGACTGGGGCAATGCAATTGGCGATGGAACGACCGGTCTGGTTTCTTTTTCACCCGGTAAGCTCCCCTCATATCAAATTCTAAGGACATTACTGACAGGATTTAGAAATTCTGAATGGCACAGTCATATTGTGGGAGGGACACGTCAGGTAGTGAGCCACAAGCACAAAAGAATGGGCAGGTTCAGTAACAGGATCTGGTGTTAAGAAGGGAATGGAGTTGAAGTAATAATCGTCAAATAATCGTCAAAGTAATCGTCAAGTAAGGGGGTGGTTAAAATGGTGATAAGTGTCCTGGTCCTCTTAATGAGAACATAAAAAATGTTAAATACAGCAGTAGTAATCACGTGCTTAGCGTGCGTCCACGTGATCCCACGTGATCCCCACCACATTCGTCCCCCCTTCTTTTACTACTCGTCCCCGAGTAGCAAAGTCAGGAATATATAAAATCAAAATAAACAAAAACAAGGGTAAACGCTATTCCACCACTCAAATAACCGCAGTGTCGAACTGCCCTTGATCGCTGCCGAGTCCACGTGATATCGATCTATCAACTTCACCTTTGTTTGCTCAAAGCCATAAAACATCCCATTGGCCAAAGAGGGCTAGCGTGCACGCTAGTGGGCGTGGGAGACTCATATGGCCTTTCCTATTCTGCCTAGCCTCTCTAACTCTTCATATTTTAATAACTTGCAAATCCATCAACACCACGTCGATATATCGACACACGACAACCCGAGAACAGCACAGCCTCTCAAATCAATGGAGTAAGTCCCATCGTATCGTCCGAGCCCGTAATGATATATTGCAGGCGATTCACAAGGCTCGATCTTGGTTAGTGGCTTCGATCTATCCGAATATCTGTAACCACAACGCGATAAACCACCTCGATCTCAGAACACAATAGGATAACAGGAGGGTTGAACCAGAGCTCCACAGACTCTATAAAAGGTCAAGTATACCACTCCCCCAGTACACAGAAGCTTCAGTGTACACAGGCTCAAAAATCGACGAAATTCGAAATCACCGAAAATTCGATCTTTCCGAATAAATCCCTTCCGCAATGACACAATCTCTGAGAGTGTCATCGATGGTCGTTTCATCAAAGGTATCATCAGTAGCATTTTCTCTACGAGGTCTGTCTCTCGTTTTCACAAGCTCTTGCTGATCATTCTGCAGATATCCACGAG